>OY987255.1:76397828-76667560 GCA_963920725.1 Rhamphomyia laevipes | reverse complement strand
AAAAAAAATCCTTTAACTACTGTTACTATTCTTTCTATGACTATCTTTAAATTTAAAAAAAAATCTCCTTCTAACACAACTATAATCGCTGATCGCTATTACTCGACAAAAAAAACTTTCTATCTTATCTTCATCATCCTATATTTTTTCGAAAAAACATTGCTCACCTTTCTTGACCGATGGGTCAATTAAAGATCAACAAGTTTTTTTCCAATTTCTCCATTTAATTCGAAGTTTCTTCCTTTCCGTGCCTTTAGATTTTTTCCGTTTGCTCCACTTCGGATTTCCCTAAGAAAATCCTAACTACCCTATTTTTTGCAAGATTCGATACTTTATTGATTTAATTTTTCATGCTATTGATTTTTTTGTTTTTCTTGCTAATTATCTTTTGCAAAGGACTTTTAATTCAATAATTTGGCAATACCAATAAATACTAATTTTTTTTTTTCATTATTTTCATGGTTTTGATTTTCTATCAATATGGAGCCGGTCATAAATATAATTCTATTTATATATTATATAGAATTATATAATATTAAAAATAAACATATGGAAAAAAATCATAGCTGGACAATAGCCTTTTATTTTAAGGATGTTTCAAGGCATTATAATCATAAGGTAAGCATATTTTTATTTTTATTTTAACATTATCTTTTTAGGTTACTATGAAACGAAAACAAATTATATAAAATTGTATAATTGGAACAAGGAACAGCGAACAAGTACATTTTACATTTGTGGGGTCACAAAATGGATCTGAACTTGCATTAATAATTAAAGAAAGTATTCATGTAATTAAAAATATTGGTTTTGACATAGTTGCTTCAACATGCGACCAGGGTAGTACTAACCGTTTTGCTTTAAAAATATTCGGAGAAAAAATAAATCAACCTAGTGTTGATATTTTTGGTGATGGAAAATCTATTGTATTTTTATTAGACGCTCCACACCTCTTTAAAAGCGTACGTAATTGTTTATTAAAAAGTGAAATTATTTTATATAATAATAAAGTTGCGTCGTGGAAGATGTTGGAAAAATTGTATAATTTAAATATAGATTTCATCAAAATACTACATAAACTTACAGATAAACATATAAAACCTGATTCGTTTGATAATCTATCTGTAAAACTAGCCACTTAAATTTTTAGTTCTAGCGCTTGTGCCGCTTTAAAAACAGCAATACAATTGGACTGTTTTAAGGGGCCAAAAAAAAAAGAAATCGCTACAGAGGTTCTTATGAATTTAATCCATCGGCTCTACGATTCTGTAGGAACTTTAAATAAACATTTTTCCAAAATTTTGTTGCATCTGAAACTTCAGGTTATATTGATTCCAATTCACAATCTATTTCCAATTTTGAGAATCTGGCCACAATTGATTGTTTGCCAATTGATTTAGCTGTTGTTGAAAAAGATGTAGATACAATTAATGATTCAACAGATTTTTTAAATGCAATTGATTTTTATGAAATGTTAGATTCAGAAAAAATAAAAGACTGTGCGAAATTATACTTAGCAGGTTATTTAGTTTATCATTTTAATAAAAGTAATTGTGAAGTTCACAATTACTCTTTCATGAATGAAAGAGAAATTACTTCACGTAAAAATTATATTTTTATTAAAATTAAAATGTACAAAGCTGTTAATCCAAATTTAATTAAAAATTATGAAGGATTAAAAACTCCTAGCATTAAATTTGAATTGTTGTGTAAATATATAATTAATATAGTTAAACAAAATATATAAAATATACAACACGAAAATACTCTGGTCCAAAAGTTGGTAGCTATTGTTGAAAAACATCTTCCCGAACATGAAGTTGAATGCCATATTACAAATATAATTGAATATTTAATAATTTTATTAGTAAGATTTCGACTACGGAAAATTTATATACTTTTAAAGAAAAAAATACCAAAACTCAAAGAGAAATAATTTTTCAAGGCATGTAATTCGACACTGGTTAAATAAATCGCAAAATAAGTATTTTTCATAAAAAATCTGATATCAAAATATCTTAAAAATTGAATGAACATAATGACCTATATTCTTTTAATTCTGAAAACATTTTCATATCAAACTATTAATTCCTATTTCAGATTCAAAATTATTAGTACCTACATAATTATCATTTAAAGAATCTTCAACTGCCTCTACATCAGCTATTTTTCATTTGCATTCATTATTAATAGTTTATACAGGTTTTCAAAAAATATAATATATCTTTACTGAAAAAATAAAAAATTGAAAATACGAACTAGTGCTTAATAAGAATATTATTTACTGAATAAAATTGTTATTTATTAATAATCATTATTTTTTATTGTCAAAAAATTAAGTCGTTTATTTTGAAAGTGGTTTCAGTCCAATTTTCTTTATTTTGCAATATTAAAGGTTTTTAGTTCGAATTAATTTAAAATTATTGATAGCTATGAAAATGGCGATATTATGGTTTTATAAACATAGAAATATATAAATTTAAATCGTAAGTGTTTTTATAAACATTACAGGAAAAATATGATGTTTTTGGTAGGCCCAAATGGACTTGTACTACTTTCAAAATTAATGAAATGATTTTTATTTTATTTAAATGATTATTATACTTCAAAAATTAAATGACAAATGGTAAATATATGAATAAACTAATTTGAAAATACAAAGGAAATAATATAATTTTTATTATAAGTATTTGCAATGCTGTTTGCTAACTAAATTACATTACACAAGATAATACCTTATTTTGTAAATTTTTGACTATAATTTTTAAAAAATTCAAAATCAATAAGAGATGTTATTGCGTTTTCCATTAATTCAATTTTTTTTGGAAAATGGACTTAAACCACTTTCAAAATAAACGACTTGTTGGGTACAATATCACCAAGTCACCCTGTACAAAATTATTATATAACTTAGTATATAAAGTAATCATGTCACACCATATATATAATATCACACGATTGCAATCGCCAATTGCAATTGTGGAGAGATCAAAATCGTTCTCAATAACGATAACAAATTGGTATCAAATATATATTGGATGATAACCATTATCAGATATAAGAGTCTGTAATCTCGTCATATACACAGTCAATTATCGATACTCTAGAAGTAAAGTAGAATGTTACAGCGGATATAAATATAATAGTTAAACTATAATATAATAGTTAATAAATTAATAATAGTTAAATTTAAATAATAAATTACTATGAAATAATAAGTTAAATAAATAATATAAGTTATACAAAATAAACATTAAATGTGAACTTTACATTACATGCAATAAATAAATTATTATAATAAATAAATATATTATTAAACATAAGAATAAAAAAGTGTTTTTAATTAGTAATGCTGGTTGTAAAACCAGAAACATTATATTGGTGACCCCGAAAATTGAAACACATTTGTAATATTTATATGTGCATCGTATATATATAAAAAAAAACAATTTGATTTAAAACAGTGACTATTATATAAGTTTTAGTACAGTCTAAAACACAACAAAAAAAAATCTAAAAAAAAAACTTAATAAAAATTATTGTGCTAGTAATTTTTTTTCTAAAAAAAAAACTATTGTTTTCTTCAAAAAGAAAAAAAAATAGAATATAAAAAAAATACCCGATACTGCATTGCAACCAACAATCAATAGAAAATTCGCATCAAGATCCACAATAAAAAGATTCATCAAAAAAAAAAGGAGAAAAGAAATACCACCACGCTAGCAACAACCACGTGTTTCAGAAAAGATTCATCGTGAACATCACACCATTAAAAATAAAAAAAACAACGCTAAGTACCATATTTTTATATACATAAATAATTAATTATATTTTATAAAAATAAGAAAAAAACCTTTTAATATTTTACTTCTAAAAATTTGTAAGAGAATTATTTTTTTTTCTTTATACATGCATATTAATATATATTAAAATATATACAAAATTATAAAATTAAAGATATTTCATAAATAAAAAGGAAATGAATTATTAAAATATATATAAAATTATAAAATTAAAGATATTTCATTAAAAAAAGGAAATGAATGATTAAAGTCGATATTAAAATAAATTTTATCAAAAAACATATACATTTTCCAGTAAAAAAAATAAATAAAACATATACATTTTCCTTTAATTTTTAATAGATAAATAATATTGAAACTGGTATACCCTAAAACGTATAAGTAAATACAAATCAATTTTTTTTAGCAGAATTATTTTAAATAAAATTAAAAAAAAAAAATCCAAAAAATTTTGTTTTTGAAAATTTAAAAAAAATGTAAATTAAAATTACAATAAATAAAAAAAAAGTTTCAATAAAATACTTTAAAACAATTTAAAAATAAAACAAACTCAAATTTAAACATAATTTTTCTTTTTACATACATTCATGAGCTTATAAACGTATATAATAGAGTATATATAATTGACTCGGTTACAATTAAAAAAAAAATCTCGATAATAGGTTTATATATCAATACAGGGCGGCTACATGCATTTGAATATACACATTTATTCTGTATAACTAAATTTCTTTCCAAAAAAAAAAAAAAAATTCAAAGCCATTAATTTTTATTTCAAAATACTGGGTGACCTGGTCATTTATTAAAATTGAATAGAAGATTGATTTATAGATTAATATTATACTTTACATTTCGAATCTTATAAAAGTGTTTCGCATTATATCTTCGTTTTTGATATCTCCTTATAGTTGTCTATTACATAAATTATTACAATGCCAGACACAGATCAACCTGAAATAAAACCTGACGTAAATGCAATAACGCGTATTAAATTGGCCCCGTTTTTTGACAAAAACCCCGAACTATGGTTTATAATCGCTGGAAAGTCAGTTCAATTTACACAAGACCATAAAAGATGACGACATGTTCAACCATACACTATCAGCACTGCCGCAAGATATAGCGTTATTGGTTATCGATATTTTAAAAAATCTAAAAAAAGCCTTAATAGAGAGACACAGCTTGTCCAAAGAAAAAAGGCTAGACAATTTACTAAACGAAATGGGTGACCAAAGTCCATCAGAATTTTTCCGATGGTTATTGAATCAAGTAAGTGATTCCGACCTCGTTGACAAGGAACTGATCAAACGAATCTGGTTAAAACGACTACCTAACACCTTACGTACCTCGGTTGCAGCATGGGCTGATAAACCGATTGACGAAATTCTACCCATAGCAGATAAAATCTGGGAAGTTACCTTCTAGCACAATTGTAGAAGCATCATATTCCTATACATCCGATCGAATCAAAACGTCATCAACATTAACACCGACCGAACAAAAGCTCGCACAGGAGGTAAGCGAAATAAAACAACTTCTTAGCAACCTCGATATTGACCACCGCAGCCGAAATATATACAGAAGATCAAACCAGTCTAACAAAAATTATCTCTCTCGCTCGAAGCAAAGAGCGCGATCTAGTTCGCGAAATCCATCAGGATTGTGCTATTTTCACAATAAATTCGGCCCCCAAGCTAGAAAGTGTAGAGAACCCTGCACTTACAAGACAGGGAAGCCACCTGTTACCAATAATTTAAACGCTAGATTGGGTTAATGCAGTACTAATACAATTATCCCAGAAGTTAAACCAACTAGAAAATCAAGGTAACAACAACAATAATAATGAAATCATTCACCAAACCCAAATAGGAAGTTCTATCCAGTTGCCAAGAATTAATATTCCAAAATTTGATGGGAATTATCTTCGTTGGAGAGAATTTTACAATTTATACAATGAAATGATACACAAAACTTATATGGGAGCAGCTCAAAAAATGTGGCTCCTCAAATCCAATCTGTGTGGTGAAGCAGAAGGTCTCATAAAACATCTGGCGGTCTGTGCTGACAATTATCAATCGGCATGGAATATTTTACAACAAAGATACAATAACAAAAGGGTTTTAGTATCAACCATATTAGAAAAATTATGGGATCAACCACAATATTTATCAGAAAACACAAATGCACTCAAACGACTACATGACGTCACAAAAGAAGGATTGTTAGTGTTCGTTCCCGACCATGTGTATCTTTTATTTGTATACTAATGTCAGTCAAAATGTCATCACATCAGCGGCTAGCGGCTTAGCGAGAAAAAACATGATGCTTTCCAATAAATTATAATTAATTTGCATTATATTTTTTAATTATTTAATACTGGCAATATTGTATAAACTCTCATTTTTCACAAATACATTTATATTATATATTAATTAATTAAATAATAGATTTTATCATTCTATGTACAAATTTTATATTATAAAATTAATGCAGGTCAATGACCATCTTTATATTTTGTTGTACATAGAAATTCGATCAGCTGTTATATAAACAGAAAAAATTCTAAATTTTAACACAGTAAAAAATTAGTTTTTGGCCAATATATTATAAAAGTGTCTTATCAATTTGAAAAAAGTATATTAAAATAAAAAATACAATTTCATAAAAAATAAAATAAAAGTTTTAGTGTTTTTATTTGATAAATTTTCAGCTAAGTTATAAATTAAACTTACGCCGTGAACATTTGGTCCTTCGAACGAAAAAATTATTCGGTTTATTAAAATTAAAACAAAACATTTAAATAATTCGGTTTCATTAAAATTATTTTAAAAAAAAAATTTAATGTAAAAAAAACATTAAAACGTTAACGTTAAAACATTATAGTGCATAAAAAAAAATATATTTTATAATTAATTCGGTGTATAAAAAAAAATAATATTTAAAAAGTTAACATTACAGTGTATTACATTAAATATTAAAAAGAAAATTTATGAAAAACATAAAGTTAAAGTGTATAAGACATTAAAGTGTAGTGTGTATGTGAAACTACGTCAAAGGAAGATCAGGAAAGGAGGAAAATCAAGACACAAAGGTTAGTGCAAATTGATGATATAATATATTATATAATACAAAAGTGAACATTTAAACAATAATCATATTTAAAGTGCGGGTTCCTGTATCTATAAAAAAAATTATTTAGTGTTAAAATCATTTTTAGTAAAAGAAAATTGGTAAATTTATAAACCGCCAATTAATTAAAAAAAAAAAATAATATAATATATAATAAATAATAAAAAGCGGTTGTCAACCAGAAAAATTTAATTTTTTATATGAAAAATTAACTTTTAATAAAACAGTTTGTACGGTTTGCAAAATTTTAAACAGTTTTTTTTTTCTATATATCTATATCTATGATATATAATAGTTAGAAAAGTTGTGGGCGAATACCGTAAATTTTAGTTTTGGGCGAATACCGTAGATTTTTTTTTGAGTGATCGCCGTTGGAAATGTTTCTGAAGCATCATCATTGAATTTTATTTGGGCGATTGCCGTTGTTTTATTTAAAAAAAAAAAAAAGTTTTTTTTTACGGATATTTAATATAATATAACCATATATTTAATTTGGTATAACCATATATTAATTTTTTTTCAATAATTTTATACATTTGGTGAATAAGTGAATTATATTTAAAATAATATATATTCGTTATTAATTTTTTTTAATACATACGATAAAATAATAAATAACTTATATTAATATTACATAAAAATTACATAAATTATATTATTTAAAACTATATAAACTATATTAAATACAATATATTAAATATATTATTTAACTATATAAACTATATAAACTATATTACATTCAATTATATTACATATATTACATTCAATTATATTATATTAATTATATTATTATAAAATTAAATAAATTATATTACATAAATTATATATCAATTAATAAATTAAATAATTAAAACTAAATAAATATATCATTACATAAAAATATCTTATTAATAATAAAATTGGTGAATCATACCTAAAAAAAAAAAAAAAAAAAAAAAAAAAAATTAGTATTTTATTTATTAAAAAAAAAAAAAAAAAAAAATATCTATATTAACATACTATAATAAGTTGTGAATTATCCATTTTATATATTGCGTTGTTTCACACCTAAAATAAATAAATAAAATTAAAGTAGTATTTGATTTATTTTAGAAATTGTTAAAAGTATACATATATTAATAAAATGGCGCCTACATTAGAGGTAGCAATTAAATACCTAGAAAATGTTTATCAACAAATGTTGAACGACGCGAAAAGTTTTAAAGAAGTTGATAATTTAAGACGGCGTGAATCTTACATTAAAACGCGTTCAAAAAATTTAGATGCGTTATTTTTAGGAGCCCAAGATTGGCATTTCAAAATTGTTACGGCGAAAGAGGAAGGATCGCTAAAATCTGAGTATTTAGCATCAGAGATTTTTAACAAAATAAAATCCATATATTTTGATTATTCGGGGGAAATGAACGAAGCTCTCATGGTTGAAAATGTTAATTTAACAAAATCAATGGTCGCGGCGGAAAATCCATGCGACATAAAATTAAAACCAATACAATTACCAGTGTTTTCAGGCGGTTATGAAAGCTGGAAACCATTTTATGATTTATTCGTATCGCTAGTACATGCAAATAAGTCGATTCCAAATATTCAAAAGCTGCATTATTTGAAATCATCAATTCATGGTGAAGCGGCACGATTGTTACAGCATGTATCACTCGAAGAAAAAAATTATGATTCGGCTTGGTCCATACTGACAGAACGATATGAAAATAAAAGAGTTTTAGTTAATATGCAATTACGAATGTTATTTAACCAAAAAAATCTTACATTAGAAACTGCTTCTGGATTAAAAGAACTCCTAGATACAACAAATGAATGTATTCATTCACTAAGAAATTTAGATATACCTGTAGATAATTGGGATATAATTTTAATTTATATAATTTGTTTAAAATTACCTTCAAACACCCAAGAGTTATGGGAAGAGCATTTAGGCGGTACAAAACATTGCGCAGAATGGAATGTTTTTAAGAATTTTTTGGAGACTCGTTTCCGCACGCTTAAATCAGTTGAACAATCCAAAACAGTTTTTAGAAAATTTGTGCCTCCATCTGCATCAAATTCAAATAATTATAGATTGAGCAGATCATTTCATGTTGGACAAACTAATGGCAATAACTCAGGTCACACTTCTGGACAAAATTTGTCTTGCCGTATATGTGGAGGTAATCACACTATACGCAAATGTGATAAATTTCTAAAAATGGATGTAAAAAATAGATTTGATATTATTAAAAAGATATCAGCATGTATAAATTGCTTGGCATACAATCATTTAAAAACCCAGTGCCCAAGCAACAAGAATTGTTTGCATTGCAATAAAAGGCACAATTCTTTACTACATTTTAACACATCACAACATAATAACAATTCACCAAATTACAATTCTCGTACAGTACAACACAATTTAATAAATTCAAGTGATCCAAATTTACAAATATTTGATTCAATTCAGAATCAAACCAGCGCAATAAATTGGCAAAATAATGCACAAAATTCAAATCAATCGAATTTACAAATTCAACACACACCTATTGCGTGTCCATCACAACAAACAAATGATATACAAACATATTTTACACAAAAAATTCAAAATTCAAAAGTATTATTAGCTACCGCACTTATTAATACCGGTTCATCCAATGGCGATTTTCACACGTTCCGTGCTTTAATTGATCCGGGTTCTGAAGCAACATTTGTAACAGAAGCAGTTGTCCAAAAATTACGACTGAAAAAAGAAAAAACCTTAGTTAATATAACTGGTTTAGGTCAATCTAATTCTGGTGTAGCTAAACATAAAGTAACACTTACATTATCATCATTATACAATTCCAATTTTAGACTTGATGTAGAAGCTTTCGTTTTTACAAATATTACGCGTATATTGCCATCTAAAAAAATAGAAATTAATAATTGGGATCATTTAAAAGGTTTAAAATTAGCTGACCCTCATTTTGATACGCCTGGTAAAATAGATATATTACTAGGTGCTAATGTATATGCAGCAATAATTATGTCAGGCTTGATAAAAGGTCCTCCCGGTGCACCAATAGCACAAATGTCTGAATTCGGCTGGATAGTTTCTGGAAACGTTTTCGACGCTACAGAAAAAACAATTATTGCTCATCATCATATGGTCGAGTTAGAGCAACAATTAAAACGTTTCTGGGAAATTGAAGAAATCGCAGAGAACAGAAAGCTGACTACAGAAGAAGAAAGTTGTCAACGCCATTTTGCGTTAACACATAAGCGTAATTCTGACGGAAGATATCAAGTTTCGCTTCCATTTAAAGACAATGTAAGACCATTGTTTAATAATTCACGTCAATCTGCAATCACCAGGTTTCTACAATTAGAAAAACGTTTTCAAAATAATTTAAAATTAAAAACAATGTATTCTGAAAATATTACCGATTATTTATTATTGCAACATATGACCGAAGTAAAAACTGTTGAAAATGGTGCAATTTATTATTTACCTCACCATGCAGTATTCAAAGAATCAACTACTACTAAACTTCGAGTTGTATTTGATGCATCATGCAAAACTGCAAATGGTAAATCATTAAACGATTGTCTTATGATCGGTCCAAAACTTCAAAATGAAATAACTAGTGTCATGATGAAATGGCGAATGTTTAAAATCGCATATACGGCTGATATAACGAAAATGTATCGTCAAATTTGGATTAATCCAGATGACGCCATGTATCAACTAATTTGTTGGAGAGATAGTTGCGACACAAATATAAAAACATATTCTCTTAACACAGTCACATTCGGTACTGCATCAGCGCCATATTTAGCCATTCGAACATTACATCAACTAGCTGATGATGAAGAACATAATTTTCCAATAGCATCAAACATTTTAAAACATAATTTTTATGTTGATGATGTTATGTATGGAGCTGATACTGTTGAAGATGCTGTCCAATCTCAGCAGCAATTAATTAATATCACCAATTCAGCTGGTTTTCCATTACGTAAATGGGCCAGTAATAATAATGAAATTTTACGTCAGGTTCCTGAAAATCAAAGAGAAATAAATTTTCCATTAACATTTGATAAAGAAGAATCAATTAAAGCACTTGGTATTCAATGGCATCCAGCCAAAGATATTTTTAAATTTAAAATTAAATTACCTATAATTTCTAAAATTTCCAAACGTAGCATATTATCAGACGTAGCAAGATTATTCGATCCACTTGGATGGATTTCACCATGTATTGTTTATGCAAAAATCATTATGCAAGATTTATGGCTTCAGCAATGTGGATGGGATGAACAAGTCACAGACGCACTAAAATCCAAATGGCTATTATATCGTGAAGAACTAGCCATACTTGAAAACATAGAAATACCGCGTTGGATTCATATAACAAAACAAACTAAAAATATAGAAATTCATGGTTTTAGTGACGCTTCAGAAAAAGCATATTCAGCAGTAATATACTTACGATTTGTGGACGAAAACGAAAAAGTTAAAATCCAACTATTAACATCAAAAACAAAAGTTGCTCCTCTGAAACGTATAACATTGCCACGCCTCGAATTATGTGGTGCTGTGTTATTATCAAAACTGATTATTTTTGTTAAAAATTCGATGGACTTGCATAATGTTCCAGTTTATGCATGGACTGATTCAACGATTACATTAGCATGGATACAAGCACATCCATCTAAATGGAAATCTTTCGTAGCCAACAGAGTTACCGAAATTCAGTCTCGTGTTGCAGCTGCCAATTGGTATCATATTGGCTCAAAGGATAATCCAGCAGACGTCGGTTCTCGTGGGTTACTTCCTTCTGAAATGATTATTTCATCGATTTGGTGGCAGGGTCCAACATTTCTTAAAGATTTTTTATCAAAAAATCTTCCCCAAAATGTTTGTAATGTAACAAATCTAGAAATAAGAAAAATAAAATCTTTATTTATACAATTGTCAAATGATAACTTAAACTTTATTCAAACAATAATTGAAAAGCATTCATCACTTACAACTTTACTTCGTGTAACTGCGTACTGTTTTCGAGCGATTTATAATTTCCGAAATCATAAGCATCGAGAATTTGGACCACTCACACCATCAGAAATCGATAAAGCATTAAATTATATAATAACATATATGCAACACGCTGCATATAGCGATGAAATATCTAAATTATCATCAAAAATTCAAATATCAAAACAAAGTAGCATTTTAACATTGAATCCTTTTATCGATGAACATAAATTGCTTCGGGTTGGTGGTCGACTTCAGAATTCTACGTTGAAATATGATAGACGTCATCCAATAATTATTCCGAAAAAATCTCATTTTACAGATTTGTTAATTCTTAATGCGCATATTTCTACGTCTCACGGTGGACAAACATTGACCACAGAATATCTACAAAATAAATTTTGGATAATTAATGCAAAAAATAATATTAAAAGAGTAATTAAAAAATGTATTATTTGCTTTCGTTTTGCAGCAAAAGAATCTAATCAATTAATGGGAAACTTACCGGCTGTTCGTGTTCAAATTGCTCGTCCATTTTATAATACTGGTGTTGATTATGCTGGTCCAATAGAAATAAAAGCATGGAAAGGACGATGCAATAAATTTTATAAAGGTTATATTGCTGTTTTTATTTGCTTATGTACAAAAGCAATACATATTGAGTTGGTAAGCGATCTTAGCAGCGCAACGTTTATAGCAGCGTATCATCGTTTTACATCTAGAAGAGGAATATGTAAAAACATTTATAGTGATTGTGGAACAAACTTTGTTGGAGCGGATAACATGTTAAGTAAAGAACGAAAACTTACCCAAAAACAATGGTCGCACGAAATAGCTGATAAATTAAGTTCATTAGGTACGCATTGGCATTTTAATCCACCATCGGCTCCGCATATGGGTGGCATATGGGAATCGGGAGTCAAATCAATTAAATTTCATCTTAAACGCATTATTGGAAATGCAAAATTAACGTTCGAAGAATACGCAACGTTATTATCACAAGTTGAAGCTTGCTTAAACTCTCGTCCTTTATGTCCGAAAACGCCTGATCCAGATGATTTATCAGTACTAACTCCTGGTCACTTCTTAATTATGGATTCATTAAATACTCCGCCTGAAAAGGATTTAAAAGATATTAAAATAAACAATTTAGATAGATGGAAATATATTCAACATTTATACCAAACATTCTGGGATAAATGGAGTAATGAATACTTATCTCAATTGCAAAAACGATCAAAATGGAATTCCACACATGATGATATCAAAATCGGAGATATTGCACTACTTAAAGATGAACGAATGCCACCGACACATTGGCAAATTGCGCGTGTTACCGCGACTCATCCCGGTGATGATAAATTGGTTCGCGTTGTGACCGTAAAAACTGCGAATGGTATTTTTAAACGACCAATTAAAAAACTATGTCTTTTACCGATAAAAGATAATTTAAATTCGAACATTTTAAAAAATAATTAATTTATGAACTTTTCAAACATAATTATAAATTTAATACATACAAATGAACTTTAATGAATAAACAAATTAATTAATTAAAACGACATTTATATTATAATTATGGTGTTATAAAATTTAATAAAATTTAATAAACAAAAACATTCATCAATCACATTTGCACTAACTATACATTCCCAAACACATCATACACACATACACATGCATACACAGAATTACAAATTTATATCAAATTTATCAAAACAAATATAATTAACATAAACATTACACTATTTACATAACATTTTTTATCAATTTCATGTGATTCAACGATGGTTTGCTGGAGTATAATTATGCAAGAAAATATATTATAAACATATATTCCACATACCTGAAGATGGAATATCAACAATTCATTTATCAACAAATGCAAAATGAAAATATATATCACTTATACCGATGTCAACAAAGCTAATATTTTCAATTTTTAAAAACTATATTATTATTAAAATTATACACTATATATATATTAATTACATCACTTTTCACTATTAATATATATTATTTACACTTATTATAATTTTTACTTAGAAGACACTTTACATATTGGATTAAATTAAGATAATCCAAGGGCCGGAGAATGTTCGTTCCCGACCATGTGTATCTTTTATTTGTATACTAATGTCAGTCAAAATGTCATCACATCAGCGGCTAGCGGCTTAGCGAGAAAAAACATGATGCTTTCCAATAAATTATAATTAATTTGCATTATATTTTTTAATTATTTAATACTGGCAATATTGTATAAACTCTCATTTTTCACAAATACATTTATATTATATATTAATTAATTAAATAATAGATTTTATCATTCTATGTACAAATTTTATATTATAAAATTAATGCAGGTCAATGACCATCTTTATATTTTGTTGTACATAGAAATTCGATCAGCTGTTATATAAACAGAAAAAATTCTAAATTTTAACACAGTAAAAAATTAGTTTTTGGCCAATATATTATAAAAGTGTCTTATCAATTTGAAAAAAGTATATTAAAATAAAAAATACAATTTCATAAAAAATAAAATAAAAGTTTTAGTGTTTTTATTTGATAAATTTTCAGCTAAGTTATAAATTAAACTTACGCCGTGAACAGTTAGCATTTCAAGGTTTAGGTTTGGATACATCAACATGGGATCCGATAATTATGCACTTGTTAATCAAAAAACTTGATCAACCAACTCATAACTTATATGAAGCCTCTTTGTCAGATCCAAGAAAATTACCATCTATACAACAATTTTTAAATTTCATAGAAGTCAGATTTCAGTCACTAGAGATTTTGGGACGTAGGCAAAATCTAAAAATAACAACAACCAAACAGCTAAGACCAACAGTCGCCAGAAAATATGCAAACACTGCAAGTAAAATATCAAATGCACCATGTGTCAAGGAAATCATGCAATTTATTCATGCCAACAATTTCTCAATTTATCAGTTCACGATAGATGGGATGAAATTAAAAGAAATAAATTATGTTGCAACTGTCTCGGATCTGGACATTTCGCTGGTAATTGCAAATCAAGGAATTGTCCCAAATGTCAACGAAAACACAATTCCTTATTGTATACTGATATAAAACCAAAAAAAGAAATACCAGTGTCCTCAGCCTATTCAGCAACAGTTCTATCAACCAGTAACAATTTTGTTGAATCAAACGAAAATTATGTCCTTCTGGGTGCAGCAGCAATCAAAGTGTTGGACATAAGTCAATCATCGATAGATTGCAGAGCATTACTAGATTTCGGATTACAGCTTAATTTTATAACCGAAAGATTTGTGAAAAAATTAGGAATTAAAACAAAACCAAGTACTGTAGACATTATTGTAATTGGATACATGGGCTCTCATTCCAACAGAAAAATTAACATTCAGATACAATCAAATCTCAATCATTACAAACCAAATATTAAAGCAATCGTACTACCAAAAATAACTTCACAACAACCCAGTATACACATTGACAAAAGTTCATGGCCAATACCAGAAAATATAAAACTATGTGATCCAAGTTTTAATCAACCACGATCAATTGATCTATTGATTGGTGCAGAATTATATCCTGAATTAATGTGTATTGGACAAATACGCATTCACAAAAATTTACCAGCACTACAAAACACTGTGTTCGGATGGATGGTACTTGGTAAGGTGAAGGGAGCTCACGTCAAAAAACATTTTGTGGCATCAGAACAACGCAGTTAATGACAAATGGTCATTAGAAGATGTTAAACCTTGCACCAAACTTCTCACCACTCATGAACAAAAATGCGAAGACATATTTAATGAAACTACAAAACGTGACGAAAAAGGCATATTTATTGTAAATCTACCTTTCAGACCTGATCCATCAGAATTAAGTAATTCAGAACAAATTGCAGTTCAACGATTTAAAGCAATCGAAAGAAAGCTACATAAAAATCCAGAATTAAAAAAGCAATACACTGAATTTCTTAAAGAATATGCTGAATTAAATCATATGGAACAAATCAATCGTACTGAAATACCAAAGGCTCACTGTTTTTTGCCTCATCACTGTGTCACTAAACTAGATAGCAGTACTACCAGATTAAGAGTAGTCCAAGACGATATTTTCTCAATATCGTTTAGATATTTAGATAATACGTTTTAGATTACCGAAATATGTATACACAGCAGATATTACAAAAATGTATAGACAAAAGCTAAAAAATAGCCACGTGCAGCCAAGGTTGTAAAACAAGATTTTTATGTAGACGATGTAATGAGTGGAAGCAATAGCATCAACAGCGCTATATCCATTCAACAAGAACTCATAAAAATGTTATAGACAGGTGGTTTTTCACTCAGAAAATGGTCCCTGACCTTTTAAATCATATACCTACACAGGACAGAGAAATACCACAATATAATCCGGAGAGATATTGCATCAAAACACTTGGATTAATATGGAATCCAGAACAAGTTTACTTCCATGTGCGCTCAGCTTCTTTCAAACTACAAACATCAATTATAAAAAGAATCATACTGTCAGATCTATCACAAGTATTTTTACTGTATTGTAAAAATACAGGACATATAGCAACAAATTGTCCTTTTAAAAATCGTTTTGCAGTAAATACAGCAGCGCCACAAATAAATGCCGTAGGGATTGGCATAGTACTAGTAAATTGTGAATGGTGTCTGAGGGATGGACATACCAAGCTTATGTGTCCAGCGCAAAAACAATATCAGACGAAGCAGGGAAACGGGCAAGGGATGAATTAAAACCCTCATTCCGTAGTTTTAAGGGCGTGGGTGTACGGCGAAATATCACCAATATGAACCTTTGTTGACCATGCCGTTGGACATAGCCAACAACAATAAAGTCACACTATTAATTGATACTGGAGCTCAAGTAAGCTTATTAAAGAGAGAGAAAATTAGTCAAAAAAGAAAGATTTGTGCAGAGCAAAAAACAACAATAAAAATTGTTCACAATAGCAGCAAAATTTTAGGGAAGTGTATTGGTAATTTTTTAACACCAGACAAATTTCGATGTGAATTCCAAGTTGTGGGTAATAATTGTTCGTTACCAGCTGATAGAATTTTGGGTAATGATTTTGCTCAACCTTGATTATAAATTGCAGAATTATATTCCTGTGCAACACATACTATATGTCATATGAAACCATTTAAATAATTTAATTTCTATTCTGCCTAAATTTTAAGTATTTTTATTTTTTCACATAAATTTTTGATTAATTAAGCATTTTTGTCAATAATTTCCAGACGTAATATGATTCTTTTATTTTAATAATTTTAATTAATAATTTAGGTAAACTAATTTTCTCACGCAAAATTTTGTATAAATTTGGTTGTAATTGCCCCAAATAAATCAGTCTCTAATTAGCACTCAGTTAGTATTTTTTATTTCTAACAAGTTTTCAAGTGCAGCAATTGAAGAGACCTACCCAAGGTATCTCTACAATATACAGTAGAAACAGAATATTAAATATATAATATTATATCAATTCAGTATATGACAATCAAGTCATTATACGACCAGTTAAAATCAACTGTTCGTCATACATAATTTTGGAGGCCCCGACGAGATGTCTGAACACCTATTGGTGGAGCAGCAGGATTTGGGACAGAAAATTAAAAAACTGATAACAAATTACCATAAAGATGGCCCATCTCGCAAAACATTAGCATAATTGGAAAACAGAGAGTCAAGTCTTTCCGAATTGTGGCAGAAGTTCATAACCAATCTGAAAAGCTCATCAAACTTGATACATAGCTTCAGGATCATCCATATTTTGTGAACAAATTTCAAGAGCAAGTATATGCTGAGTATGAAGAAATGTCATCAAAAATAAATGAAGCCATTAAAAACTAGAAATATCTACTGTGCAACCATCAGTAGAATCCAACAAGGATGATTTAAATTTTGTAGAAGATAAACGAGTCACGTTTAAAAACCCACTGGACAATCGCACTGAAATCACTTTTTCAGCAGATACTCAACATCATGAAGAACCATTAGCTCACAGCTCACCTGTTCAGAATGTAACCATAGAGCTAGGTAAATTAATCAGAGTACAGAAGATCTCACTAAAGACTTTGAAGCATGATTTAGAGAAGGCTCAAACACAAATGGATTCAGACAATCCTAGAGAAGTTTATGAGTATATAGCATGTACCATCAACAAACAATGGTAAAAAATATGTAATCAGAATGATCAAATTTGGGCGACTCAAGATGATCCTCCAGAAGGTTACACTATTGATATATTTCTGACAATGCTAGATTGGGTTGATGCAGTACTAATACAATTATCCCAGAAGTTAAACCAACTAGAAAATCAAGGTAACAACAGCAATAATAATGAAATCATTCACCAAACCCAAATAGGAAGTTCTATCCAGTTGCCAAGAATTAATATTCCAAAATTTGATGGGAATTATCTTCGTTGGAGAGAATTTTACAATTTATACAATGAAATGATACACAAAACTTATATGGGAGCAGCTCAAAAAATGTGGCTCCTCAAATCCAATTTGTGTGGTGAAGCAGAAGGTCTCATAAAACATCTGGCGGTCTGTGCTGACAATTATCAATCGGCATGGAATATTTTACAACAAAGATACAATAACAAAAGGGTTTTAGTATCAACCATATTAGAAAAATTATGGGATCAACCACAATATTTATCAGAAAACACAACTGCACTCAAACGACTACATGACGTCACAAAAGAAGGATTGTTAGCATTTCAAGGTTTAGGTTTGGATACATCAACATGGGATCCGATAATTATGCACTTGTTAATCAAAAAACTTGATCAACCAACTCATAACTTATATGAAGCCTCTTTGTCAGATCCAAGAAAATTACCATCTATACAACAACTTTTAAATTTCATAGAAGTCAGATTTCAGTCACTAGAGATTTTGGGACGTAGGCTAAGACCAACAGTCGCCAGACAACATGCAAACACTGCAAGTAAAATATCAAATGCACCATGTGTCAAGGAAATCATGCAATTTATTCATGCCAACAATTTCTCAATTTATCAGTTCACGATAGATGGGATGAAATTAAAAGAAATAAATTATGTTGCAACTGTCTCGGATCTGGACATTTCGCTGGTAATTGCAAATCAAGGAATTGTCCCAAATGTCAACGAAAACACAATTCCTTATTGTATACTGATATAAAACCAAAAAAAGAACTACCAGTGCGCCCAGCCAATTCAGCAACAGTTCTATCAACCAGTAACAATTTTGTTGAATCAAACGAAAATTATGTCCTTCTGGGTACAGCAGCAATCAAAGTGTTGGACATAAGTCAATCATCGATAGATTGCAGAGCATTACTAGATTCCGGATCACAGCTTAATTTTATAACCGAAAGATTTGTGAAAAAATTAGGAATTAAAACAAAACCAAGTACTGTAGACATTATTGTAATTGGATACATGGGCTCTCATTCCAACAGAAAAATTAACATTCAGATACAATCAAATCTCAATCATTACAAAACAAATATTAAAGCAATCGCACTACCAAAAATAACTTCACAACAACCCAGTATACACATTGACAAAAGTTCATGGCCAATACCAGAAAATATAAAACTATGTGATCCAAGTTTTAATCAACCACGATCAATTGATCTATTGATTGGTGCAGAATTATATCCTGAATTAATGTGTATTGGACAAATACGCATTCACAAAAATACCAGCACTACAAAACACTGTGTTCGGATGGATGGTACTTGGTAAGGTGAAGGGAGCTCACGTCAAAAAACATTTTGTGGCATCAGAACAACGCAGTTAATGACAAATGGTCATTAGAAGATGTTAAACCTTGCACCAAACTTCTCACCACTCATGAACAAAAATGCGAAGACATATTTAATGAAACTATAAAACGTGACGAAAAAGGCATATTTATTGTAAATCTACCTTTCAGACCTGATCCATCAGAATTAAGTAATTCAGAACAAATTGCAGTTCAACGATTTAAAGCAATCGAAAGAAAGCTACATAAAAATCCAGAATTAAAAAAGCAATACACTGAATTTCTTAAAGAATATGCTGAATTAAATCATATGGAACAAATCAATCGTACTGAAATACCAAAGGCTCACTGTTTTTTGCCTCATCACTGTGTCACTAAACTAGATAGCAGTACTACCAAATTAAGAGTAGTTTTTGATGGATCAGCAGCAACATCCAACAACAAATCACTCAATGATATTCTGCTCACCGGTCCAACTATCCAAGATGATATTTTCTCAATATCGTTTAGATATTTAGATAATACGTTTTAGATTACCGAAATATGTATACACAGCAGATATTACATAAATGTATAGACAAAAGCTAAAAAATAGCCACGTGCAGCCAAGGTTGTAAAACAAGATTTTTATGTAGACGATGTAATGAGTGGAAGCAATAGCATCAACAGCGCTATATCCATTCAACAAGAACTCATAAAAATGTTATAGACAGGTGGTTTTTCACTCAGAAAATGGTCCCTGACCTTTTAAAGCATATACCTACACAGGACAGAGAAATACCACAATATAATCCGGAGAGATATTGCATCAAAACGCTTGGATTAATATGGAATCCAGAACAAGATTACTTTCATGTGCGCTCAGCTTCTTTCAAACTACAAACATCAATTACAAAAAGAATCATACTGTCAGATCTATCACAAGTATTTTTACTGTATTAATCGTTTTGCAGTAAAATACAGCAGCGCCACAAATAAATGCCGTAGGGATTGGCACAGTACTAGTAAATTGTGAATGGTGTCTGAGGGATGGACATACCAAGCTTATGTGTCCAGCGCAACAACAATATCAGGCGAAGCAGGGAAACGGGCAAGGGATGAATTAAAACCCTCATTCCGTAGTTTTAAGGGCGTGGGTGTACGGCGAAATATCACCAATATGAACCTTTGGTGACCATGCCGTTGGACATAGCCAACAACAATAAAGTCACACTATTAATTGATACTGGAGCTCAAGTAAGCTTATTAAAGAGAGAGAAAATTAGTCAAAAAAGAAAGATTTGTGCAGAGCAAAAAACAACAATAAAAATTGTTCACAATAGCAGCAAAATTTTAGGGAAGTGTATTGGTAATTTTTTAACACCAGACAAATTTCGATGTGAATTCCAAGTTGTGGGTAATAATTGTTCGTTACCAGCTGATAGAATTTTGGGTAATGATTTTGCTCAACCTTGATTATAAATTGCAGAATTATATTCCTGTGCAACACATACTATATGTCATATGAAACCATTTAAATAATTTAATTTCTATTCTGCCTAAATTTTAAGTATTTTTATTTTTTCACATAAATTTTTGATTAATTAAGCATTTTTGTCAATAATTTCCAGACGTAATATGATTCTTTTATTTTAATAATTTTAATTAATAATTTAGGTAAACTAATTTTCTCACGCAAAATTTTGTATAAATTTGGTTGTAATTGCCCCAAATAAATCAGTCTCTAATTAGCACTCAGTTAGTATTTTTTATTTCTAACAAGTTTTCAAGTGCAGCAATTGAAGAGACCTACCCAAGGTATCTCTACAATATACAGTAGAAACAGAATATTAAATATATAATATTATATCAATTCAGTATATGACAATCAAGTCATTATACGACCAGTTAAAATCAACTGTTCGTCATACATAATTTTGGAGGCCCCGACGAGATGTCTGAACACCTATTGGTGGAGCAGCAGGATTTGGGACAGAAAATTAAAAAACTGATAACAAATTACCATAAAGATGGCCCATCTCGCAAAACATTAGCATAATTGGAAAACAGAGAGTCAAGTCTTTCCGAATTGTGGCAGAAGTTCATAACCAATCTGAAAAGCTCATCAAACTTGATACATAGCTTCAGGATCATCCATATTTTGTGAACAAATTTCAAGAGCAAGTATATGCTGAGTATGAAGAAATGTCATCAAAAATAAATGAAGCCATTAAAAACTAGAAATATCTACTGTGCAACCATCAGTAGAATCCAACAAGGATGATTTAAATTTTGTAGAAGATAAACGAGTCACGTTTAAAAACCCACTGGACAATCGCACTGAAATCACTTTTTCAGCAGATACTCAACATCATGAAGAACCATTAGCTCACAGCTCACCTGTTCAGAATGTAACCATAGAGCTAGGTAAATTAATCAGAGTACAGAAGATCTCACTAAAGACTTTGAAGCATGATTTAGAGAAGGCTCAAACACAAATGGATTCAGACAATCCTAGAGAAGTTTATGAGTATATAGCATGTACCATCAACAAACAATGGTAAAAAATATGTAATCAGAATGATCAAATTTGGGCGACTCAAGATGATCCTCCAGAAGGTTACACTATTGATATATTTCTGACAATGCTAGATTGGGTTGATGCAGTACTAATACAATTATCCCAGAAGTTAAACCAACTAGAAAATCAAGGTAACAACAGCAATAATAATGAAATCATTCACCAAACCCAAATAGGAAGTTCTATCCAGTTGCCAAGAATTAATATTCCAAAATTTGATGGGAATTATCTTCGTTGGAAAGAATTTTACAATTTATACAATGAAATGATACACAAAACTTATATGGGAGCAGCTCAAAAAATGTGGCTCCTCAAATCCAATTTGTGTGGTGAAGCAGAAGGTCTCATAAAACATCTGGCGGTCTGTGCTGACAATTATCAATCGGCATGGAATATTTTACAACAAAGATACAATAACAAAAGGGTTTTAGTATCAACCATATTAGAAAAATTATGGGATCAACCACAATATTTATCAGAAAACACAAATGCACTCAAACGACTACATGACGTCACAAAAGAAGGATTGTTAGCATTTCAAGGTTTAGGTTTGGATACATCAACATGGGATCCGATAATTATGCACTTGTTAATCAAAAAACTTGATCAACCAACTCATAACTTATATGAAGCCTCTTTGTCAGATCCAAGAAAATTACCATCTATACAACAATTTTTAAATTTCATAGAAGTCAGATTTCAGTCACTAGAGATTTTGGGACATAGGCAAAATCTAAAAATAACAACAACCAAACAGCTAAGACCAACAGTCGCCAGACAATATGCAAACACTGCAAGTAAAATATCAAATGCACCATGTGTCAAGGAAATCATGCAATTTATTCATGCCAACAATTTCTCAATTTATCAGTTCACGATAGATGGGATGAAATTAAAAGAAATAAATTATGTTGCAACTGTCTCGGATCTGGACATTTCGCTGGTAATTGCAAATCAAGGAATTGTCCCAAATGTCAACGAAAACACAATTCCTTATTGTATACTGATATAAAACCAAAAAAAGAAATACCAGTGTCCTCAGCCTATTCAGCAACAGTTCTATCAACCAGTAACAATTTTGTTGAATCAAACGAAAATTATGTCCTTCTGGGTGCAGCAGCAATCAAAGTGTTGGACATAAGTCAATCATCGATAGATTGCAGAGCATTACTAGATTTCGGATTACAGCTTAATTTTATAACCGAAAGATTTGTGAAAAAATTAGGAATTAAAACAAAACCAAGTACTGTAGACATTATTGTAATTGGATACATGGGCTCTCATTCCAACAGAAAAATTAACATTCAGATACAATCAAATCTCAATCATTACAAAACAAATATTAAAGCAATCGTACTACCAAAAATAACTTCACAACAACCCAGTATACACATTGACAAAAGTTCATGGCCAATACCAGAAAATATAAAACTATGTGATCCAAGTTTTAATCAACCACGATCAATTGATCTATTGATTGGTGCAGAATTATATCCTGAATTAATGTGTATTGGACAAATACGCATTCACAAAAATTTACCAGCACTACAAAACACTGTGTTCGGATAGATGGTACTTGGTAAGGTGAAGGGAGCTCACGTCAAAAAACATTTTGTGGCATCAGAACAACGCAGTTAATGACAAATGGTCATTAGAAGATGTTAAACCTTGCACCAAACTTCTCAGCACTCATGAACAAAAATGCGAAGACATATTTAATGAAACTACAAAACGTGACGAAAAAGGCATATTTATTGTAAATCTACCTTTCAGACCTGATCCATCAGAATTAAGTAATTCAGAACAAATTGCAGTTCAACGATTTACGAAAGAAAGCTACATAAAAATCCAGAATTAAAAAATCAATACACTGAATTTCTTAAAGAATATGCTGAATTAAATCATATGGAACAAATCAATCGTACTGAAATACCAAAGGCTCACTGTTTTTTGCCTCATTACTGTGTCACTAAACTAGATAGCAGTACTACCAAATTAAGAGTAGTTTTTGATGGATCAGCAGCAACATCCAACAACAAATCACTCAATGATATTCTGCTCACCGGTCCAACTATCCAAGACGATATTTTCTCAATATCGTTTAGATATTTAGATAATACGTTTTAGATTACCGAAATATGTATACACAGCAGATATTACAAAAATGTATAGACAAATATTGGTAGCCAAAGAGCACAGAAATATGCAACTTATTATATGGCGCGACAGTCCTGCTAGTAAGTTATCGTACTATAGACTCAGAACTGTAACCTATGGAACAACGTCTGCACCATATTTAGCTATAAAATGCCTTCAACGCTTAGCAGACGACGAAGCTAAAAAATACCCACGTGCAGCCAAGGTTGTAAAACAAGATTTTTATGTAGACGATGTAATGAGTGGAAGCAATAGCATCAACAGCGCTATATCCATTCAACAAGAACTCATAAAAATGTTATAGGCAGGTGGTTTTTCACTCAGAAAATGGTCCCTGACCTTTTAAAGCATATACCTACACAGGACAGAGAAATACCACAATATAATCCGTAGAGATATTGCATCAAAACACTTGGGTTAATATGGAATCCAGAACAAGATTACTTTCATGTGCGCTCAGCTTCTTTCAAACTACAAACATCAATTACAAAAAGAATCATACTGTCAGATCTATCACAAGTATTTGATCCATTAGGATTGGTGAACCGTACAACTGTTTTAGCAAAAATATTCATGCAAAAGATTTGGAAGTTAGGTGTTGACTGGGATGCTGCATTACCACAAGAAGTACATACAAAATGGATAAATTTTAGATCCCAACTCCATATGCTCAATACAATAAAGGTATTGAAGAGCAGCGCTGGACGCATACAAAAGAGTAGAGCTGCATGGCTTTGCCGATTCATCAGAAGAAGCCTATGGTGCATGTATTTATATAAGAACAGTCGATTTTCAAGGTAACATGAACGCACAACTATTATGCGCTAAATCAAGAGTTGCTCCAATGAACAATGTGCAGCGTTGGTACTTGCAAACTTAATGACTCAGGTTGAGGTAGCTCTGAAAATTCAAGTCAACGAGATTTGTTTTTGGTCAGACTCTTCCATTGTTTTATCCTGGATTTCATCAGCGGCATCCTCATCATTTTACCACGATAGAGCAGCACTTCAAGTCATCGTAAAACAAATTCAAGCTGACAACTTGAGATAAAAGCTTTGCAACGAGAATACACTGTGTCTAAAAAGAGCGTGTTAAAATCACTTACACCATTCCTGGATATAAAAAACATACTACGAGTAGGTGGCCGCCTTCAAGAAGCATCATTGTCTTATGATGCAAAACACCCTATGATTCTTCCTCAGAAGCACCCAGTTACAAAACTCGTAGTAGAACAAATTCACTG
Source organism: Rhamphomyia laevipes (assembly GCA_963920725.1). Classification (NCBI taxonomy): domain Eukaryota; kingdom Metazoa; phylum Arthropoda; class Insecta; order Diptera; family Empididae; genus Rhamphomyia; species Rhamphomyia laevipes. The sequence continues at coordinate 76,641,879 of OY987255.1, read as the reverse complement.
GAATAATATGCATCCAGGAGTTTCACAGAACATATGGCATAGATGAACTTCAAACGCGCTCAAAATGGAGGGATGAATGTAAAAACATTGAACAAGGAACATTAGTGATCATGAAAGAAGACAATATTGCACCATATGAATGGAAATTGGGCAGAATTGAGAAGACAATAATAGGAAGCGATGGGTCTTGTGCGTGTAGCTGACGTTAAAACATATATATATATATATATAAAAAAAGGAATATATCGGCGCGCAATTCACAAGCTCTGCCACTACCTAATCAAGAGACCAATTATCAGCTACTCAAACAAAATACGTCATGTAATGCATCTAAATCGACAAATACAACAGCACACCCAGGTAAACAAATACAAAAAATAAGAATTGGTTCAATGATCACTTCTATTCTTTTAGCTACATTGATGATATTGCCCACAAACGGTGAAGCCGAAAAACACTCCGTAGAAATAGAAACATTTAAAAATCAACCTGGGCTATATTTTGAAAATATGGGACGACTTAACCTCATTGATAATGAATGGAACCTCATTATATTTTATAATTTACTGGGATGAATTTCAAGGCATCAACTTTTATATGAATCAACTAAATACACTTTGCAATAATATGACTGAAAATTCAATTTATGGTCATAATATTAATGCACGACTAAATGATCAACTTGAAGTACTTACGCAATTGAATAACATATTAACACTAGATCGCCGGAATAACATAATAACCAATAAGCTATTTGGCATCTTAGATCAAGACTACGCAAACCCAGATGGAAACTACTATCAAGAACGTTCAAGCCGATGAAAATCATATAGTTCAACTGATTAAATCACAAACATTAGTAATAGATTCAACAAAGAATTTAATAAAGAAAAATACACAACATATTAACACTCAATTTTTACAAATAAAGGAATATTTGAACCAATTTAAAAAGAAAATGGATGAGAAAGCGGCATTAAATATGTACCAGGGATTACTCATACAAATCAACATGATTATATCAGAATATTCAAAGATGCAAGACTGTATTATAGATTTATTGCTTGACGTACACCATGGAAAACTAAATCCGCTTCTACTAACACCAGACCAACTCCGACAAGAGCTCCATAAGATACAACTAAATGCGCTACCTCACACCCAAACACCAAATGAAAGCGAGTTGCGCCAACTATATAGCCTTATAAGAGCAAAGGGATGTATTACTTCTGAATATCTCATTATTAACATAAAAGTTTAAACACTGTTACAAGAACAATTTCAAATCTACAATGTAGTTGCTCTACCACTCCGGATACAGCATGTGGACATTTTGCTAGAACCATCAACTAAATATTTTATTATCAATTTAATAAGAGACAATTTCTTTCCACTAATTGAACCTGAATTTAATGAATGCAATACTCAGAACAACATTCATATTTGCAGACAAACATCACCAATATATAATAAACAATCAAAATTATATAGCTGTGATCTGTTTAATAATGAGACACAAAATATTCATTTATGTAAATATCATAAGGACACTTCATTGCACTGGAAATGGCATCAGTTGAAAAATTCTAATAATTGTTTATATTCTGTAATCGGGACTAATACTGTGCATATTGTATGCGGACAAGAAGTTCAACAAATGGATCTACATGGCCAGGGAGTTATATGACTTGAAGGACAGTGTACAATTAGGCAAACCTCCTTCTCAATGAAAGCAAACACAGCATACACAAGCAAGATAAATGTCTTATCTTTATTGCCTAATGTAAATTTCACAAACCACGTTGATGTTAACTCAAGTTCGATCCAAGAACTTTTTTCATTAAATAATTCGAAGGCTATAGAAACTATAGAACGCAAAATTAACAAACTACAAACTGAAGGAGAACTAAGTAACCACGACATACATCCATATTCCTTAAGTCACACAACATTAGCTCTACTAGTCATCCGTCTGATTGTTATCATTTTTTATGTGAAACGATACACAATTCAGAAAGGAAGACAGAAAAGTAAATCAAACGGAGACAATATGGAAATGTACCAATTTAATCCTAGAACGAACGAAAACTTATCTTAAAGCCAGATGGTTTCAAGGGGGGAAGATGTTCAACCTTGATTATAAATTGCAGAATTATATTCCTGTGCAACACACGCTATATGTCATATGAAACCATTTAAATAATTTAATTTCTATTCTGCCTAAATTTTAAGTATTTTTATTTTTTCACATAAATTTTTGATTAATTAAGCATTTTTGTCAATAATTTCCAGACGAAATATGATACTTTTATTTTAATAATTTTAATTAATAATTTAGGTAAACTAATTTTCTCACGCAAAATTTTGTATAAATTTGGTTGTAATTGCCCCAAATAAATCAGTCTCTAATTAGCACTCAGTTAGTATTATTTATTTCTAACAAGTTTTCAGGTGGAGCAATTGAAGAGACCTACCCAAGGTATCTCTTCAATATACAGTAGAATCAGAATATTATTTATTTATTTATTTCTTTTGTCAAATAAAGACAACATTATATATATACAATTAATTACAAATATATACATAAATAATAATAATAATTTATAATTTATTTATTGTTATTAAATTAATTGTGTTTTAAAAGTATTTTTTTAAATTTATTTTTTATTTTTTTTATTTTTTTAAAATAAAAAAAAGCATCAATATATATGAATTGTCTAATTAATATTATTATATATATATAACAAAATAAAATAATACAATTACAAATTACAAATTGAATATTTGTAAACAATGCAAAAATCTAATAAATTGCAAACACCAATAATAATAAAAAACTGGTTCATCGTAAGGTATTTAAAACTCTTTCCTTAAAGTGTCTCTTCTAATAGACTCATCATAAAGTTTATGAAACTGATTAAAAATGAAGGAACAGCTATTAAAAGGTTCGTATGGCTATATAATGATGAATTTCTGATTACTTTTAAATACGGCGTATGCCTTAGATTTCTGATATTATGGTTTATTGAAATTTTATTACATAAATATATTGAATTAATGTTATATTTAAGAAGGTCACAAGCAAAAAGAGCATATATATAATATTCTATCAATTCAGTATATGACAATCAAGTTATTATACGACCTGTTTAAATCAACTGTTCGTCATACAGATTTCATAGCAGAAAATTTCAATGTTCTAGGCCCAGGAAGGGTTTTACAATTTTCAATAACATCTAAGAATAAAAATGAATTTTCAGTTCCTATAAATAACGATTATTCAGCAGATTTTGATACCAAAGATTTAATTGGTGAGAGAGAAATGAGAAAAAGTTACGGTTACATGGAAGATTTCACAAGTATTAAAATTGAAAATAAGAATATAAAGAAAAGTAATAATATTAACGTCGATGTTGAGTATAGTAGAATTGAAAATGAAGATATAAAGAATAATAATAATAACGTTGATAATAAAGTTAAGTGTAATATTGATGAAGATAATAATGAAAATAAAAGTAAGGATAAACAGATTATTAGAGAGATAAAATATAATGAGAGAATTGGTGGTAAGGACGAAAATAATATGGAAAAAAATGCAACAGTAGAAGATATCAAAATTTTGAATAATCATATTAACATGAAGGGAGATAATGAACAAAACTAGGAAAATGAACAACAAAAATATAGGAAATACCCAAAATTTTCGCAAATTATCATATACCTGCACGTACGGAAAAAATTGTTGAGATACCTGTAAAGAAAAAAAGAGAAATAGTAAGTATAGGTAGGCAACTTAAAAATGGGATTTATATAGGGAATAGTGTGAATATCGTAAAAAATGGTAAAATATCAATAACTATGGTGAACATTACTCTTACGGATCAAATCCTTCCAGAATTTGAACCGGAGGTGTATCCATTATCTGAATTTAATATACATGATTTATACACTGGGATAAACAGCAAGATATGGACATAAATAACAACAACAACGTATGTTGCATTAGACATTTATTCCAAACACATAGTGAAAAAAATGAAATATGAATGAAGAAGAGGAACAAGCTTTAACCCAAATTTGTGAGGACAGCTACGATATTTTTTATTTGCCTGGCGATAAACTCAGTTGCGTCAGCAATATTACACACTCTGTACTCTGTAGGTTGATATTATTCAACCTAGTAAAAGTCCTTGGAACTTACCATTATTAGGGGTCCCAAAAAAACCTGGACCTGATGGAGAAAAACACCACCGTGTAGTGATTGATTTTCGAAAACTTAATGAAATCACAACAGGGATGCGTTTCCACTGCCACGAATCGAAGAAACCATTTAGGAGGTTCTAAGTACTTCACAACTTTGGACTTAGCCAGTGGGTATCACCAAGTTATGATGGAACCCGCAGACCGCGAAAAGACAGCTTTTAGTACAGCATACGGTCATTTTGAGTTTAAACGCATGCCTTTTGGGTTATTTCAGCGATTAAGGCAAAAAAAATTGAAATTACAACCTGAAACATGTAAATTTTGGCAAAAGAAAGTAGTATATCTGGGACATCAGATCACATGTGAAGGTGTGAAACCAGATCCCGAAAAAACTAAGTGTGTGCAAGAGCACCCAGTGCCTCGTACTACAAAAGAATTGCAATCATTTTTAGGTCTGGCAAATTACTATAGACCATTTATTCCCAGTTAAGCAACAAGTGGTGCTTTATTATACAAAATGGCAACGAAATCTCAACCTTTCAAATATACCAATGAACATCAAACAGCCTTTCACAAATGAATTTACCGGATTTCACAAATGAATTTAATTTAACAACAGATGCTAGTAACATTGCACTCGGGGCAGTACTATCTCAAGGGGAGGTTGGACAGGATAACCCAATAGCATATGTTAGTAAAGTTTTGGGAAAGGCTGAGAGAAACTACGCTACTATTGAAAAAGAAATGTTGGTCATTTATTGGACAATAAAAAATTTAGGGCATATTTATTAGGTCGAAAATTTAGTGTTTATACTGACCATAAGCCTTTAATAAGTGAATACAATAAGAAAGACTCTGAAAGACGAATAAATAGGTGGAAGATCAGACTATCAGAATACACCTTCAAAATTCCCTGCAAACCAGGAAAACTTAATAGTAACGCCAACGCACTTAGTAGAATTCCAGAATCAAAAATAGGCATACAACAGGACACTGAAATTCTCAAAATTAATGTTTTGACCAGAAGACAAAAAGCAAGATTAGAACAAAAAAGGAATAATGAAATAGAACAAAGCGGTGATGAAAAGGAAGAGGAAAGTGATAAAGAAACAACCGAGCCTACAGAAAACTCACCAAGTAAAATAGAACTGATAGACAAAACAGAAATAAGCGACATAATCAAACAACACAATGATAATCCAATGGGAGGCCATATGGGCACCATTAAAACTTATAAGAGAATTAAAAGATATTTTACTTGGAAAAATATGTTACTTACAATAAAGAAGTATATTGAAAGTTGTTCTAAATGCTAAAAAACTAAGAGAGGTAAAGTGACAAAAATGTCTATGGCAGTCACTGATACAGCAGAAAGACCTTTCGATAAAGTATATTTAGATATAGTTGGACCAGTTCAATTACTAATAACGGAAATAAGTATATTTTGAGTTTTCAAGACGATCTGTCAAAAATGTTGGATTGCATTGCACTACCTAATATGGAGGCAAAAACTGTAGCGCACTCGTTTTACAAAAATATCATTCTAAAATATTCAATGATACCAAAACGACTAATTACAGATCAGGGTTCTAATTTTACTAGCCAACTTTTCAGGAATTTGTGCAAATTGTTAAAACTTCGAAAACTTGAAACCACAGCGTATCATCAACAATCCAATGGTTCTCTAGAAAGAAGGCATGGACCATTAGTAGAATATTTGAAAATGAACGTGGAAAAGAATGGTCAAAGTTGGGATGAGTGGCTAGCAGAAGCAGTGTTCACTCATAATCATACATCGCATTAGAATAAGAAATATTCATCTTTATTTGTATTGTATGGGTTCTGCGACCCGCTACCGAAAATATTAAAACGTAATGTAGATCCAGTCTATAATAACGAAGATTTTAGTAAAATTGTAAAATTCAAACTACAAACGATTCATAAGTTTTTGCTCATAAAAATCAAATAAAAAGCAAACTAAAATCCAAAAATATTATGATAAAAATTTTAATAATGCAACATATAACATAGGGAATAAGGTATTTATGTTAAATCCAGTGAAATTAAACAAATTCAGTTTGACCTGGAATGGGCCGTATGAAGTGGTGGAATGTCCAAATGAACTCAAGACAATAATAAGAATTAAAGGGAAACTACGTAAAGTCCATAATAATCGTTTGAAATTATGGTACCACAAAATTTGAAGTTATGGCATAACAAAATTTAATTTTTTTATTATATAATTTTTTAAACATATAATAAGTTTTTTTTCGTATTATGAGGTTTTTTATTATTACAGAGAAAATGTTGAGAATCATGTTGTTTTATTTTCTGATGGGTACTGCTCAAGGTATGCCAACGGAAGTAGTACGTACGATTAAACAACGCAGCGATTATTTTTGAAAATCTAGGAACAACGTTGGAGTATAAGGATGAAATAACTATTTATTCGAAATTAGCAGTAACCAACGAGCAAGAAATAGGGGATTTGATGTTTAAATTAAGGGATAAATTATATAAAACTTCTAATATGTACTGTTTTTCATTATAAAAGTAGTAAAAGTTGTAAATTATGGAACCATGAAATAGCATTTTGGGCGACAAAAATTATGAAATTAACTGAAGGAATGCATCATTTTTTAAGACGACAAAAACGAGGAGCAATAGACATAATAGAATTTACAGTACATTGCACATTGGACAACTCGGATAGAATTTATAGTACATTGCACATTGGACAAAAATAAATTACAAAAAGATAGAGGAGTTATGATTGAATTATTAGATAAGCAAACAGTAGCAGTAGCGTCGAATTTTGAATTCATCAAACAAGTGACGGGAAATTTATCAGAACAAGCATTGCAATTGGAAGAAAAGTTAGAAAAAGTGAGCTCATCTGTTTTAGCAGTAATTCAAGCCGATAATCGAGATATTTGGGTAGAATTGGAGACAAACCTCATGGTAATTTTTGCGTTAGCTGAACGATTATATGATTTCCTACTGGAGTAAGAATCTATTATTACCTCTTTACAATAACATAAAGTACATCAGTTACTAATAGATTCCGATTTTTTAATAGCATTATTAAGAAATTTAACAGCTGGTATAGGACATGAGACACTTTATTCACCTGTACTATTTAATCAATTAGCAACCGTAAATTTGAACTATGTGGATGGTAATTTAGGTGTGAAGATTGTTATTGATATCGTACAACAAGATAAATATACGTTATATAAAATTTATCCCATCCATATACATAATAATAAAACTTTAATTATTATACCAGAATAGGATTATTTAGCTAATAATTCCTAGGACATTTCGTACACTACAGCAACGAAGAATATGCAGCAGCTTGTAGAGAAATTTATACACAAAATAATAACATCATACGAGTTTGCAAACAAATACAACCAAAGATCTTGGAATTAACAGCACCACAATGCATTGTAAATAATTTTCTAAAAATCGAAAGAAAAATTGACAATTTGTGTCAATATAACGTATTAAAAGAAGTAGAAAATCACATCATACCGATGAAAACTGGTAATACTTGGTTATATATTTTCTCTACAACTAAAACTCTGGTAGCACTATGTGTCCCACAAACTCATAGGGTTACACTAAAGGGTACAGGCATACTTACACTGACACTTAACAAGATCATGCAGATTTAAGCTCAATAAAAATAACAACTAATGGAAATTCAATCGGAATAGGAATTTTAACAAGCATCATCATTACTTATTTAATTTTCAAGACATACATAAAATGTACAAAAAGAAGAACAACAGCAGACAGGTGTTTAGTAGAGAGTCACGTTTCCCGGATTATTTTTGTTCCCGGGAAACGGGAACTTTTATTTAATTTAAAAAAATAGGAATTAAAAATTAAAAATGTTGAAGCATAAATGAAAACCAAGCATTTTTTTTTCAAAAAAAACAATTAAATTCATTTTATAAAGTAATATAATAATAATAAGAAATAAATAAACATAACAAAAAGAATAACTTCATTATAAAAAAATATTTCATTAGAAACTACTATAAAATTAAATTTTAAAATTTATTTAATAAAAAATATTAAACAATTTGTGTTAAAAAAACGAACAAATTTTAGCGAATCGTCTATGAATTGCCTTTAATTTTTAAAAACTTATTTTTTAAATAAAAAATAAATTTTTAAATTTTAAATTTTAATTTTATAGTAGTTTCTAGTAGAATAATCTACTATTTTATAGTAGATTATTAATCATCTAATAACAATACGTTGGTGGCAACTTTTTTCTGCATATATCTTAAAGTGCTTAGAAGTTTTTTTAGCTATTCATTTTTTTAGTTATTTTCCATTAAAAGATTATTCTTTCATGTGTAAAAATAAAAAAAAAACTCAAGATTTTTCCAGGAAAATTGGCTATTTCAAACAATTATTTTTTTCCCGGGAAATTTCGTATATTTCTCGGGAAACGGGAAATATTTTTTCTTTAAATTTCCCAGGATTTCCCGCCCGGGAATTCTGGAAAAAAACTCTCTAGTGTTTAGACATATCATTACCTCAAATACAACGAACAGATACGTCATCAGACATAAAAACAACACCAATCAATCCAATAAACACCACTAACCACCCAGCTATCAACCCCACACACCCAAATCCCACCTGTACCTCAGAAATCACACCAAACAATAACTAAAACTACTGAAAACAACCATCATTTTATACCACCCATACATAATGCACCAAAACCTACAAAACACCGATTAAACTACAGTAACCTTGATGAATACGTGACACCCAATGTGCTATCGTTCCGAGAAATTTAGAAAACGAAATAGAATATTAGTAGAACACATTTTTTTATTTAAGTTTTATAATTAATAGTTTAATTTGAACATTAGTAAAAAAAAATATTTTGGAACAACATTTTTATTATATACAAATTCTAATATTTTTTTTGTTACACTTATTTTTTTGTGTGTTTTATATCAATGGTTCTTGTACGTGCTATATTTTATTTGATATTTAAAGATCGTTAATCCATTTATCGGGTAAATTGAAAAAACATATATAATAAATAAATAAACTGAAAATTGTGTCTTTTGATAGAAGTAACATTTGGATAAATATAATTTTTTTTTTTACTTATTTGATACAGTAAATTATGAGAAGATAAGTAATTGAAGTGTCAGCAAAATTTATAGAGAAAAAGGGCACTTATAAAATTGTAAAAAAAACTAAATGTTGTTTTAAATTATATCAATCGCATTTAATAGGATTTTTTTTTATATAATATACAATGTTTTTTTTAATAATAATTGTACATGAAAATAAAATAATCTGAAAATAAAATACTTTTTACTTATAAAAATTTATAAAAGATTTATTTCTTTACCTTAGTCCGGCAAAAGGTTTTGTAATACCAAAGGTTTACGTTTTTTGTTGAATATTTCAAGAATATCTTCACCTTCATGTTTACAAGCGGCGTGATGCTGAAGATGTTGCTTTCTAGCAAAACGCCTCTCGCAAACATGGCGCTGGTAGGCTTTGATCGCTAGATGTGTTTCCAGATGCCTATTAATTTTGGACAATTCTGATGTTTTATACTCACATCTCGGACATTTGTACAAGGTATCAGATGTGATCCTTTTTGTTTGCTGAATTCGACGTTTTCTAACAACCGGTTGTAAAATGGAATTAGAATCTTGATTAGTAGAATTTTGGTTAGTATTGGGATCTTGATTAGTAGATTTTTTGTTAGTTTTTGGAGTTTTCTCAGTAGAATTTTTGTTAGAAAATATTTTATTAGTAATAAGGGATTTTGTAGGGTTTATGTTAGTAGGATTAAGTTTGGAAGATCGGAGTTGGCGAGTGGACGAGTGTTTTGCGGGGCCACATTAGTAACATTGCACTCGGGGCAGTACTATCTCAAGGGGAGGTTGGACAGGATAACCCAATAGCATATGTTAGTAAAGTTTTGGGAAAGGCTGAGAAAAACTACGCTACTATTGAAAAAGAAATGTTGGTCATTTATTGGGCAATAAAAATTTTTAGGGCATATTTATTAGGTCGAAAATTTTGTGTTTATACTGACCATAAGTCTTTAATAAGTAAATACAATAAGAAAGACTCTGAAAGACGAATAAATAGGTGGAAGATCAGACTATCAGAATACACCTTCAAAATTCCCTACAAACCAGGAAAACTTAATAGTAACGCCGACGCACTTAGTAGAATTCCAGAATCAAAAATAGGTATACAACAGGACACTGAAATTCTCAAAATTAATGTTTTGACCAGAGGACAAAAAGCAAGATTAGAACAAAAAAGGAATAATGAAATAGAACAAAGCGGTGATGAAAAGGAAGAAGAAAGTGATAAAGAAACAACAGAGCCTACAGAAAACTCACCAAGTAAAAAGAACTGATAGACAAAACAGAAATAAGCGACATAATCAAACAACACAATGATAATCCAATGGGAGGCCATATGGGCACTATTAAAACTTATAAGAGAATTAAAAGATATTTTACTTGGAAAAATATGTTACTTACAATAAAGAAGTATATTGAAAGTTGTTCTAAATGCTAAAAAACTAAGAGAGGTAAAGTGACAAAAATCTCTATGGCAGTCACTGATACAGCAGAAAGACCTTTCGATAAAGTATATTTAGATATAGTTGGACCAGTTCAATTACTAACAACGGAAATAAATATATTTTGAGTTTTCAAGACGATCTGTCAAAAATGTTGGATTGCATTGCACTACCTAATATGGAGGCAAAAACTGTAGCGCACTCGTTTTACAAAAATATCATTCTAAAATATTCAATGATACCAAAACGACTAATTACAGATCAGGGTTCTAATTTTACTAGCCAACTTTTGAGGAATTTGTGCAAATTGTTAAAAATTCGAAAACTTGAAACCACAGCGTATTATCCACAGTACAATGGTTCTCTAGAAAGAAGGCATGGACCATTAGTAGAATATTTGAAAATGAACGTGGAAAAGAATGGTCAAAGTTGGGATGAGTGGCTAGCAGAAGCAGTGTTCACTCATAATCATACACCGCCTTAGAATAAGAAATATTCATCTTTATTTGTATTGTATGGGTTCTGCGACCCGCTACCGAAAATATTAAAACGTAATGTAGATCCAGTCTATAATAACGAAGATTTTAGTAAAAATTGTAAAATTCAAACTACAAACGATTCATAAGTTTTTGCTTATAAAAATCAAATAAAAAGCAAACTAAAATCCAAAAAATATTATGATAAAAATTTTAATAATGCAACATATAGCATAGGGAATAAGGTATTATTGTTAAATCCAGTGAAATTAAACAAATTCAGTTTGACCTGGAATGGGCCGTATGAAGTGGTGGAATATCCAAATGAACTCAAGACAATAATAAGAATTAAAGGGAAACTACATAAAGTCCATAATAATCGTTTGAAATTATGGCACGACAAAATTTCAAATTATGGCATAACAAAATTTAATTTTTTTATTATATAATTTTTTAAACCTATAATAACTTTTTTTGGTATTATGAGGTTTTTTATTATTACAGAGAAAATGTTGAGAATCATGTTGTTTTATTTGTTGATGGGTACTGCTCAAGGTATGCCAACGGAAGTAGTACGATTAAACAACGCAGCGATTATTTTTGAAAATCTAGGAACAACGTTGGAGTATAAGGATGAAATAACTATTTATTCGAAGTTAGCAGTAACCAACGAGCAAGAAATAGGGGATTTTATGTTTAAATTAAGGGATAAATTATATAAAACTTCTAATACTGTTTTTCATTATAAAAGTAGTAAAAGTTGTAAATTATGGAACCATGAAATAGCATTTTGGGCGACAAAAATTATGAAATTAAGGAAGGACTTTTTAGACTACAAAACGAGGAGCAATAGACATAATAGGAACAGTATCAAACGGACTTTTCGGGACAATGGACCAAACCGACTCGGATAGAATTTATAGTACATTGCACAATGGACAAAAATACATTACAAAAAGATAGAGGAGTTATGATTGAATTATTAGATAAGCAAACAGTAGCAGTAGCGTCGAATTTTGAATTCATTCGTTTAGAAACTTTCGTCATAAGACCATTACCCGATGCTGTCGAAGGTGATGATATGGTTTTTCGAGTATTATGCTGATTTGGAAATAGTTTTTTAATTATAAAATTATATTTATTACCAGTATTTCCTCGCATTTGTTGATTTGAATTGTAATGACGTCTATGTGCACTGGTTTCTGTTAATATTTTTTTATTCAGCTTTAAGTCTTCATCAGTATATTTAGTTTTATCTGGATTTTTCATAAATATTAACTCTTGCAATCCAATTGTGCTTTTATATGAGCTTTTATCAATAATTATTTCATTATCTTTTACTTCTATCTGTTTATTGCCAATTTTCCATGCAGCAGAACTTTGAGCAAAATATGGACCAAAAGTTGTATCAAAAATTTTCGGTATAGAAGAAGTAGATTCAAATAATTTAGTATATTTTGATGTAGTATTAGGTTTCGCAATTAAATGTTTTATAGGTGTTGGGGTTAATAGAAGTTTTGATGAAAATTTCTTAGGTGTAGATGTTTGATATAAAGTATTTGATTCACCTACACTATCATCATCAGAATCAGTTTTGTTTGATTGTGTTATACTAAAAACATCATCATAGAATCTTGATTTCTTTTCTTTTTTATTTACACCAAATGATTTCTCTTGTTTTATTTCAGGATAAATTGATTTCTGTTCAATTGCTTTCGCAACATTTTTGAGTTGCAATGTAATTGGTTTAAAATGTTCTTCTAATACATGTTCTGCTTCCATCTGACCAGTTTTTAAAGCTCTATATTTCCTTTTTACTGCTTTACTAGTCTTGATAATATCTTTTATAATTTTCTCATTCATATTTGTAAATGTTTATTATATTTAATTAATCTGCTGAGTTGTTGAGCTGTTAAGCGTTTAGCTGTTGAGCTGTTGAACTGTTCTGTTTGTATCTGTTATGATTAATCTATATAACAAAATTCATCAAACCCTCTACGGTAACCACCATTTTGTTTTTCACTATCTCTATCTATAACTAAAAAACCATATTTTGCTTGCCAACATTTAAGACACATTTCATGAAATTGTGCAAATGTCATATCATTACTAAGATGATCTGTATAAATGTCTTAGATTCATATCATCCTGTTTGAAAATTATTAAAAAGTTTGCATTATCTCGAATAAGATGTTTTGGAATATGAGTATAAGATTGACATAAGTAAAAACTATCAATACTATTGTGACGGCCCATACAAAAGTATTTTCGAATATTATTTTGTTTATCACATGCTACATCATCGAAAATAAATATAGAATGTGATTTTGCTTCTTCAGGTAGAATTATATCACTGTTGTTCGGGTATTGATGTCATAACTTGATTAAGAAATTCATATTTTGGTTGATGTACACTCAAAAAAATAATTCCGTAAATAACTGACGGATAATGTTCGTTGAAAAAAAATATGTCCGTATCCGTTAATTTCAACGGATATTCCGTTGATTTTTATCAAATTAGTCAGTATAACGGACAAAATTTATAGAAAACCATGAATACATTTTTACGGAAAACCCGAAGAATTGTTAACTTGCGTCCGTTGAAAGTATTATTTTGTTTTTACAGAAAAAATACAAATTTTACGGAAAAACAAATACTGAATAAAAATAATTAACGATTTTTTTAATACGGATCAAGTGGTAAGTTTTAAGAAAATATGTTGTAAACACCAGTTTTAATTCTGTATTTATTACATAAATAAAATATGAATAGGTATAAACAAAGGGTTTGTCAGAAATATTATAGATAAAAATTTCTTGAATAGGCTATGGTAATAAAATAAAATAATGTATTGCGGTACGAACCAAATATGAGATTCGTAGTTATAGTTAGAGAAAATACAGTTTATAAAATTTTAGCTTTCAATTTATTCATAAAAATCTGATGATACTTCATAATTTTTAGAACTTAATTTCTAAAGAACATGAAACTTGGAAAGCAAAGAGATAATTAAAACTAAATGCGATCATGCCATTTAACATTTTTGATTTCAACTCAAAATTTGCATACACTATTTATATTAAAAATATAGTTGGACATGTAGAGCAATTTTTTGTATTATTATGCCCCTTTCTTATTTATGACACCCTAAAGACATTATTATTATTGGGGCATATTTTCTGAGGGAGGGCCGAAAATTAAATTTTTTAAAAAGGAATTCCTAAATAAATGGGACGTTTCATATATCATTTTTAATTTGGACCATATCCCCCGGAGATATAGCCCCCTAAATATAATATTACATAATTTTCACTTGAGAGCTACCGTAGATTTCACGGAGATTTCCGTTAATTTTGCTGTAAATTTATTCAAACATTTTGAAGTTCAATAGACTTTTTCTACGGAAATTTCCGTAAAGAATTCTTTTACAAACAATTTTTCAGGATATTTTATTTATATTCCATAGCTTAACTAGAATTTTCTTAATTTTTAACAAACTTCGCGTAGACTTTACGGACAGTTTTGTTATATTTACGGAATTTTTTTAAATTATACAAATATTTATTAATTTACTAAATTTTTCTACGGACATTTCCGTAAATAATTTATAATTTATAGAATTTAAAAACGCATTTTAGTTTGGTTTTCAACATTCATCAATAGTGAAGTGCTATAATGAAAATAAAAGTGATACCAAAAAATAAAAACAAATTGATTAAAAAAGTGAAAAAAGAAAATAAAAACATTAATTTAATTAAAAAAAAGAGTGTAGATAATATAAATAACAAACATTTAGGAGCACTGAAAAATTTACTGGATTGTTGGGGAATAAAAAACTTATACACCATTAAAAAATTGGAAGGTGATTATTTTTAACAGCTTTTATTCTGATATTGTTTCCATTTTTTATTTGTAGAATTAAATTGGTCAATTGCAAAATTGAGAGAAGCAACAGAAAGTGATATACAGTTACTTTTTGAGAAAAATCAATTAGGTGACAAAATCAGATTTAAATATCAATTAAAAATTTTGAAGAACCAGTTAGTGAGTGTTCTACCAATTTGGTTAATGGTATGAAATTTTTTATATTTGTTATTTTTTATTTTTAAGAGCATATTTGTGACACGTGTACCATAATAAATTTAGCAAAAAATATTAAGATTAGTGTATAATAAAAACTAAAAGTAATAATAACTATATATTATATTTCGGAATTAGAAAAGTATATCAACCATTTAAAATGTGAACATTTTTGTACTTTTAATGATTCATTTAACTGTCTAAAATGTAAGCAAATATAACTATAAAAAACAAAACTTAAGTTACGGAAAAACTGAAATTGGAAATATATCGCCACCACTTACACTCTCTCGTTTAAAAAACAATAATTTGAATATGTCTGCTAGAGAAATGTGGACTTTTGTGCATTTGTTTCCATTTATTTTGGGTGATGAAATTCCGGAAAATTGTGAAGTTTTTTTTTTTTTTTGTTGCTTACTAAAGTTAATAGATTTACTACTGTTACCTAAAGATTCTCCCGAGATATTATTATATTTAAAAGAAATGATTAAAAATCATAATCAGATGTATATTGATATTTTTAGTGAAACTTTAAAACCAAAATTTCATCTTTTAATACATTATCCTTCCATTATTGCTATGTCCGGTCCACTCCGTTACTACTATACTTTTCATTTTGAATTTAAACATCAAGATCTGAAAGGCTATGCAAATAATACGAATTCCAGAAAAAATATTGTTTTAACTTTATCAATTAAATATCAACTTCAGTTTATCTATCAACTTATTTTTTCCAACAAATATGATTTTATTAAGGCTGAAAATGTTCACAAAATTGAAAGTACTTATAAAAATAAAATTATGGAGGAACTTAATGTTCAACAGCATTGCTTTGAATGCTATAAAGAATTAAGGTAAAAAGGAACAGTTTATAAAGAAGGATATTTTTTGACAACATACAAAATAGAATTATTTTTATACGAAATAAAAGAAATAATTGTTCTAAATTCAAATAACGCGAAAATGTAAAAATTTTATATTCAGAGTCATTTAAATGCCTTCATAATGCACATTATCAAGCTTATATCTTAGAAAAGGTTGAAAATCAAGTACGAATTCTTTCAATAGTCAATTTTGAAACAGTGCCTATACATATTTATTCTTTAGAAAATAACAAACGTGCTATTCGTCAAAAAAAAAATATTATTAAGAATTAAAGTAAATTTTTTTATTAATTTTTATTTTTCTTTATTTTGTAATATTTAAATTACATGTAGCTAATTTTGTAATTTGAATTATATAATTCTATTCAAAAAAAACTAAGAATTAAATCATATTTTTAATTTATATAATTTGTAAAAAAAGATGTAAAAAAATTGTAATTATTTAATAAGAAAAAATACAAACAAAAAAATGTACTCCAACAACGAATCAGATAAATTTATATCTGATTATCTAATTATAAATGAATTTTCAAATAATAATTTAAACGAATTAATGGAAGCTCCAAATATAAATGCTCCAAATATAAATGCTGAAACTAATCAAATCACAGCTGAAGTAGAAAGTGAAATTCATATTATATAAATGAGCTCAGAAGACAGGAATATTTATGAAGTACTATTACAAATATGCCGGGATCCCCTCCGGGATCTCTGCCTTAACGTGGCGGTGGGGTTTGCGGGCATCGATGAATCCTAGGGTGCGTGTCGGCGGTAGCTTGCTACCGGTAGGTCCAACCATGCCGAATTGGCCTAGGAGGAGTTGCCAGACGAAAGAGATTCAAAAACACTCAAGCCAAGGTGCAAGCATCGTGCTGATGGCTGCATGGTACCAGGTGTATAAAAGTGATATCGCAAGCGATCTCCGTAGGGTACCAGGCGACCCCCTACGGTAACCAGCCTTACTTCCGCAAGGGAGCTCTGCGGTTGCTGACCCTTCTCCCTTCTTTCTCGCCATACTCGTGGGTTCAAAAATGAGCAACAATTTCAAAAATAAAATTAAAAAGAAAAAATCCGTTGAGGAAAATTCCTCACCATGTTTAATGTCGTCCTTCCTGTCCGTACCCTCTACCTCTATCCCATCCCTATCTGTATCCCCTACCTTATCCGAAAATCCTTCGTCACCCTCACACTCAGTTGAGACCATAAGCCCTCAACTGGATATTGACCGGATCAACATTGATTCGGACGATTTTGAGGAGGACGAATTACTAGAAGAAGCTGACGATCTCAACGTTACGGTGGTTTCAGCGATGTCAAAGGCTGTGGAATCTATTTCTACACCCTCGGAGAACATTGTTGCAACCATTTGAAACGAGAATGAAATTCGCAGTGGTGTGACTGCAAAAACTACTTCGGTAGATAATGCGTTAGCTAATAATGCACCGTTTAAAGAAGTGGTTAGCAAGCGCACCAAGACGGAACGAATTCGAAATAATCGAAAGCTGTCTAGAAGAGCAATTAAGTCTTTCGGATCCAAGAATCCGACAGACTTGAAACCTGAAGAAAAGAAGAGGCTCGAGTGGGCGAGGACTTTTCTAGCTGAACATCCCCCCGTCGGACAAAGTTCTGCCGAGGTGACTCAGAAAAAGAGAATCCGCTCACTAGATGAAGAGAAAAATAAACCGAAAAGACCACGAAATTTGTCCAGAGCACCAATAGTTGCCCTAGACAAGTTACGTGTGGCAGTTAGAGATCTGAGTGGCCCAGATCACAAGATCTCGCCGGAACGCTGGTTGTTGGTGGAAGCTACAATAACTGACCATCTCATTGCAGACCCAACAAGCTTAACGGAAGTAGATTCATTTACTATCCTTGCGAGAGGCTGGTACAAAGGGGTGCGGACCATGGTCTGCAAGAATGAATCTACACTCAAGAGGCTCGAGTGTTATACGTCCCAGATAGGTGAATTGTGGTTGTTTTATTCAGACATAGGTAAGATTAGAACTTGTATTTTAGCTAAAAAGAATATTAATATGTTTCTATTGAGTAATTTCAGCAATGGAGACCAGACAACGATAAGATGCGAGGGGACTAACGGTAACAGTCTTATCTTCACGTCCGCATACTTCGCATCGGACTCTGATGAACCACCAACTCCAATCGGGTTCATAAACCTGATTAGGATGGCTAAAGATGCTAAGCTGGATATAATTGTAGGGTGCGATGCTAATGCTCATCGCTCACAATGGGCCAGCACAGATACAAATGCAAGGGGTGAGTCTTTATTTGGATTTATATGCACTACTAACCTACTAATATGTAACAAAGGTGTCGAACCTACTTTTGTCATTAGAAGTAGGAGAGAAGTCTTAGACATTACTCTAATATCAGACTCGGCCAATTTTAAGGTAGAAAATTGGTTAGTTTCGGATCTAGAATCTTTTTCTGACCATAGAATAATCCTCTTTGATGTAAACTTAAGCTTACATCAAGGAACCCTTTTTAGGAACATTAAAAGAACCAACTGGAATAACTTTGTCAAAATTGTTGGCGATGAAATTAAGACCCCTATTAGAAGCGTATTAAGTCACGCGTCAGATATTGACGAGGAAGTTGAAGGTTTAACGAAAATATTTACGAAAGCGTACGAATCGTCCTGCCCTGTCTCAAATAAATCCGCGAAGGTTGGACCAAAGTGGTGGTACAAAGATCTCGAGATTCTGAGAACGAAGGCAAGACGGCTTTTTAAAAAACCGAAACGAACTAATACAGAAACCAGAAACAGACTGGGACGAATATCGTCTCAGTCAAAAACAATTTAAATCATCGCTTGGCCACGCTAAACGAAGCTCATGGAGATGTCTCTGTGAGGATATTGAAAATACGAACGAAGCTTCTAGGTTGCGGAAAATCTTAGCGAAGGATCCTGAAGTGCCAGGTTATCTTCAAAAAGATGACGGAACTTGGACGGAAAGCAGTCAAGAAAGTCTTGATTTGCTGATAAAGACTCATTTTCCAGGGAGTATCACGCAAACTAGGAACGATAACCCACAAGCGACTACTCTGAACATGGAAAATGATTTTCCGTCACAGATCGTGACTTTGGAAAAAGTAAAGCACGCTATTAAGTCTTCCTCCCCATATAAGTCACCGGGGCCTGATGGTGTGGTGCCAATCATGCTACAAAAGACCATGCCACTAATTGGTCCTTCTCTAGTGAGGATCTTTAAAAGTTGCTTAATTTTGGGACATATTCTCTAATTGTGGCAAGAAGTTAGAGTTACCTTTATTCGTAAGGCAGGTAAGCCAAGTCATACCACGCCTAAGGACTACAGACACATTAGTCTTTCATCGTTTTTGCTGAAAACAATGGAACGACTAATGGATTACCATCTTAGAACAGTTCTAGAAAAGAAAAATCTTTCGAGTGCTCAGCACGCTTATGTTAAAGGAAAATCGGTGGAGACAGCCTTACACGAGGTAGTTTCCACTGTGGAACAATGTCTCCAACTTAAAGAATACACCTTGGCAGCGTTCCTAGATATTGAGGGTGCCTTCAATAATGTGAGGATGGATGCAATCGAGAACGCTCTTTCAAGAATGAATATTATTCCATTCGTGACAAGATGGATTGCATCAATGCTTCGGTCGAGAACTGTTAATTCGTCCTTGGGAACAGGGAAGATAAAAATAACTACCACCAGAGGCACTCCTCAGGGTGGGGTTCTATCCCCACTTCTTTGGCTTCTGGTGGTTGACGAAATTGTGCAGGCGCTGCCGGGCTTAGGCGTAAAGGTAGTTGCATACGCGGACGATATAGCAATTTTTGTGTGTGGAAAATTTCTAGATACATTAAGCGACATCTAGAGTCTGGACTAAAGGCTCTAGGAAAATGGACCAAGAAATGTGGATTCAACATTAATCCACAAAAGACAGAACTTGTGCTTTTCACAAAGAAAAGGGCGAAACTGTTTAGGCATCCATGCCTAAATGGTGTATCTCTTCCCTTGTCGACAAGTGCCAAATATCTGGGTCTGTTTCTAGATCCCAAGTTGAACTGGAAACATACTATCGCGGATAGAGCAAAGAAGGCCTCTAATGCTTACTTCGCATGTAAGAAAATGATAGGAAAAACGTGGGGACTCACTCCAAGAATTGTCCACTGGATGTATACGTCCGTAATAAGACCTGTTCTTACTTATGGTTCGTTAGTATGGTGGCATGCCCTGGAAATTAAGTCGAATCTCGCGCATATGACGAAAATACAAAGAATGGTCTGTATCGGAATCACTGGAGCCATCAGAACTACGGCCACTAGAGCTCTAGAAATGATACTCCATATACTTCGGATAGAATTGTATGTTAAATCCATGGCAATTAAAAGTGCCTTCAGACTAAGAGAGTCTGGGCAATGGAAATTATCTAGAAAAGGACACGGTAGGATACTAATCGACACCATGGCGTCGGCGCTACCCAACCTTACTGATTATGTAACTCCAGCTTTCAATTTTGACCTGTCCTATAAGATAGCAATACCTCGGAGAAAACAGTGGGACTGCAATAGTGTCACGACAAGCTCCGAGGTGGCTGTTTATACGGATGTGTCGAAAATGGAAGCAGGAACGAGAGCGGGTGTATACTCGCTTGACCTAGATCTCGGTGAATCATACCGGTTACCCGATAATTCGACTATTTTTCAGGCTGAGATCTTAGCTATTCTGAAAGCGGCGCAAAAGCTGCTTGATAGGAACCTGAACGCCTACAGAATATCTATATATGTGGATAGCCAAGCTGCTATCAAAGCAGTTGGATCCTATTTAACGAAATCTAGACTGGTGCGACAGTGCCAAGGGTTGCTCAATCAATTGGCACAAAGGCATTGGATGAGAATATGCTGGGTTCCAGGACACCACGGCATTGAGGGAAATGAGAATGCTGATTCACTTGCTCGGAAAGGCGTTGAAATATCTCTCGAGCATATTTCCACGCAAGTTAGCTGTCCAATTGAATCTGCAAAACTTTCTATCGATTTGGCGGCGTACAATATTGTCAACGATACTTGGGATCAATATCCTCAGTGTCGTCAAACCAAACTATGCTGGCCGCGCCTATCCAAGAAGAAATCCGAGATCGTTCTATCCACAGATAGAAATATCTGTAGGAAACTGATTGGTCTCCTTACTGGTCACTGTTGGATCGGTAAACACGGTACTCACCTTGGAATTCCCATGGACAGCTTATGCCGCTGTGGAGATGAAACTATAGAACCCACACTGGAATATCTAGTGTGTGATTGTGATAGACTTGCGCGCGTCAGGTATCAATGCTTCGGACGTGACGTACTGCGCTGTTGGATGTCTCTTTCAACACTACCTTTATGGAGAACTATTCTCTTCATAAAGGTAAGTAGAATTTTTGATAGGATTGGTGCTTAGTTTTTGAACCTTGCATAGGGACCACAATGGATCCATCGAGATCTCCCGTGATGCGTGTTGAACTTGTATCTTCACGCACCCTTCTTAACCTAACCTAACCTATTACAAATATGCGAAGCTCATGCTTCTTTTCTTTTTTCACGATGCAAAGGTAATTAATTCTACCGTATATCAATAATTTTGTACGAAATAATAATTATTATATTTCTTTTATAGATTGTCAAGTTTCTGTTGCCAAATTGAGAGACCAGAAATCATGGATTTAATTCCATCATCAAATCTTGGCTGTAGAGTAGAATTTATACTTGGACTTACAAACTGGCGTCAAGAACAAGTTTGTATTTTCACCAGAAAAAAGACGTATAACTAATATGGTTTTTATTTTAAAGGGATTATAAACTGGTAAATTTAGCTTCGATTCAAATTTAAACTATTCTCTAGGTCTACAATCTCCACCGGAATTGAGTTGCAAAGAAATTGAAAAAAAGCTATGGAAATTATTATGTAATCAAACTAAATAATTATTAAATTCAATAATAAACTTACAAGTACAGGGTGTCCGCCGGGAAGGTATACTGCTTTGTTTGTTTATAATTTTTGATTAAATGAAAGAGAATGGATCTTATATTGATAAATGTTTTATTTAATGTCGGCAATTATGTATGGAATACAATATCAGATAAATGTCCGCCTCTGTTAGCCTCACAAATGCGAGCCCTTTTGAGCACATTTTTTATTACATTCTCACACATTTCACGCGGTATTTCATTAATTTCATCACGAATATTTTGTTTGAGTTGCTCAAGCGGTTCTGGTTTGTTTGCATAAGCCTTGCTTTTTAGATATCCCCACAAAAAGAAGTCCGGAGCAGTAAAATCAGGCGACCGTGGAGGCCAATCAACATCACCATTTTTTGAAATAACTTGTTGTGGAAAGAGGTCTCGCAGTAATTCCATTGTAATCCTGGCTGTATGCGATGTGGCACCGTCTTGTTGATACCACATGTTAATCAAGCCCAAAGCATGCAGTTGTGGCGTTGAAAAGTTTTCAATCATATCACGATATCGCTCCCCATTCACAGTTACCGTTACGCCGTTTTGATTTTCAAAGAAGTAAGGTCCAATGATTCCTCCTGACCAAATTGCACACCAGACTGTCACTTTTAATGGATGTAAAGGTGACTGATGAATAATGTGAGGGTTTTCCATTGCCCAGAACCGACTATTCTGTTTGTTCACATATCCATTTAAATGAAAATGTGCCTCGTCACTCATTATGATTTTTTCATGAAAATCGGGGTTGTCATGGGCGAGCTGTAACATCCTATTGGCATATGTACGGCGGCGTAAATGGTCTTGTGGAAGAAGCTCTTGTGTCAACTGAATCTTAAATGGAAACAAATGCAAATTCTTGTGCAAAATTGTGGCCAAACTTTTTCTTTGAAGACCAAGCTCCTGTGCACGGCGTCGAATTGAGGTTGATGGATTGTTTTGAACACTTTCTTGAGCAGCAGTAATGTTTTCAGCCGATCTTGCAGTACTTTGTGGCGCATGCTTGGGCCTATCACTTACAGAACCTCTTTCTTCGAAATGATTCACTACACGATAAATAGTGCGTTTTGTTGGCACGTTGTTTCTCCCAAAAATTTCACGTAACTTTCTCATCGTCACAGTAATCGATGATTGATTTTGATAAAATGTTTTAACGATAAAAACACGTTGGTTTATCGAATATTTTTCCATAATAAATTTGCCACGTGTGTACTTCACGACTGCCAAATATGAACTGTCAAGATTAACATTTACCACAATGGCGGCAAAACAAAGTAGTATACCTTCCCGGCGGCCACCCTGTACATATATATTTAAAAAGTTAATTCCAGAAATTATAAGTACTGAGTTTAAAAATTTAAGAGATAGATATGAAGAAAATGGTAATTTAATGGAGAATGATAGGCGAATGCTGGTGAGCGCTATTATTCATTATTTTAAACAAAATAAAATTTCGTTCAATATAAAAATTTTGGATAATTTAGCTGTTCAAATATCGGAAAATTTTCCTAATGAAAGCAAAGTAAATAAATATATAAAATATTTTCAATAAAATTTTATTTATATAATAATTATATTTTTTAATTTATTCAGGAATCATGGTATGAGCAAACAAAAGGGAAACGAGGTAGGGGTAGACTATATTGCAAACTGTATAATGAAGGCCGGGGAACAAAATATTCTTCACACAAGGAATTAAATATTATTATTGAAGATACAAATAATCCGGTATTCTTAACAAGGTACCATGATAGTGAAGAATCAGGTAATACTATAATAATTATGATACTACTAAGGGTTATTTTTTATATTATATTATAATTTATAGAATTCGACGCAGAAAATAATAAAGCCTGGTTAAAAAATAATTTGCAACCATTCCATGAAGTTTTAGAATATTGGAAAAAAACAGTATCGCATCGTCGCCTTTATTTTCAAAAACATCTTGTTGATGACAATGTTGGTGAAATAATAGCTGAATGGCCCAGCTTTAAGCTACCGAATGCACACATTTTAGTAAGTAATAATCCTTTTTAATAAAGTTTTACTAAATCTTTTATATTAATATTATAACAAACTTACGAGGGCTGATTGATAATTACGTGGACTGAAAGACACAGTTTTTTTCAGTTTTTTTTTTTTTTTTTTTCAACGTAGTCACCTTTTAGGACGATACACTTAGTTAGACGATGTTCCAGTTTTTTGATGCTTCAAAATAGCCATTTGTTTCGTCGATGACCTCAGCATTTGACCCAAATCTCTTTCCTGCAAGCCATTTTTTCATATTTGGAAACAGGAAAAAGTCAGAAGGGGCCAAATCTGGAGAATATGGTGGATGAGGAACCAATTCATATCTCAATTCTAATAATTTTGCTGTTGCAATTCCTGATTTGTGAACTGGTGCATTGTCTTGATGAAAAAGAACTTTTTTCTTTGCTAAATGTGGTCGTTTTATTATAATCTCTTCATTCAAACGATCCAATAATGTTGCATAATATTGTCCTGTGATTGTTTTTCCTTTTTGTAAATAATCGACATGGATTATACCATGAGCATCCCAATAATCTTGCCAGCTGATGGAACTGTTTTTGCCTTCTTTGGAGCCTTTTCACCTGTAGAAATCCACTGTTTTGATTGTTCTTTTGTCTCTGGTGTGTAGTAGTGTATCCATGTTTCATGAATCGACGACAAAAATCGACTGGATTACGTTGTAATAACTCCAAAACTTGCTTTGATGTTGTCACACGATTGCGTTTTTGATTAATTGTAAGCAAAAGCGGCACCCATCTTGCAGATACCTTTTTCATATCCAAATATTGATGTAAAATATTAAAAACACGTTCCGATGAGATGTTCACGATGTCAACAATTTCCCGCAATTTCACTCTTCGGTCATCTAGTACGATATCATGGATTTTATCGACCATTTCTGGAGTAGTCACTTCATTTGGACGCCCAGAACGTTGTTCATCAATTGTGCTGGTACGGCCACTTTTAAACTCAGCAAACCACTTGCAAACCATTGATTTCGAAGGTGCAGATTCACCATAATATTTATCCAACATTTCTTTAGTTTCCTTTGCTGTTTTCTGCCTCAAAAAATAATGTTTTATCAACACACGAAATTCGTTTTTATCCATTTTTAAAAATTCACTGAGATTGACTTACTTAAACGACTGTTACATGGAAAGTATACAAGATATCGACTTTAAATTTTATATATAGCCTAGTAAATGATTTTAGAGGTAAAAAATACTTACTTTATACCTGTGCATTACCTGAATCACAGGTAGTCCACGTAATTATCAATCAGCCCTCGTAATACACTGACTAAACTTAAATATATTTATATTCCATAGATCGATATTGATTTCAAGCATATGTTCCCACAAACAGGCAACACTTTTTATTTGAAATGGGAAATATATCAAAAATATATCGGAGAAATATTTAAAAATAATATTCCTCCTTGGTTGGTTGGTTGGTAAAAGTGGCGAACTACATATCCGCTGACATGGAGTTCCAATTAGCGCATTTGCGCCGTTTTGTTACCACTCACTCTCGTGACCACAGTAATTATTAGGTAGTTTTTAGATCCAACCCGTGGCATTCAGAAATTTGACAGTTTCTGTAGGCCATTTCGCGGCGAGATCGTTGAGGTCGTTGAAGGAAGGGCTGCCAAGCAAACAGAGCCTGGCTCTTGCCAGTGCCGGGCACTTGCAGATGAAGTGTGTTACAGTCTCTTTTTCGCTTGGTTCTTTGCAGCTGCGACATATGTGGTTGAACGGGATGCCAAGTCTGGCCGCATGTTCACCAATGGGCCAGTGACCCGTGTACACAGCTACCGTTCTGGCTATGTTCTTTCGGGGGATTTTTAGAATGTTATCTGTTTTACTCTTGTTGTAAGACGGCCAGGTTTTCCTGGTCGTTTTGCACGTGGTTAGACTAGACCACCTAGAGTTGGCTTGAGATAAGAAGTGTAGGTATAATTCTCTTTTTATAGTATTAATGGGAATGTCAACCTGTTCCGCTAACGAAACTTCCATGCTGGAGCCCTCTCTCGCTAATTCATCGGCCATTTCGTTCCCTGGGATGTTCCTATGACCAGGAACCCAGAGTAGCTTGACGTTGTATCTACTAGCCAGACGCGCCAGCTCTGCCACGCACATGTTGACTAGTTTAGAGGATATTAGCTTGGAATTTAGTGCCAGAATAGCCGCCTGGCTATCTAATACTATTGCTACACTATTGCAGGGAGGGTTTACTTCTCCAAGTATTTGGCATGCTTTCCAAATGGCTAGCATTTCCGCCTGGAATACACTGGATTTGTTTGGTAATCTAAAGGATTTTCTGATATTTAGTGTTTCCGAATACACTCCAGCGCCCACGCCACAGTCCATCTTTGAACCGTCAGTGAATACTGTCATATCAAACCCGAACAGCGGATTATTATTCTTCCAATCCCTTCTGGTTGGTATCAGGACCTTGAATGTCTTCTCAAGGTCTAACTTGGGAGTGATGTAATCCGTTGATGCTGGCAGCATGGTATTATTAATAAGGCCAAGAATACTGCTATGACCGTAGGGTTTATTAAGCCACGACCCATTTTCTCTGAGTCTGACTGCACTACACGCAGATAAATATTTTATATGAAGGTCAGGGGGGAGAAGGTAGAAGATTACGTCTAGTGCATCTCTTGGCGTCGATCTCAACGCACCCGAAACACCTATACACGCGCTCCTCTGAACCCTACCTAGCTTGGTACGATTGTACTCCTTCTCCAATGCTGGCCACCATACTATGGAACCATAGGTAAGAATTGGTCGTACTATACGCCCAGATATTTTACGCCCAGATATTTTACATTAGAGGAAAGGTTCAGCAAGACTCCGTCCAGACTTGGACAGGTGAATGCTGGTATTTTCGTTTTGGTCGTAAATAACATTAGTTCAGTTTTCTGCGGGTTCGCCCTCAGGCCACACCCTTTGGCCCACGCACTAACTCTTCTTAAAGCTCTGCCCATAATCTCACTGATTATGTGAAGATGCTTACCAGAGACTAATATCGCTAAGTCATCAGCATATGCTGTTGCATTAACGCCCTCTACTTTTAGTATTTTTAATATTTTGTTCATCACCAATATCCACAGCAGCGGAGATAGAACACCCCCTTGTGGAGTGCCCCTACTTACTCGCTTGGTGATCCTACAATTGCCAAGATCCGCTTGGATCTCTCTGGCCATTAGCATGTTTGTTATCCACTGATTCAGTGCCCTTGGAGCACCTAGCTCAACCAAGGACTCCTGGATAGCCGTAACATGAACGTTATTAAACGCTCCTTCTATGTCCAGAAAGGAGGCTAACGTGTATTGTTTGTATTGGATAGATTGCTCCACAGTACGCACTACTTCACTCAGCGCGGTTTCTGTGGATTTACCTTTACAGTACGCATGTTGGGATTTACAGAGTGGAGTTCTTTCCAGGGTCTTTCGTAATTCCAGCTCTAGAATTCGTTCTAGGGTTTTCAGCATAAAGGAAGACAGGCTAATTGGCCTAAAATCTTTCGCCTCTTCATGCCCTCTTTTACCGGCTTTTGGTATAAATACAACTTTCACACGTCTCCACGACTGTGGAATATAACCTAGTGAAAGACTACCTTTGAAAAGTTTAACCATAACTGGAGCAACTAGCTCCTTCGATTCTTGTAACATTTTAGGAAAAATACCATCCAAACCAGGAGATTTGTACGGTGAAAAATTATCGATCGCCCAGGCGACCTTATCAAGGCTGATTGTTTTGTCAACCCATACTGCTATTTGCTCACGATCAGCACGCTCTACTGACTGAGCAAATGGCTGGTCAACCTCTGAGCAGCCTGGAAAGTGGGTGCCCACTGAGAGATTTAATGTATCATAAGATGACTCAGTCCAAACCCCCTCCGTAGTTCTTAGAAAGGAAGGATTAGAGTGTTCTTTGGATAGGACTCTGCTAAGTCTGGCCGAGTCTCGAGTACTTTCAACCGACTCACAATACTCGCGCCAAGTGAGACTTTTGGCCGTACGTATTGCTTTCTTATATACTCTGAGGCGATCTTTGTAGAGCTGCCAAGTGTTCTGCCTATAGCAAACATTATATGCCTCTCTAGTCATCCTCCTCAGATTGGTAAGTTCTTCATTCCACCAAACTGGAAATGATTTTTTGCTACGTTTTATGGGACACGATACCTTGAAGGAAACCTCCATGGCTTTGGCAAATCTGTCCGTCTCCTTTTCAAGGTTATCAACCGTATCTATGCTGGCCTCGGCGTTACCTGTGACTAATAACTTTTGCCTCAATACAGTTTTAAAATTTACCCCAGTCCGTATTCTTCGGATTTCTATAGGGTTTGGGGGTAGGAATTTTGAGATTAACGTCGAAGAGTATCCAGCTGTGATCCGAAAAAGATCTTTTAGCAGACACCCACCAATTGTCAACCGTTAAGGAGTCAACATTACTAATGCAGGTAATGTCAATTACATCTTGCCATCCAGCGAAACTGTCTGAACTTGGAAAGGTAAAGGTAGGAGTGTTACCTCTATTACATATAGATAAGTTAGTATTAAGAATAAAATCAAAAAGTGACTCACCTCTTTCATTTATTTCAGAACTACCCCACAGGGTGTGTCTGGCATTAGCATCACAGCCTACAAGCAGCTCATTGCCTTTGTCTAGGACCAGCTGTTGAAATCTTGGCGGAGGAGTTGGTTCATCGTGGGCCATATACATTGAGCTAATGAATATTTCCTTGCCCCTATCTAGCTCCAGTTTGACAACTGTCAAATCCTCATAGCTGAAATTAGAACAAAAGTGTGCATTAATGTGTTTTTTAACCAGGATACAAGTTCTGGGCTTACCTCCCACTGTATCTGCAGGCTTGTAAAATAGGTTGTAATTCCTGTGGTTCATACCCCTAATCTTGGACGCATTCACCCAGGGCTCTTGAATAAGGGCAATATCGAGGTCTTCCTCGCTAAAGAAGACCAGCAGGTTATCCGAGGCGCACTTCGAGTGCTTAAGATTAACCTGTACCACCCTCATCCGCATTTTTCACTGCCACCGTCTCTTTGGCTAGAGACATCTCTTCTAGCAGGTCACTGGCTATGTCTAGCTCGTCAAGCTCAGGGCTTCCCGACTGGAAGATCTTTACCTTAGCTTGCCGTATACCGAATCGAAGCTTGGAATCCAGCTTTTCCAGAGGCTTGATGCTTTCTTCGCTGATTAGGAGAAGGAACGATGAACTACTCCTCTGGAGTTCCGTCGAGTCCGTTTCCTTCCTCAGAATTACCCAGTTAGCCATCGGGACAGTTGGGTTATGTGCTTGCAGGCATTTGAGGAGCTTCTCTCCTTCAATGTCCATCCGCGGTAACCAAATGCGGGCTCTAGGTCTTCTAGGAATTTCCCTAGCAGGGATTAAGCCAATCTTGGCGTCCTCCCATGTGTCACTAATCTTAGTAACACACTCGCTAAGAAAATCCATAGAGAACTGATCCTCACATTTGATCACCCGGTAGCCTCTGACTACCTCGGATGAATCAAAGCATGGAAGGGCTCCACCCTTACCTGCAAGGACACAATCCATTACCATCTCCGACAGCTTAACTTCTATTTTGACCCATAAATCGGCTGTGACTTGCCTATTATGCGCCTTCTCATTCACTACAGCTAGTCTTAAGTGATCTCTGACTATATCACTGAGCTTCTTGTGAATGGCTTGTTTGTCATTATTACCACTGGTATTTTTGGCGACTTTTGCACGACTCTGCGTACTTTCGGAGGGTTCGTCCTGAGACCTATCTCTTTTTTTCGCCACCTTTTTTTGAGAAGATTGGTTATCGTACTCCTGGACGATTGCCATGTATTTAATCTTGTCAGCGTCGTCTTTTTCATTGACTGTACCCTCAGCTTCATTCTTGGCGATCTTGCCTAAAATGAATTTGGCTTTCGAGTACAGCCTTTTGAATGTGGCATCGGCACTTCTGACCTGACTGGTTTTTTTAAGGATACCACGGCTTGTACCCTGTTTACTTGGACGTTTAGGAGTACTATGACTGGTACTTCCACCGCGTTCAGGTAACTTTGCGGTACTATGGCTGGTACCGGCTTTAGGTTCAGTACCGAAACTGGTACTGGCAGATATCATAGTCTCTTGGCTAGAGGCTAGAAGTTCATCTTCGGAAGATGAACCGATTTGTTGTTTTGTTGTTGTTGTTGTATTTGTTGTAGCTTCATTCATTCTTGTTCCCACGAGTGTGACCGGAAATGGGGTCCATCTTGCCAGAGCCGTCTTACCAAGATAAGGCACTTAGTACAACCGATCTTGCCTGGGCATCGGAGGGAGCTCGTGAACGACTGGTTTAACCCCCAGCCTTTCAGACATCGGCACGGTGCTCACACCACCTTGACGTTAGGTTTGGGATGGGAATGCGGAAGTGGAAGGATAAGGAAAGTGATAGGAGGTCATGGGGGAGGGGATAGGAAGGCGGCTGTTAGCTACGTAAAAACGCATTGCCCAGAGCGAACCGGCGTAATGGACTTGTCACGCACCCTTGGAGGTCGCCGCCACTCGCCCCATATTCCTCCTACTTCAAAATATTATTCTTTGCTTCAAGATTATGTTGTGCATGAAAATAATTTAAATACAGGTGAGATATGTGAAAATAAAAAATAATTGTACCTTAAATATAAAATATTTTTATTATAATTATAATTTAGTATATATATAACATATTAGATATTATTCTAACATACTATTTTATATCTTTTTTTACAGATAGCAAGAATGCAATGCTGCTACACATTCTCCATATTATCTTAATGCCGACGCATGTATATAAACTGGAAGGAGCGCCTAAAAAATTTACTGTAGAAGATTCTCAGTCGTCTGTTATCGTAATTATAAATGACGCGAATAAACTTCAATTATATTCAATCTAATTATATGTCAAGGTGAATGTCTAAAAGATTTTAAATGTTCATATGTTTACTTTGACAACATAAAATACAAATGTGACAATTTTTTAATAGCTGTTGACACATGTTTTAAAATTATAAATTTATTCAATTTAAATTATCCGATTCAGTCAAAAAATGTTATTTTGAAAAATAATTCAAAATTATTTTTATAATATAGGTTTCAAAAATGATAATTTAAATTCTGCTGTAACATCAATGATAAAACAGCTTAATTCCAAAAGTTTATAATTATAATATTATATTATAACGTTTAAATAAAAAATATCTATAAATTAATGTTTTATTGTATAGTATTTATTATAAAATCATTTTATTTTCAGGTAACCTTTTTGGTGTTTAGTCTTCCGAATTTTTAATATATAATTATTTATATTTAACAGAAACATTAAAAAATATATTTTGAAATTAAGATTAATATAATTTCAGAATGAATTTATTTTATTAAGAATTTTTTTGTTAAATTTAAAAAATTCTTTATTACATAATTACAATAACAATCTTGATATTTTAAGAATTTTTTCTATAGTTTTTACGAATAATCCCGTATAATATTTAAGGATACAATTGTTGACCCAATAATATATTGTTGGAAATTCAAGAAAATATTTTAACAATCTTACCGTTATACTCAACAATTGTTTGTTAGGTTTACCATTTAATTTTTATGAACAATATCAACAAATTGTTACGTAAGATTCAACAACAATTTTGTTAAAATTTTAACAATTTTTTCAATAGTTTTTACGAATAATCCCGTATAATATTTAAGGATACAATTGTTGACCCAACAATTTATTGTTGGAATTTAAGAAAATAATTTAACAATCTTACCGTCATACTCAACAATTGTTTGTTAGGTTTACCATTTAATTTTTATGAACAATATCAACAAATTGTTACGTAAGATTCAACAACAATTTTGTTAAATTGTTTTTACGGACTTGTGTTGTAAACTTAACAAAAAGTTATTAGAATTCACCGGTACACAGTTTCTTCCTAACTCAACAATATTTTGTTGTTGAATTGACTACTGATAAATTTCCATAAGTCTTAAATTTATATATTGATATGTTAAAATAACACATTTATCATTCATAATTAGTTAATACTCCTATAATGATTGATTATAAGAAAAAGCTGTTAAAGGAGAAGGTATTCTGAATAAAATTATAAATAAGTTGCCAGTTGAATTACATTTACCTGGTGGTTATCAATATTGTGGACCTGGTACAAAATTACAAAAAAGATTAGCCAGAGGCGATCCTGGTATAAACCCATTAGATTCAGCTTGTAAAGAGCATGATATTTTAAATTTCAAAATATTGAAGATCGACACATTGCCGATAAAGTTTTAGCAGAAAAAGCTTGGAAACGTGTGACTGCTAAAGATTCCAATTTCTTAGAACGAACGAACGCATTATTAGTAACAAACGCTATGAAAGCTAAAATTAAATTAGGAATGGGTGTAAAAACACGAAAAAGGAAAATTAATAAAACTAAACTTAAAACAACTGTAAAGTTATTTCAAAAAGCCATAAAAGATGCTAAAAATGCTATAAAATTACAAAAACCTAGTAGCAATAATGATGCTATAAAATTGGCACTTCATGTAGCGAAAAATGTAATTAAGCGAAAAAGAGGTGTATCACCTAGAATTATTTCAGTATCTAAAACTGGTGGAGTTATACCATTTCTAGCACCTCTTTTTGCTGGATTATCTGCTGTTCGAGCATTGTCTGGTGGTGTAACAGGAATAGTTGAAGCGATAAACGATGTCAAGAATGCAAAACAAGAATTAATTGAGAATAAACGTCATAATCAAACAATGATTTGGGTAAAGGCTTATATCTCAAACCTTATAATACAGGTTAAGGGTTGTATTTAAATCCACAGCCAAAAAACTAATAGAAATCCTACCCAGGAGACCATTAAGCGATATTGATTTACATAAGTATTCAAAATTTATCAAAATTCATTTAAGTTTTTGAAAATGAATAAAAAGAAATGTTTAAAATAAATAAGCTCATTGTTTCTTTGTTAATAATGTCATTTACATTGACCTTTACAGGAAATAAATCTGTATTAACTACAGATTATTTTACACCTTTAGAATTAAGTGGTGATTATGTTTGCGGTCTTGTTGGATTAGTTACTTATAATTCTATACCAAATATAGATATTCACAACAAAATCATACAAATTGATGATAAAATAATTGAAATACCTATAGGCTCATATGAAATTAATGATATAGCTTCATATTTACAAAATGCTATTGATTTATTATATGATGGGGTAGAAGATATTCAACTAGTTCCCAGCAATAATACAATGAAATGTGAAATAATGTGCTCTAAAGATATTGATTTTGATACTACAAGTTCGGTGGGAAAGCTTCTTGGTTTCAGTAAACGAAAATTGGTTGCTAATGAATGGCATTCATCAGATCTATCAGTAAATATATCAAATGTCAACACTATACATGTTCAATGCAATATCATACATGGGTCATATATGAATAATAAACAAGTTCACACATTACACGAATTTTGTCCAGAAGTTAGTCTAGGCTATAAAATAAATGAAGTTCCCAGAAAAGTGATCTATTTACCAGTGAATACTAAGCGAATAAGTTCTATAACACTAAGACTAGTCGATCAAGATAATAACTTCTTAAATTTTAGAGGGGAAGCAATAACTATTCGACTGCATTTAAAGCATTGAAATGGTTCTGTATAATATAAATAAATATCAATCAAAAAGTAAAATAAGCATCAATACATCAAAAGGATTGAACCGGTTAAGACCTAAAACAGGTGGACAACTTAAAAGACCTTTGATATCAGCCAATAAATTTTTTTTAAAATCTCTTGAATTAAAATTAAAATGAGCGAAATATTAGATATATCCCAAAGCATTAGCTATGATGAAAGTATTTCAAAAATTGAATACCATACTTATTCACCATTTTAACAATCATTTAAAAACAATGACGTCATACAAATACCAATTCAACATCAAAATCTTACCAAGTGAAAGTTTCCTGTATATTGAAGGAACACTTCTAGATGAAAAAGGTGCGGTTTCAAAAACTGCTAAATGAGTTAATAATGTAGCTGCATATTTATTTGATGAGATTCGTTATGAAATAAACGGTGTTGAAATTGATAGAACTCGAAAACTCGGATGTGCATCAACATTGAAAAACTATATTTCCTTTAATGCAGATGAAACTAAAATGGCATTCAATGCCGGATGGGATGCTTCAAGCAGTAGTTTGTTACATAAAGGATATTTTAATTTTTGCGTGTCATTAAAATTGTTATTAAGATTTGCTGAAGATTATAAAAAGATACTGGTTAATGCTAAACA
Organism: Rhamphomyia laevipes; assembly: GCA_963920725.1. Taxonomy (NCBI): domain Eukaryota; kingdom Metazoa; phylum Arthropoda; class Insecta; order Diptera; family Empididae; genus Rhamphomyia; species Rhamphomyia laevipes. The sequence continues at coordinate 76,607,271 of OY987255.1, read as the reverse complement.
TGAACTTATTATTAACAGATCTAGAAATGATGATAATGCAATTATAAACACAAATGCAGATGAAAAAGTTAAACTTAATATATATATAAAGTGCAATGGAAGGTTCCTCACATACTTGTAGCAGATAGTTCAAAATTATCGTTATTAAAATTTATTGAGAAAGGTATACAAATTAAAATGAGCTTTCGTAGTTGAGATATGTATGAATACCCAATTTTACCTCAGACCACAAGCCATGTATGGACTGTGAAAACTACAAGTCTAATTGAAAAACCTCGCTATGTAATTTTCGCATTGCAAACAAATAGACAAAACAATTTGGTGAAAGATGTTAGCTACTTTTATCATTGCTGTTTAATATTAAAATCTAGATATATAAGTTTCTTAAAATTAAAATTGTCTACAAATTTCATTCCCACGAATTAAATAAAATATTTAAATATGTTTTTTCCACAAAATAAAGATATTATAAAAAATAGCTTTTTAAGCAAAAACGTGTAAGAATGTTCTCATGAAATTTAAGTAATTAGAATAATTAGAATATCATTTATTAATAATTTTTATATAAAAATATTTGTAATTTGAAGAGTTACCTTAAATTAATTTTTTATTAGAATATTTATTAAATATAATTTTGTCAATTTAAGCACATATTTTGTGTGAACAAAAATAATTTAATTATTAATAATAATAATTTGAGAAATTAAATCGTGGGAAATGTAACAAATTAAGTCAAAATTTATCATATAAATAAGCTGCAATTTCGATAAATAAATCAGTCTATAATCAGGACTTCAAGTGTGTTTTAATTATTCTAAATCTTTTTAGTCTGCTCTAGTGATTTTAATTAGAGCTGTTTAAAACCATAGCCAATAATCATCATATATAATTTCTATCTGGTACGTGATATCCATATTTCTAGTTAAGCGTTCTTAACCATAAACAAAAGTACTATGGATTCACTAATTAATGAACAGAAAGCTTTGGCGAAGCAAATCGAAAGGATGCATATCAACTTTACAAAAGATGGAGCAGCCAGGAAAACTCAGATTTATTTGGAAACGAGACTTAACCGATTGGAAGATCTATGGCAAACATTTGAAGACCGAGACGGACTCATTGAGAAAACATATCGTGAAAGTAATCCAACTGCAGAATACTTCACAAATTTAATTCATAATCGAGCAGAAGACATTTATGAAGCTCTTAGAGCAAAATTAGATAACGCTCTTCTAGCAGTGGAACAACGAAACGACGCTAAGTCAAGTTCAAATTCAAACTTAACTCCAGCCTCAGTTCCAGCTGTTAATGTTAATAATTTATTAAATATGCAAAATGCATACTTTAACGCATTAGACCATCTTCTAAAACGTACAATAGAAGAGCTGAATACAGTACAGTCTCCAGAATTTTACCATGTTAAACGTAAAGCCATCGAAGGGTACTGGTCTTCAGTATGTGCGACTCATAGCAGTTTAGCTGCTGAAGGGAACAATCAGTTGGAAGACAAATTTTTAAATTTTCAAGATCAGACACAAGATATTATTGTTCTCCTCATGAATCGAGTTGGTGAAGACAATAAATCAAACAACAACAACATGCTAAAGTTACCAAAAATTACTTTACCATCATTCAATGGCGATTATCTTGCATGGACTCAATTTCATGATTTGTTTCTACAACTGATCCACAATCAAAATATGGGTAACTCACAAAAAATGTTTTACCTTAAAAGCCATTTAACCGGCGAAGCCAGCAAACTCATTCAACACCTCCAAGTATCCAGCAGTAATTATCAAATTGGTTGCGATATTTTGAAGACACGATACGACAATCAGCGATTATTAGTTTCAGCTTGGCTTAATAAATTATTATCGCAATCAACTATCCTCTTTGAATCATCAGAAGCAATAAAACGGCTGCATGATACTACAAATGAATGCTTGCTGGCATTAAAAAATATAAACATTGATACAACGTCATGGGATCCTATCCTGTTGCACATTCTTGTACAGAAACTAGATAAAGATTCACATAGACTTTATGAGCAATCGCTAGAACCACCAAAGCAATGTCAAACACTAGCAGATCTCATGGAAATCTTAGAAAATCGATTTTAAATGATGGAAGCTTACGCAGGAACCCAACAGAAAAGAGTACATAAAATCCCAACCAAAACTTCAGGAGTCGTTGTTACGAAACAAAATGAAACATGTCTATGTTGCAAGGGCGCGGGACATAAAATATTTAAATGTCAAATATTTCTAAAAAAGACTCCCACAAACCGATTAAAATTTGCAAAGGAACATCAAATATGTATCAATTGCTTGAAAACTGGACACACCAGTACAAAATGCCTATCTCGGTCTTGCTTCAAATGTTCCAGCAAGCATAACACGCTGTTACATTTAGAAAAAGAACCCAATAGTGCAACAAACTCAACATTTTCTCACAAGATGGCTCAAGAAAATAGTTCACAATCTGCAAATGTCCATCCAAGAAGAGAAACACCAACAGAATCAGCAGCTGCTACCTCCCTGGCAACACAAACTACAAACAATAGTAATAATCCAAAATCATATGTGTTCTTAGGTACAGCAATGATAAATGTATCGAACCAGGATGGGCAAACCATACAATGCAGGGCCATTCTTGATTCAGGCTCGCAACTGAACTTCATCTCAAAAAGAATTTCGAAGCAGCTAGAATTGACTAACAACAATAACGAAATCAACATTTATGAAATCGGAGACACCGAATCATCCACTCACAAAAAAACAAATGTAAGAATTACTTCTACAAATGGTGAATTCAGTTTCAATATAGAAGCATATATACTACCACAAATTACCACGCAACAACTAAGCCGGTACATAGATATCAATTCATGGCCTCTTCCAAACAATATTGAAATGGCCGACCCTGAATTCCACAAGCCAAAACGAATCGACATGCTAATAGGAGCAGAACTGTTCTGCGATTTATGTCAAGGCAAACAAATTAAATTAAATGAAAATTTTCCAACATTACAAGAAACGAAATTTGGATGGGTTGTACTTGGACGAGCTAACAATATTACAACAGAACGATATTTCTGTGGTATCAGCATATCACTGGAAGCGCAACTCCGCAAATTTTGGGAGCTAGAGCATAATGAACCAGCATGCATAAAAATGAGTCCTCAGCAATTGGCCTGTGAAGAGCATTTTCAAAAAACAGTCTCCAGAAATACAAAAGGGAGATTCGTAGTGGAATAGCCATTTTTAGATTCAGTAAATAAACTTGGAAAATCATATGAAATTGCTCATCGCCGATTTCTCAGTCTAGAGAAAAGATTATCAAAAAATGAAAAATTAAAAACAAGCTATTCTGAATTTATAAATGAATATCTTGCACTTGGACAAATGGAACTCATCGAACGGCAAAATTTATTACCAATTCATTATTTTCTGCCGCATCACTGCATACTACGCCCAAGCAGCACAACCACAAAGCGAAGGGTGGTGTTCGACGGATCATGCAAAACCGAAACAAATATCTCGCTCAACGATCTCATGCATACCGGCCCCACTGTCCAAGATGATCTCTTTTCAATCATGCTACAATTTAGGCTACCAAAATACGTATTCACTGCCGACATTAGTAAAATGTACCGGCAGATTTTGGTAAGCGAAAGAGATCAGAATCTACAATTAATACTATGGCGTGAAAATCCAAACGAATATCTAAAAATTTACAGACTTCGTACAGTTACATACGGAACAAGGTCGGCTCCGTACTTAGCAACCAGATGTCTCAATAAATTAGCAGATGGCGAAGAAAAACAATTTCCATTAGGTGCAAAAGTTCTCAAGGAATGCTTCTACGTCGACGATTTAATGACTGGCAGCAACAATTTACAAGAAGCTTTAGAAATGCAACGGCAAATTCAGGCGCTGCTCTCCACAGCAGGATTTGAACTAAGAAAATGGTGCGGCAATAATGAAAAATTGTTAGCTACTATTCCGACAAAACACCGAGCGGCAATTTTTAATTTTGATGAAAAAAATTGTGACACAATAACAACGTTAGGACTTGCTTGGAATCCAGCAACTGATGAATTTGCCATCAATACACATTTAAATGAAAAGACAACGAAGTTAACAAAGCGAACGATCTTAGCCGATGTCGCAAGAATTTTTGATCCACTAGGGCTCGTTAGTCCAGTAATTGCACTTGCAAAAATTTTCATACAACAATTATGGATTTTGAAATTGGATTGGGATACAGAAATACCGTTAGAACTTCACACGAAATGGTTAAACTACAGATCACAACTAAAGCTTTTGGAAAAACTCCGTATTAAACGACATATAATGATAAGCAGCAATGTTCATAATGTCCAGTCAAAAGGCATATGGTACGTGCATATACATAAGATCCAGTGATCATCAAGGGAACGTTATAGTACAATTGCTATGTTCAAAATCACGAGTCGCACCGGTTAAAACTATATCGTTACCTAGATTAGAGCTATGTGCCGCAACATTAATGGCGACACTGGTTAACCGCATAAGCAATATTTTAAAAATAAACATCAACTCTATCAAGTACTGGACTGATTCCACCATTGTTTTATCCTGGATCAACTCTACAACAGTCAACCAAGAAACGTTTGTAGCTAATCGAGTGTCAACGATTCAACAATGCACAAAAATAGAAGATTGGAACCACATATCGACAAAAGAGAATCCGGCAGATCTGATATCTAGAGGAGTGTTTCCAGAACAGATAAACCAAAGATCTACCAAAGGGTAGATCTTTGGTTTAACGGACCAAATTTTCTAAAACAATCACCGGAACATTGGCAAAGGCAATTCAATTCAAATATTGAATCAGCTGTGGCAAATATAACGACCATAGCTCCAGAAGATATGGAACCTGATGACATCGTTAATATGATTGATCACAAAAATTCAATGGAATTTGTCATTAGATTTACGCAAAATTGTAGAAATCCTCAAAATAAAAAACTGTCATCAAAACCAGATGCCATCGAACTAGATGAAGCTTTAAAACAAATAATTAAATCAACTCAAAAAATCGATTTTAAAGATGATTTCAAACAGTTGACAAAGTCTGGGAAAGTTTCGAGAACAAGCAAACTTTCTTGTCTCACACCATTTATTCATGAAGGTATCATCAGAGTTGGAGGGCGATTGCACGCTTCATCTTTAACTGATCAGTCAAAATATCCAATGGTTGTGAACAGCTCAAATTTAATAATTCGAATGTTAGTAGAGCGAATCCATTTTACTCATCTTCATGCTGGTCCAACAGCGCTACTCGCAACTATACGACAAAGATTCTGGCCGCTGCAAGGTAGAGAGCTAGTTCGAAATATAGTTCACAACTGTGTACGATGTGCTCATGTAAAACCACTACATATCAATCAACTTATGGGTAATTTGCCACCTGAAAGAGTTCAACCATCCAGACCATTTACAAATGTCGGTGTAGATTTTTGTGGCCCATTTCAAATCCACTATGATGTAAGAGGTAAACGTCCTACAAAAGCATATCTAGCAGTATTTGTTGGATTCGCGACAAAGGCAGTGCACATAGAACTAGTAACTAATTTAACAACAGCAGCATTCATTGGAGCACTCAAGCGTTTTATAGCACGGCGAGGATGTCCACTAAAAATCTTTTGCGACAATGCTACAAACTTCCACAGGAATCACGAAACGAGCAATACAAAAAATTTGTCCTTTGCCAGTCATAACAGATTGTCCACCAAGTTCTAATAACTTAGACACGAAAGAAGAAAAAATTCGTTCTGCTGCTAGCAAATTAAAGGAAGTATCAAATTCCGTTAACTCGAAGCCATTTAAAATAACGACACCTAGTTCAGTTGCCCTTCAAACACCAGAAAATTATAAACGAAAAATCAATGAAGCACCAACAAAACCACCATCAAAGAAGCCAGCAAAGATCAGCTCAACCTTGCTAAATTTATTACTAATAATAGGTCTTGCAATGCCAATCAAATGCCAAGACATAAAACAAGAACAAGTTGAAATTATTAAATTCACCAATCAACCAGGAATATACTTTGAAGAACTAGGCCCAGTTAATTTAATTAATAATGATTGGACTATTTTCGTTTACTTTAATATGACAACTTACTGGCAAGAAGTGAGTAATATTCGCAAATGTTTAAAAAGGTTGAAATTTTTGTGTTCAACAGCAACAAACACCGACAAGGTTCTATGTGATGGTATTCTTGATCAATTAAAGCAGCAATTTCGAAAGGTTAAGCAAACCAATGACATAATTTCTAATCAACATAGTATATCAAAACGTAATAAACGATCTCCGCTAAATATAATAGGCAACATCGCTCACGCTCTTTTTGGTGTTCTAGATCAGGACGATGCTTTAAACATAGAACATTCAATTATGGAAGCCAAGGGAAATGAACAACATCTTCTTAAGCTAATCCAAAATCAATCGTCAATCATTGAATCAACATACAATATAATGAAACAAAATGAAGTTGATACAAATAATAAAATAAATCATATGATAAAACTATACAATGATATAGTAAATATGACTGAAGAGATGCAAACAATGCAGCAAGTTGCTAGTCTGACATCACTTACAATGTTAATATTATCAAAGTATCAAGAAACTCAAAATACAATATTAGATGTACTAACAGATTTTCATCATGAAAGGATTAATCCTTTGGTCTTAAGTCCAAAGCAACTGCGGGAAGAATTAAAAACTATTCAACAACACATACCTACAAATGTTTTAATTCCAGGACAAAATATCGATGATATAATCTCGACATATAAATTAATGAGTGCCAAGGCACGAATTACTGATAGCATTTTAATATTTCAGATCACAATTCCGTTGCTAAATACCAACAAAAAGAGGTAATCAACTGATATATATTGAGCCATCAGCACCATATCTAGCTATCAACCTACATAGAGATCTATTTTATTCTATGAATGAGAAAGAAAGAGGAAACTGCTACATTCTTCAAAATGGACGAAACATATGCAAGCAAAATCATCCCATCTTCACAACAGCTTCTACCAACAATCATTGTGAAATGAGTCTTTTTAATCATAATTCTGTGCTATCTCCATTATGCAACATTAAAGCAATCAAAGAAGGCAGAGTATGGATTCAACTAAGTCATCCAAACCATTGGATTTTTGCATTTGATAAGGAATACACATTGAACATTGTTTTCAATTCAAAGGTAATCAGCAAAACAATATCTGGAGAAGGTTTATTAAAATTAACACCGAACTGTGCTATTAAACAACCTGGCATGACAATTAATGCTCATAACGTTTATTCCAGCCATATCCACAATGCATTTATTCCAACTATTAATTTGAATGAAATATCTAAATTGGAAAAATCTTCAAGTATTCAGAAAATTACTCATCCAAGTATATTGGCAGAAAATCATCTCGTAAAAGAAGATGACATTTTGAAAAGTCTCAAAGATCTGAAAAAACAAGAAGTGCTACCGAATGAAGTCTCACTTCATGATATTCATCAATATTCTGTCGGATACATAAGCTTGGGCCTCATTTTAACAGTCATCATCATAATTATTTTGAAACTAAGAAAATCTGCAAATCCATTACCACCAGAAATTACTACACCACTCTCTTCACTAAATAATGAAATAAGAGAATCCAAGGAATCTATGGTTTGAAAATCACTCTCCGTATTTTCAACGCGGGGAGAATGTTTAATATTAAAATCTAGATATATAAGTTTCTTAAAATTAAAATTGTCTACAAATTTCATTCCCACGAATTAAATAAAATATTTAAATATGTGTTTTCCACAAAATAAAGATATTATAAAAATTAGCTTTTTAAGCAAAAACGTGTAAGAATGTTCTCATGAAATTTAAGTAATTAGAATATTATTTGTAATTAGAATATCATTTATTAATAATTTTTATATAAAAATATTTGTAATTTGAAGATTTACCTTAAATTAATTTTTTATTAGAATATTTATTAAATATAATTTTGTCAATTTAAGCACATATTTTGTGTGAACAAAAATAATTTAATTATTAATAATAATAATTTGAGAAATTAATTCGTGGGAAATTTGTTACATTTAGTCAAAATTTATCATATAAATAAGCTGCAATTTCGATAAATAAATCAGTCTATAATCAGGACTTCAAGTGTGTTTTAATTATTCTAAATCTTTTTAGTCTGCTCTAGTGATTTTAATTAGAGCTGTTTAAAACCATAGCCAATAATCATCATATATAATTTCTATCTGGTACTCAAATAGAAATATATATAAAATATAATTCAACATAGAGAATACCAGTTTATTCCTATACAATTGCTACATTACAGATTTCAAAGTGTTTTTGAATTATGAAGTTTTTCCATATGATAATTTAAACATAAATATTAACAAAGGTCTTGTATGATATGTATGCAAAATTTCAACAATCCTACTATAATAAAATCGATCAACCATTACTCGGTAATGCAGGATTTCTTGCACTTGGGTCAATTAACGTAATAGATTGTTCCCACCAAAACGAATTGATTAAAACGGGAACTGTTGACGTAAGAATTGAGCTTAAAACTTATAAAAACATGCCTGATAAAACAACAGCTTTTTGCTTATTAATTCATGATAGAATCGTTGAATATAATCCGTTGACAAGTGAAGTTAAAAAGTTTACATAAATGATGGCAATTTATCAAATAAAAATATCTATTAATAACTTATTTGGTTATATGGATAATTGAGTATAGAATACTCAAATATTAAAAACTGTTTTCATCATCATCACAAAGGGTGTTGTGCATTATAAAACAATTTTGCGGACGCTGCTCTGATTAAACTTAAATTATATAAACAAATATTTTATGCATATAAAATGCTGCTATATTATATATTTCTTATCTTGCGTAGACTTTTTGATCATAAGAAATTTAGTGATTTTTATTAAATTATTCAGTTCAAAAGAATATTCAGTGAAGATGGATGGAAAAAATAAAAATATAACTTTAAAAGAATCCAACACAATAAAAAAAAATCTCATATGGAATTCAAGGGAGTTCCATTAAATCTTTAAAGGACAAAGTTCCCTATATGGTATCAACATCATCATCAACCAGTTCATCTAATATTAAATATAAAAAATTATAATTTAATTAGATAATATATATATATATAAGTATATATATATATAATAAAAAACATATTTTGATTATTTTTCAAAAAAAACAATATATTTTTTTTTTTTTTATTTAATACAAAATCTTCAATCTGACAAACTATAGTGACCATAGGGTAAAGTATCATTTGAGTTAGGTAGAAGTTTCCTTTTATCATCATTTGGATTTAAAGCAATTTTATTTTGTTTCAATGAGTAGACTATGTGATTACGTGATATTATAGTATTTTGACTACAATTTGTTATATTTTTGGAATTCAAACATTCTAAATAGTCTTGAAAAGTTATTGAATTTTTAACAACAGCGTTTTTAACAACTTTTGCTTTCTTGAACACACCCCCGTCATTAACTATTAGAAAATATAGAATATATTGCATACATCTGTGATCGAAAACCTACGAATTCAGTCATTATTTTACCATTATTTTCATCTTTCTTCAAACCAGTTATTTTCTTGTAGACTAATTCTATTCCATATTCATTATTTGTTGGATAATCACTTGTATCAAATTTATTAATCCAATTTTATAACTTTATATATATCATCACATTTTATTTCATATATTAATGAGTCTGTGTCTGTGTACAACATTTTACAATCAAGCCCAAACTTTTCCATCATATAATTATAATGAAACTCATAAACACAGATCTTCGATATATCTAAAATACTAAATCCAACATAAATTGGTTTGTTCATATATATTTCAGTTTTCTTTAATTCAATAGCCACCAGATTTTCAATAAAAATTCTTGAGCTATGAAAAGTTGGTTTAGCTATTAATGATTTTGCTCCATAACGTCCATTCCATTTACTCAACAATTTGACTATTTATTCTATATTATCTAACGTTTTCCATAGTCTTACCAAAAATTGCATTTACCATTAATTTATATAAATTTTTTTCAAAATCATTTTTAGATTTAGTTCTCATTTCCGTATTTAAATCAATATAACTTTTCAACCACGGTGATTGCTTGAATTTTAAAATCTTGTGTATCTGAGTTAGCACAAGTCCTTGCTGTAAAGCCTGTTTCATATTTCTATAGTGTATTATATTTATTTATTTTTAATTTAAAGTTGTTAATAATTTCTCTGTTTTACTGTCTGGTGGTGCTAAATGTTCAGCGCAAAAAGGTAAATCTTTGTGAGTATCATGTAGTTCTTGAGGATAATCTAAATCTACTTCTAATATAAATCATATTGATGAATTATTACTTATTTTTTTAACATCAAAGCATGATATTTCATTATCGGTTAACCATTTAAAATCACTAATTGGTAAATAATCTGACATAGCCCATCCATATAAATTATTTACATCATAATACATCAAATATTTGCTTTCATTACAATCATTATATGTAGACATATACTTATTGTTGGCTTTGCTATATCTATTTGAGCATTGACTTAAACCACCTCGTATACCCCGTTCAATAAAAAGTAGCATATCAATATTAGTTAATAATATTAATGTAACACTAGTATATTTCAGCATACAATCCCATGTAAAACCAGGAGTTGTATAGTAATGTGCTGGATCTAAGACACAATTGTAAGACAATTGTTTCGAAATGATTCAAAAACATCTGCTAACAATAAAATATCAGTTTTCATGTATATATCTGAGTATTCACCTAAATTTTTGACTTTGAAACTAGTCCAAACATTTTGCACATGATTGTAGTCAGCATCTAATATATTACAATCATTTAAGTACCCCCTTCGGATTCCATCTTGTCGCGGTGGTGGGGCTTAAGTAGGTCTGAGGAACCCTGAGGCGATGCCAGTAGGTGAAACCATGCTGGAACGGCGAACGGCGAAGACCGAAAACCAAGAGAATCCACCTTCATGATTTTGAATGTCCGAATCTAAAACAATTCGTGGTACGATATTATCACAAGTGTCGGAAGAGGCTACGACTTCCGGCGAGAGCTTGGTTGCTACTAATGTAACAACTAAGCCGCCAGTAGCAAGAGTAGATAGGGCCGATATGAGTAGAAACGCGACCCAAACCTCGACCCCTTCCCACACGCCAGGAGGTGTGGTCCTGGTTAAAAAGAAATAAACTGTCGAGTGCGCAACAGCGCAAACGACAGCGGGCAAGGGCTGCGCTGGAAAGGCTCAACCTTGGAAGTCTGTCTGCGCGGAAGGGGGTTACACCAGGTGATGGGAAACCACTATCTGTCGGGCAGAAGTGGAAATAGAGAAGGAAGAATTTGCGCGGCGCGGTACAGGGCGTGATAGGTGGAGAACCGAGTAGTGCACGGGTGAATCCCAAAGGTGGAAACACCGCAGGAGCCGCTAGTGCATTGCCTGGTTTAACACCGGTCCACCCGGCCAAACCAGCAACTACTTGAGTTGCTCCTGCTGCGGCAGGGGCCCGTGCGGTGTCAGGCGTTGCCATGTCAACCACATTAGGTTGGAAAATGGGGACAACTGATCCTGCACAGGTTCTTGTTGCAACAAAAGCAGCAAAAAAGAGAATCCGCTCGGATGATTCGGGAGAAGCAGGAACAACTAATAAGAAGGTAGTCCCTGAGCTATCAACTTATAGGGCAGAACCTGCCAGAGGAGGTGGTCAGAGGAGTTGACAAAACATCCTTCGAGATGGCTGTCATCAACTCTGCAGCACCTGGGGGGCAGGATCGCTCGGGACAGGCATTCTATCAGCAGGGAGGCATTAGAATCATCTATAGACGCTGCTTTTATGTCAACCAGTGATGTTCTGCTGGTTCGTATCCGTTGGAGTGGCTTTCGTGATGATTTCTTCTGGGCAGTTTGTCTAGACAAGTTCTCGGTAGACTTCGTGGGGAAATTCATTAGCGAAGTAAAGTTGCCTTGGGATAATATCCGCTTACAGATGGTAAGCAAGGAGGATATTCCAAAGCTAAGGAGGGTAACGGTTGAAGTGATAGGTCCGCCTAAACCTTTACCAGCCATCCTTAGCCAGATTAAGCAACAGAACAACCTGCCGATTGAGCTCTGGACGGTATACAATGCTAAGGAGAATTCGCAAGGAATCTACTTAGTTTTTGGTATCGACCAGACCTCATTCGATAGGATTAAGAAAACCAGGGGAGGTGTGGTACAGGATGGCAAGTATCTTTTTCAAATTAGAAAATGTGCCGCCAAACTGCCCCACACAACCACCGGTTTCCAGTTCTGCTGCTAAAGCCAAATCAGCACCCTCTAAAGAGGAGGGCGCGAATCCTGCTCCAACGTTAGTAAAATCATCTGGCTTACTGATCACCGAATTGGTGATCGGCGAAACAGATGACCGGGCTGGACATGATCTGATGACAGGAACGGTTAAAGGTACGTCTTGCGACGAAGACGAGGATTTACTCCTGCTAGGACCGCTCCTGGCATTAGATGATGACCAAACCCTAACGTAGGATATGTCAACGGAAGAGTTGGAGCTGGAGGTTGATCAAAACAATTCATGGATTTGGCGCTAATTCAGGAACCTTGGACCGTCGTAAACAAGGTTTCTGGATGGAGCAACAAATCAGTAAATCTGTTCTACAACAACGAACAAGGTAGGCCCAAGGCCTGTATTGTAACCAAGAAAAATATTAATTTATTTTCTCACCCATAGATCTCAAGTAAAGATGGCATAGCGGTTTCATGGGAGCGCGAATTAAACGGGAGACCAAAGCAGATCATCTTTGCTTCTGTTTATCTATCGTTTGACGCACCCACCCCTCCGCCATCTACCGAGTTGGATAAGGTAGCAAAGCTAGCGTAGAGCAACCACAAACAACTGATTATAGGCTGTGATACAAACTCTCATCACATAGTATGGGGCAGCTCAAACTGTAATGAAAGGGGTAAGTCACTGCTTGATTATATTTATACAACTAACCTATTATTAATGAACCTTGGGGTAGAACCTACCTTTATCACGCGTTCTCGTAGGTAAGTAATAGATATAACACTAACTACAATTGATATATCTGCATACATCCATAATTGGAGAGTTTCGACCGAAGCATCCTTATCGGATCACAGATATATACGTTTTGAAATTGATGCGACGGTCCCACCAGCCATTCCTTATAGAAACCCGGCAAAGACTGGCTGGGCTTCTTTCAGGAGCAATTAAATCTATCAGTTAACTTCCTCGTACATTGTACTCGTGTGAAGATATTGACAGAGAAGTAAATGTGATCACAAACCTGCTTATGGATTTTTATGAGGAGTCTTGTCCCTTGAAACGGGCCAGATCCGACTCTGACCCTCCTTGGTTGACACAAGACCTCAAAGAAAAACGTAAACGGGACGCAGGCTTTGCAAGAAAGCGAAGAACTGTAATCGTGATGAAGATTGGAACGCATATCAAACTGCGCTCAAAGATTATAAGTATGCCATCCGCTCATCCTAGAGACAATCTTGGAGATCGTTCTGTGATGGTGTAGATAGCGTAAACGAGGCGTCACGAATTAAGAAATTTCTAGCGAAAACCCACATTCAACCTGAAGTCCTGATCAATAGTGAAGGTATCAGGGCTGAATCAGCAGGGGAGTCACTAGAATTACTAATGGAAGAGCATTTCCCGAAATGCTTTGACACCTCTGTTGCAATAGATTCATACCGGCCTAGCAGTATGTTGGAGAATACGGAATTAGACTTTATTAACCTTAATGCAGCTAAATGGGCTGTTTTTTCTTTCAAACCATTTAAATCCCCAGGTAAAGATGGGATCTTCCCTGCTCTCCTCCAAAACTCTTGGGATCTCATAGCTGATAGATTAATAAACCTTTTCAGGGCGTGTATCCTCTTTGGATATACCCCGGCAAAATGGCAGGAGGTTAGAGTGGTCTTTATACCAAAACCGGGTCGAGATGACTATTCATCCACCAAGGCATTCAGACCACTCAGCCTTACATCCTTTCTTTTAAAGACTCTGGAAAGAATCTGCGAAAGAGAAATTCGAGATAAGCTCGCACCGGCAGCCTTATCTAGCAAAAAGCACGCTTATTTAAAGGGTAAATCGGTGGAAATCGCTCTTCATGAAGTGGTTCACACCATTGAAAAAGCTTTTCTTTTCAAAGAATCTAGGCTTGGAACCTTTATAGACGTGGAAGGAGCTTTCTACAATGTACTCCTACAAAAAATTAATGAAGTGCTACATAAACAAAACATCAACCCACAAATCTCCAAGTGGATTGAACACATGTTAGCACATAGGAGAATATATGCGAACCTTGGGGATCAAGAACGGGTAGGTAAAGTTCACAAAGGTACACCACAGGGCGGCATTCTGTCACCCTTGCTTTGGATACTAGTCGTGAATGACCTCCTATTCGAACTCACAAGGCAGGGATACCTCGTCGTATGCTACGCAGACGACCTGGTCAGTCTCGTCACAAGCAAATTTAAATCGGAACTCTCTGGGTTAATGCAACAATGGGCAGACAACTGTGGGCTGAACATCAACCCGCTTAAAACCGATATCTTTTTATTCTCATTGATAAGGAAAACTCAACTATTGAGTCTTCCCGTTATAAAAGAGACCCGGCTAGTACTGAAAACTAGTGCTAAGTATCTGGGCGTTATTTTAGACAAAAAATTGAACTGGAGATCGCACCTAGAAGAACGAGCTAAAAAAACCTATATGATTTTTGGCATTGTCGGGGCGCGATGGGAAAGAAATGGGGACTACAACCGGATATGATTCGCTGGCTCTACACCGTCCGCCCTACTCTTTCCTATGGATCTCTCGTCTGGTGGAAGGCGATTGAGAAACTCTCCAATCTTAAGTTGTTGGAAAAAGTTCAACGTTCTTGTTGCCTCAGTATTACGGGCGCAGTGAGAACAGTAGCGGCCTAAAGCTACAAACTCATTAGTGACCAGCGGCCATTAGAGCTAAGGTTCTGGAGCGGATAATATATCTATAGATAGGAATCATCAGTTCTATATATTTATGCTATAGGAGCATAATATATATACTCACCGAAGTAAGCACTGTTGCACCTGGACTACCGTTGGATGGAACGATTCGAGCAGACCCCACCCAACATCACATGGCGATCCTGCCAGGAGAAGCAACAAAAGCAGCAGGAGAAGCAGCAGCATAACATCAAAAACGAAGATTTAAAGAAGGCACTAGAAGACAACAAACAGTCTGGCCCACGACCAATTACGATATAGGAGTATCGTCGCCGACTATCTAAGCCACTACCTAGTCGAGATCCCATCATCAACGCGCCAAAAATTAAAAAACGTGGAGGAAAGGCAGCTAAAGCTAGTCAGGAGATCGGGGAGTTGAAAAGACTCCAAAGGTTGGCAGTAAAACCCGAGGAAAGGGCACATTTCCAAAAAATAAAGAAGGAAAAGCAGCGAGCGGAACAAGAACGCAAACGACAGAACAAAATTAATGAAAAATCTACAATAGATAACATGTTCCAGCGATGTTTTGATAGTATATCAGAATTCATGCAGTAACCAATATTTCTTTTTAAAAAAAAAATTTATACAATATATGTAACTACAAAAATTTTAAAAATATATTTATATATATATTAATATACATATTTCAAAAAAAAACCCCCCAATTTTTAAAAATTATATTACAAACTAATTATAAATTATACATATGAATCTAATAAAATCAAAAAATTATATTACATATATATGTGCTGTAAAAGAAAAAAAAAATAGACAATCTTTAAAACTATAACACAAAAATAATTATACTTATATATTATACATACTGAAAGTTGTATAATATATAAGTATAAGTATACTGAAATAAATAATATAAAATATGATATAATATAAATAGATATATACACAACATATTTTTTTATTACTTTCTCTAAAAAGACAATCTTCTTTCTTAGATACACTCTAAAAAAAAAATAATAATTATATATCATAAAGATAATACTTTGTTTATGTTTTGAAAAATTTCTGAAAAAGGTCAATAAGCACTTATGTATATACATAACGTGTAATTATTGCACCAAAATAAAATTTATTTGTAAAATAATACTTAGTTATCAGTTGTAAAAAAATCTAAAAAAAATTTGAAATCTAAATCTGTTTTCAATAATTCAAAAAACATTAGGATTCTTAAATCTGTTTTCAATATTTTTCTAAATAATATTATATAATATATATATAAAATTGCGTAAGTAATTCTGAAGAAATTTTTTTTTATTGTTTTCACATTTTCGGTTTTATTATTCTTTGGTAATGGGTAGCTCATCTTCTAAGGAAGTAGAAATACTTATTAAGAATAATAGCGGTACGACCACCAATACGGATATTGGGAAAAGGTCGTATACCGATTTTCAGTTAATAATAATAATCTTAGCGTTATTAATTTTGATTTATTTTGCTTTCTATAAGGCAAAGCAATATTTGAATGATAAAATTAAACGGCAAATCACAATTGCCGCGATGTAGAATTTATTCAGAAAATAATTTTTTTCTTTTCATAATTATTTCATTATTTTTCAATATATAAATTATTCTTTATTTTTCAATATATAATAAATATACTTTAATGGCGGGTTTGAACCCAAAAAGGGAAACATTTAGTAATAACGAGTTAGCTATACCAAGAAATGTTCTAACTTTAGAAGTTCTTGAATTATTCAAGAAAATTGATATAAATTATAAATATTTGCGAACTCGGTAATAAAAGAAAATTTTTTTTTCAGATAATTACGTATACATTTTCATATAAAGTAAAAATACAAACAAAAAAAAGATTTTTTTTTTAGGTGTCATTAATACATTTGGAAAAAATATATATATCATATATTTTTCATGCTAAATATAAATATTATTCATTTTTCTTCTAGTGTAATTTTTTTTTATTAAATAAAGTACTGTTTAGGAAATTTGTTAGTTATGCACTTAGCAGTGACACTTAGGAATAAAAAAATAATAATAAAGGAAATAATAATATAGGGAAATACTAATATAGGGAAATTTTGGAAGGTATGTTTATTAGAAAGGTTGAAGTATAAGATAAGGGAATTTAGTAAAGATTCTAGGGTTAGTAAAGATTCTAGGGTTAGTTTTGTAAGGGAATTTAGTAAAGATTCTAGGGTTAGTTTTGTAAGGAAATTTAGTATAGATTCTAGGGTAAAATAGATTTTTTTAGTTTTGTGGAATTAAAATTTTGTTTAGCCAAGATTCTAGGGCAAAATTAACATTTTCAGATTCTATATATTTAACAGTTTAAGTTTTTATAAATTAGAAATAATTTTTTTTATATACAAAAAAAAAATATATATTACGATAAAATTTTAAATTTTTATATAGAAATATGTTATGATAGTATCAAGCTAGGGCTTAAATACATTTTATGTTTTATTCAGGTTACTTTTCAGGAAATTTTTTTAATTTAAGTTACTTTTCCGAATTTCTTTAATTTAAGCTACTTTTCAGATTTTTTTTTAAATTAAGCTACTTTTCAGCAAACATTTTTACTACTTTTTCAGAAATATTTTATTATACAGTAATGAAGTATGATAAAAATCCTTAATGAGCAGTTGCAGAAATTACAAGACTTGTTAAAAAATTTCAAGAAAACACCAAAAAAGGACATACAGTTCAAGATATATCCTTCGTAAACTTGCGTATATTGCGAAGAATAGAAACAACTTTTCAAGAGCGTGGAATATACTTTATAAAGAAAACAAAGATCACGCTTTACACTATAAAGAGCGATACGAAGAATTGTATAAAGAAGTAAAAGCATTTTTAGATAGAAGTTCAACAGAAACTTTAGCAACTCTAGAAGAGGAGGAGGAATCCGAATTAGAAACGGAAAGCGACACTGAAGAGGATATCAAAGAAATACAAATTAACATAAACGAAGAAATAACAACAATCGAAATGTCACTTTTTGATTCTGGAGTAGCTCAAAAGCTACCTACGATATTAATAGAGAAAGAGGAAACTCGTTAAGAGAAAATTCGAGATTTTCTTAATAGCGTAGAATTTTACTACGACACTTTGAAATCAGAGGATAAACCTACTTTAATAAAAATTTTAATAAAATGCAAAATTCAAGGTAAAGCATTAACAGAATTGGGCAACATAGAAGCCACAACATTTATTGAATTAAAAACATTATTAAAAACCAAATGTGGTTGTAAGGACACAATATAAATTATTCAAACAAAATTGAATAACAGTCGACAGGGAAATAAACCAATGAGAGAATTTGTGAATGATATAGAAAGTTTGATTTCACGCATGACTGAATTAGAAGTTCAAGCACAAAATGAAACAGCCAGACCAACATTAACAGCAGCTAACAACCGTAGAGGTTTAGCTTTCCTTAAAAAAAGGAGTAAATGATAGATATAAGATTGTATTAGACAGTGCTCGACACACAGAGTTCAAGATTGCTATACAACATCTATTAGAACTTAATCCTAGTACAAGCGAAGTAGTAAGGTACATGGAACCAAACAGATATAATAATAATAATCGAAACGCAAACAACAATTATAACAATCGAAGTAACAATAATTATAATAATAATAATAATTACAATAACAATAACAATAATAATTATAATAATAATAACAATAATCATCGTATGAATAATAATTACAATAATACTAGATATAATAATAACAACTCATATAGAAATAATAATAATAGAACTAATAACAATAATACGAATTATAGAAATTATAGCATAAATAATAATAATAACAGGAATAACAACCAAAATTTTAATAGTAATAGAAACTTTACAGGATATAATAACAGTAATAACCAAAATTATAATAACGCAAATAATAATTCAAATAATAATAGAAACTACATAGGAAACAGACGACAAATTTCAAACACCAGATACAAACGTATTAAACTCAAGAATTCTAGCTATTACAGAGGGAAACGAATAACCCACCGAGGGGGAAGCCAACCCATCGGTAGGGGATTACACCAATTAGGCGATGAAGTAATTCTTACAGCAAATATTTCAATCCCAATAGGCTATCCACCCTATTGGGATCCAAATCAAAAAAGTTGCTGCGGGGGCTGCATTGAGACTTCACTTAAATCAGGCATGGACTCATGCAGGTTCTTCTGTACCTCATGAGTCTATCCTGGGATTTGTAAAATCCATCATACCCAATGTTAAGAAACCTAGCGATTCCCAAAAAGAAACCTTCCTGGAATGAAACGTAAAACTTAGTATCCCTTCTAGAGCTGATTGGAACACTGACATAGTGTCTCAAACAGCTGGGCTGTGAACAGCATATACCGACGGCTCCAAAATGGGAAACCTGACTGGCGCGGCAATGTACTGTCTAGAAATCTAGAAAGGTCTATTCGCTTAGAAGACCACGCCACAGTTTTCCAAGCAGAGGTGGTGGCAATTAAAGAAAGCTGTAACCACCTTCTATTAGAAGGAATCACAGATAGGGACCTGTTAATCTTCTCGGATAGTCAGGCTGCGTTAAAAGCGGTGACATCCTATACTACCAAATCCAAGCTGGTCCAAGAATATAAACACAGTCTTAACAACCTGGCGCGGTCGAATATGGTCACATTGAAATGGGTTCCTGGGCATAGCAATATACCGGGAAACGAAAAAGCAGACGAGCTAGCAAGAGAAGGATCGCAACTGGAGGTCATCACGACCACAGTTGGGGTAGCACTGCAGACTCTTAAAACGAACCTAAAACGATGGGCCGATGAATCTCATCGACAAATCTGGCTAACTAGTGATATCGGCCACACCACGCGGTGTCTCTGGGGCATCCCGAAGGAGAAAGTAACCAAGAAATACCTGCGGCTCAATAAGAGCTCGGTATACCTGGGTACCGCGATCTTAACAGGTCACTCTATGTTGCGGGATCATGTCTACAAAATCCGGCGCTCTGAAATGCACGTCTGTAGGGGGTGCGTTGAGGATAGAGAGACCATTGAACACTGCCTGTGTCATTGTTCCTGCCTCATGCACCTACGTTATAAATGCTTTGGTGCCTATCTCCTGAACGAACTTAGCGAAGCGGGGGTTCATGGATGGCAGCAAATCTGTAAGTTCGGTAAAGATAGCGAATGGCTCACAACCGCCACGGTGGGAGCGACATGAAGGTTCTTCGCACCGAGGGGTACAATGGGCCTAGTTCTGGCCTGAGTGCTTGAGTCCTTCACGGACTCCCCTCTTTCAATCCATCTAGCCATCCATCATTTAAGTAATTATAAAAATCATTTTTGCTTGGTAAATTATTTACATTTAATTTATCTAGTAAATCTAAAAAATCATATGGAAAAAATCCCTTTCTTGTTATTAAATTAAAATCTTCATCACTTAAGTTTAACCACTCACTCCGTGTTATTAACTTTTCATGTAATGGAAGATATGATGATAGTTTATCTAACGAAGCAGGCATGAATCAATATGAATCAATAAATTTTAATTTTATTTCGCTTTCATCAAACGATTTAACAAATTATATATATTTATCTTTATTTGTTGGAATCAAAGATATTTTCCCTGGAAATTATAATGCAATATCTTTAATAATGAAATGAGAATCATAACCTGATAAATTGTGAAATACTACCGGTATTTGCTTTGTGATTGTATACTGTTGATAACATACTGCATGTGCTGGACCACTGTATTTACCAGTCAAATAACAATGATCCTTAACACGTTTATCATTTGCATCAAAAAATTTATTACAAATGTGACAAACTTGAGCATTTTCAAAATATAAGAATTCAACTTTTGTTAAAACATTCATTGGTATAATATTAATATAAATAAGAAAAAGATTTTCAGCAATTTCATTTAATTGTTGAGCAAACCATTTTCCTGATTCCTTTCCTCGATATGATTTATAATAAGATTTAGAATCATCATACATACATTTGAAATAATATCCAATGCTGTAAACTTCATGTTTTTGATAAAGCTTTGAGTGTTCAGTTTGTATTATTAAAATCGGTTTTAAAATTGATTCTATATCAGCATAAATGATAAAAGGTACCTTCTCCTTGTTTTTATACTTTTTAGTTATGTAAACAACGATCGCATAAATATATTTTACCATGACGTTTAGATAATTGCTTTGAAACCAGTCTAGATAAATTCTTAATCCAACAATAATGATATTTCATATCTTCAATATTATTATCATCATCATCATTCGTTTCATAATTATCATTGGAATATTTTTCAATATCATAATGCTCTTGAATCATAAGCAAATTAACATGTTTGATAATTTTTGATTTTGTTAAACTCTTTGCAATATGTAAACATTTATGGATATTATATTTTGGTTTTCACATTTTGTAATTTGGTTTATACATATAGGAAAATCTATTCCATTTGTATTTAAAACTGTGAATAATTTGGGTAAGACTTTATTCGATCAACATGATTGGTTGCTGGATATAATGCTGGTACAATTGACCAAGCAAAAGAAGCTTCATCATTATTTTTAACATTAACACATGCTGTTTTACTTTTATTTAATGGTGGAAGATCAATATATGAGGAACCAATTAATCTATTACATTCATTCATATTTATTGATAAATAATTAATTAATGATAGAGTCCACCCGCTGTCTCTTTCTTGAAATTCACTTAGTTCCTTCAGAATTACTTCTTGAATATTTTTTGTAAACTACTCTTTGTGATCTTCATGTAGTTCAATAATCTGCTTTGAGGTAGATAAAAATTTATCCTCATTTAAAATTTTATCACCAGATTTATTTAAAAATTCTGCGCATAGTGTTGCATTAACATTTAAACTTTTTTGATTTGATTTTTCTATATAGTATTTTTTACAAATGTATTATTAGAATCTTTTAAAAACTCAATTGGATCCTTATGATCAAGATTTATGATAATTGCTGTAGTTATTCGATTTGTAAAAGCACTTTCTATAACTTCCCACTGAACTCTTGCAGCATTACTACTAATACTACTACCTGCACCAATAACAGGAGAAAATCTTTTTTCTATTAATGTTTTTACACATTGTAAACGTTCAATTTTATATTCAATATGTCTTTTAGTTCCAACTTTTGTAGATTGTTTTATTAAAATTAATAATTTTTTCATATAATTATCAATTTCATTAATTCTATTATTACTATTTTCGCGAGATAAATTATTTATATTAATAATATTATTAAATAACACATCTTCACATTTTTTTTTCATATATATATCTTCTTCTTCACTATCACTCCTATTATACGAATTTTTAAACATTTTGTAATAAATTCAAGTTATGAATGAGGATATTTTGCAATAGTTTTCTAATTTAATCTATATAAAAACAATGAATATTTCAACAACTATTTCACAATAGGAAGCGGGGCCTTATATATATATATAAAAAATTTCTGAAAATTAGTCTTCAATAATTAAACAAAAAATATAGAACTCACAAATAAAAACAAAAAATATAGAATTCACAAATAAAAAAAAATCTTTTTTATTTATATATATATATATATATAATATTTAATTCTTAACCAATTTGGGTTTTTAGATGTTCATTGTTATTATTGTCATCATCATCATCGCCATCATCATCATCTTCATATTTTAAATCAACAATGTTGAGCACAACTGTTTTGCCAACCGATCCTGTATTTATAAGTCCGTATTTACCATTCATCAACCTAATCATATCACTATTCTTCATTACTGAATACCTAATTGGTAGAAACACTTTTAGGTTCTTGAATGTTGCCACTAGCCTGGTTCCAAATTTAGTCTTGAATTTTTCCAAGTTTTTAATTTTATATACTTTGTTTACAACCATTTCTCCTGTTTTTTTGGCTGCAAGTTCCTGGTAACTGAATGAACTGTTGATTTTTTTCAAAAAAATTCTCTGACATGGACATGTTGAGCTGTTGGTAATAACTATTAAACTAATATAAATTATACTTTTAGCATATTCCCATAAGTTACATTCATTTAAAAATTGTAATCTATGCAAAACCGCAGCAGACCTTAATAAAAAATTGTTTTCATTTAAGTATTCTTTTAGCTGTTATACTTTTAATATTATGATTTATGATTCAAATTCAATTATTTTAATAATCAAATATTTAAAGACTCATTAATATTCAAAACATATTTTTGATAAATTTTTTACAATAATCTTTCCAAAATAAAGTACAGACAAAACCACATCAGAACTTAATAAAAAAAATTGGGTTTTATTTAAATATATAAACATCCTCTAAAATTTTGAATCAAGGAAAATAAACTGCAGGCAAAACCGCATTAAAAACGTGCAAGCAAAAAATGTTTTTATTAAAGCTTAATTTTCAGATTTTAGTATAAATTGCTCAGAATATTTTAGTTTAAGTTACAGTTTAAATTTGTTTGAAATATACATAGTTCAAGAAAAATGTCAGCATCATTTGAGTTCCTTATTAAAATCAATAAAATATTTGATTATAATAATAAATCTATTGAAAAACTCAGTATATTGGAGGAAGATGAACAATATAAAATGATAGAAATGAATAGGGTGAATACCCAAAAAGGAATGAGAATATTATGCACATTAAATAAATTCAAAATATTCCTGCCGAAACGATATAATGGTCTATCAGCCAAAGATTTATACAGATTTAGCAGAGAAAATACGGTCTAATATATAAAGGAGAGATTGGTAACTCGCATAAAATAGAATTTGTAGATTTGACTTACGAATCAATTAATTTTATTAACAGTGATGATGAGGACGAGTTGCCAATCTTAATAGAGGAGAACAACGAGGAGGAACAGGCTGAAAACTGGGATTAATAAAATATTTATATATTGTATATATAAAAAAAAATTAATAAAAGAAAAAAAATTTAAATTTAATTTTTATAAACTTTTTATTTTAAATTATTATTATTATTAAATTGGGGGATTTTAATCGTCCTAGTTTTCCTCATCTGGATCGGGTCTTGGTATGACAGTGGGTCTCATCGGGAACCTTCTTTTATTATCCGGCAGAGCGTAATCTGCATCTGGATGCACCTTAATGCCGTCATCATGTTCAAATTCATCCTCGCTCGGTGATTCTATGTATTCGCTTTTAAGTTTATAACTAAACTGTTTCTAAAATATTTCTTAAATACTATATCAACCAGAGAAAAATTATATTATCTGAAAGTGAAAATCGTCACGAACTATACAATAATAATGAGCGCTTAGAATACTCCATATCAAAATTCATCTGCTATATTACAACACCTACGCGAAAAAAAAATCATATCAATACAAACCGCAACAAACACCATATATATTATATAATAATGGCTGCTTAGAATACTCCATATAAAAATTCGTCTGCTTTACTGGAACGCCTACGCGAAAAAACATAAATCTAAAAATTTCAAAACCATAACAATTTTTTTTTTTTTATAACAGCAACACCAATACAACCAGAGAAAAATTATATTATCTGAAAGTGAAAATTGTCACGAACTATACAATAATAATGAGCGCTTAGAATACTCCATATCAAAATTCATCTGCTATATTACAACACCTACGCGAAAAAAAAAATCATATCAAAACAAACTGCAACAAACACCATATATATTATATAATAATGGCTGCTTAGAATACTCCATATAAAAATTCGTCTGCTTTACTGGAACGCCTACGCGAAAAAACATAAATCTAAAAATTTCAAAACCATAACATTTTTTTTTTTTTTTATAACAGCAACACCAATACAACGTCCACACATATTGTACAATTAAAATATTCTTATCAGCAAACCCAAAAAAATAATTTATTCATAAACTCTAACATTGAAAAAATTACCTAATAAAATTATTTAACATATACCAACTACAACGCCCACACATATTGTACAATTAAAATATTCTTATCAGCAAACCAAAAAAATAATTTATTCATAAACTCTAACATTGAAAAAATAACCAATTATTTAACATGTACCAACTACAACGCCTGGAGCATGTTGAAACATGTTCATGTGAATCATGAAAATTATATACATTAACTATATTACTAACACCTCCCCCCACCCATACCCACATAACAGACAAACACACACACTAAACCACACATAAAAAGCACACACACCACGTGACACGAACACACCCGAACCACCTCAATCACACCTCAGCAGACACTTTCACACGCGAACACCACGGCAGACCGACACCCCGAACACTAACACACCCGAACAACCTCAAGCACACCTCAGCAGACACTTTCACACGCGAACACCACGACAGACCGTCACACCGACAAAACAAAATGACAGACGTGTCATCATTACACAGCTCCAGGTCGTTCGTGGGACGCTATGTTTAAACTAACTGGAATGAAATTAGAGCTTCTTACCGACATTAATATGCTAAAGTTTTTTAAAAAAGGAATACGCTGGGGTTTAACTCAATGCTCTCTTAGACATTCTAGAGCTAATAATCAGCATATGGGAGAATGGGATCGTAGCAAAAAAAAGTAAATATATGATATATCTAGATGCTAATAATTTGTATGGGTGGGCTATGTCTCAACCTCTAGCTTATGGAGGATTTGCATGGGTAGAAAATGCTAATGAAGCTTTGCTTACAAAAATAAATAGTCTCCCGCATGAATCGGATGAAGGATATATTTTAGAAGTGGATCTCGAATATCCCGAAAATCTTCATGATTACCATAATGATTTGCCTTTTGCTCCAAAAAATCAGTGCATTAAAAATAAAACTCCTAAATTAATCGCTGATTTAAATAAAAAAGAAAAATACATTATTGATTATAGGCTTCTTCAACAATGTATAAAAAACGGTTTAAAATTAATATTTATTCACAGAGCTCTAAAGTACAATCTATCACGCTGGTTGGAAAAATATATAGCCATAAATACCGCATGTAGAACTGCTTCAAAAACCGTTTTCAAGAATTTTTTTTCAAACGGATGAATAACGCTATTTATGGTAAAACTATGGAGAGAAAAGAGTATATGTAAAAATCGTAACTGATTGGGAAAATGGAAATGGTAGGAATATTAATGCGCGTTCTTTAATAGCTAAATCGAATTTTCATAGCGCTGTAATTTTTTCTGAAAATATGGCTGCTGTCCAATTAAAAAAATCGCGAATCATTTACAATAAACCTCTATATATAGGTTTCACCGTTCTAGAGTTGTCGAAACTTAAAATGTATGATTTTCGAGGAAAATATTACTTTAAACTATATGGATACCGATTCATTTATATATACTATTTTTACGGAAAATTTATATGCAGATCTTCTTGACGATATTAGAGAAGATGATCCATTAAAACTTAAGTTTGATACGTCCTATTACTCTCCAAATAATAGATTCGACATTCCGCTAAAAAAAAAATTATAGGTCTCATGAAAGACGAAAACAATGGAGAAATAATGACAGAATTTATTGGGCTTAGAAGTAAGGTATATTTTATTGAAACAGACAATAACGATCAAACAAAAAAAGTTAAAGGTATAAAACGAAATGTTGTTGATAAATTAACTAAAAATAATTTTCTTGATTGCTTATATAAACAAAAAATCTTTTACGGGAATATAATGGTTTTAAGATCTAAACTTCATAACATATACACTCAAAATTTAAATGAAATAGCTTTAAGTTCTTCCGATGATAAACGGTATATTAGAGAAGACGGTATTAGTACCTATGCATGGGGGCACTATCGAATCGACTCGGAAAATTTTTCTGCTAATGACTTTGAAATATTGTAATATAATTAAATATAAGAAATTTATATAAAAAATCAAAATTAAAAATAAGAAAATAAAAATAAATAGTGTAAACTGAATTTAAGAAATTTATGTGAAAAAATATAAATAAAACATTTATGTATTGTTATTTTAAAATATTTTTTTTTATTTATCCATGAATTATAGTTATCATCAAAACCTAACCATTTAACAAGAACTTCATTTTTCTTACGTTTAAGAATTTTTTCTATTAAATATGCATCGCTGTGTTTGACATTCTGCAATTCTGATTCATAAAATCCTCCAGATATAATTTCATCATTAAAATCTTTTAATAAATATGTAACTGGATAAGTATTTCTTATTTTATAACTTTTAAAAATTTCGGTTGACCAATTCGGCTCATACATAGCCTTTAGTAAATATTCCTTTATGCTTTGTAATTCTAACAAAATCGTTTATATTAAATTTTCCATTAGAAAATACTTTAGGATAATTATAAATTGTTTTTAATAACTGTTTTTCGTTTTTTAAAGTCACATTTACAGGTTTTTCTTTTATCGTTCTATGTTTCATATTATTATATTTTTCAAGTAACTCATCTAAAAATATCGTCCATTTGTAGTTTCCATTAAAGCTAAACATTTTCTACATTTTATTTTTTAACGTTCGATTAACTCTTTCGCATATTGAAGCTTTCAAATCGGTGAAAGTATGATAGTGGTTAATTTTATTTTTATTCATAAGCTCTTTAAATTTGGAATTGAAAAATTCTTTGCCTTGGTCGGAGTGTATGTTTTTTGGCATTCTTTTTGATTTACTAAAAATTGTTTTCATGGCTTCGGTAACATCAGTTCCATTTTTCGATTTCACAGGCAGAGCAAAGGCATATTTAGAAAAAATATCAATGACTGTGAGCAAATACTTATAATTATTATTGCTAACGGTATCATTTCTACCAAGTCGATTCGCCATGTGTCATCTAGACCTTTTTGAATTACTCTTCTGCGTACAAATGTTTTTCTTAGTTGTTTATGCAATTCATTTAATATATCTAATTTACTCATCTCTCGGCAATATAAAGAGCTACTAAAGTTGTTTGATTAATGAAAATATGTTATATGCTAAAATATAATCTTATAATTTTCCATATCCGTCTTTAATTTTTTTTTCATAACTTGCGGAATTTCAACAAAGACGCATATAATCCGCCATTTCTATTTCATCATATTGATTAAACGGCACGTCTTTTAATTATAGTCTCAACTTGTCGAGTTTTACACAATTTGGTATATAAACATTATAGTAGTATTCGCGGATCGCATTTCTTGTTAAAGAGCTGCATAAAAATTGTGAAATAAATGGTGACATTATACATAAATCAGCCCATTCTTTATTGCATAACTCTATCTTTTCTACTTTGCTTTTTTTATGCTGAATACTTATACAAACTTTATCAGGGTCAGTTCTCCATTTAAATTCATAATTAAAATTGTTTTCATCGACTATATCTAGACGCTCCTTATTTTCCGCTGTTCCATCTAATTTAAGACTCACTGTATTTTTATGCATATTTAACTTGCTCCAACTAGAATAGTTAAATCCTACATGATGTGAACCATCATGAATCCAAAAAAACGGCTCCAAATTGTATAATATCCCAGTCTCAGTTTTATGTTATTAATATTATATGAAATATCCATAAGTAAATTCAAACTCTTATAATATGACTTTCGCTTATCCATATTTTGTTTAGCTTTTTTAATTAATTTTGATTTTGACAATACCATTTTAAATTAATTTTTTAAATCTTTCCAGTTTAAGACTCCACAAAAAACTAAACAATATTTAACGCCGCGTCTTTTTCCTGTAGAATCGCTAAAACTTTGATTGTAAATAAAAATATGAAAATACTTGTGCGAATAAAAACTACATCATTCTTTAAAATAGTCAACTTATGCGGCATTACTTTTAGTGAATTAAGCGGCGCTACTTTCGACTTTGAATGCGATTACTTTTAAATGTCTAAGAATAATGGCATTACTTTTAGTGAACTACTTTTGACTTTGTATGCGATTACTTTTAAACCTCTAAAAATAATGGCATTACTTTTAGTGAACTACTTTTGACTTTGAATGCGATTACTTTTAAACGTCTAAAAATAATGGCATTACTTTTAGTGAGCTATTTTTGACTTTGTATGCGATTACTTTTAAACGTCTGCTTTTTACTTTGTATGCGATTACTTTTAAAAGCCTGCTTTTGACTTTGTGTGCGATTACTTTTAAACGTCTGCATTCGACTTTTTATGCGATTACTTTTAAACGTCTGCTTTTTACTTTGTATGCGATTACTTGTAAACGCCTGCTTTTGACTTTGTATGCGATTACTTTTAAACGTCTGCTTTTGACTTTGTATGCGATTACTTTTAAACGTCTGCTTTCGACTTTGTATGCGATTACTTTTAAACGTCTGCTTTCGACTTTGTATGCGATTATTTTTAAACGTTTAAAAATCATGTGTTTGCTTTTAGTGAATTAAGCGGCGCTACTTTCGATTTTTCATGGGATTACTTTTAAACGTCTGTCCCATAAAAAGAGGAGGCGGTCGTGAGTCAAGCGTGCGACTTTAAAAATGTTTTTTTCAATTTGTGCATCCATTTACTATGATAATAAGTGGACTTTCAAGTTGCGGGAAAACAACATTTTTGGAAAAA
The DNA here is from genome assembly GCA_963920725.1 of Rhamphomyia laevipes. NCBI lineage: Eukaryota > Metazoa > Arthropoda > Insecta > Diptera > Empididae > Rhamphomyia > Rhamphomyia laevipes. The sequence goes on along the minus strand of OY987255.1, from coordinate 76,577,603 downwards.
CTAATTTTAAATAATAAAAAATACACCTAGTAAAGTAATTTGCTGAAAGTTGTAACCAAATCTTATTTCCATTAGAAAATATTTATTTATATTTATAAAACTTATTTACAGAAAATTAAAATTATTACTACATACAAATTTACTTTGGAGCACAATTACTCCAATATCTCAAAAAAAAAAAAAAAGTTTAAAAACAACCCTGTAAAACAAAACGGCAATATTACTACCCAAAAAAGGACAACACAAATTTAGGGTTAAACGGATATTGAGATTTTATCTCTCATTTTGTATAAAGTCCTCGATCAAAATTGCAGCATTTTAATTATTCAGCATATATATTATTATTCATACCCATTACATTTCGTGGTGTTGCACTAACCGCTCTCATTACCTCCTGCATTTTTTTTTTAGCTGCATTAACTTCAATTTTTTGAGTACAAGAATCATGGCAATGCTCTGTTGGTTCTTTTACTATGTTGTCATCTTTTGTCTTCATGACGGAGTGACATTTTGATGATCGATTTTTCCTGCATCTCCATGTTAATATTCCACTTATTTCGCGGAATTGAATAAATTCAAATCCTTTGTAAATTAATACTTGATGTCCTTGTGGGGTATTTGGTTTTTTCCTATTAATAATTGAAACACGATGTGTGCTGATAACAACTTTATAATGAATTATTTATTTATTGTTTTTTACAAATATTTACATTAGTTACTTAAAACTACAAGCAACAATATACATTATTAATTTTATTATTTTTAAGTTTACTGTTTGACTTTCTTTTATCAACTGATACCAATTTTAAAATTTATGACGACAGCCACAATTATATATTATTTGTTTGTGGTTGATTGTAGCGCAGCGGCAATGATTGACATTAGCGACAACAGTGACGCCACATTACTCCCCTGCTAGAATTTACTACAAGTATCTTGAGGGAATTCTAACATTTCGTCCAGATTTGGAAATAATTTGTTGAGGCTGTACAGCAGGAATTTTTTCATTTTGTATTGCTGTTGGTGGACTGGTCACATTACTATTTAATATTTCATCGTCATCTGTGGTATAAAACGCTGCTTTCAATCGGTCTATGGAAATTCTAGATTCGCGATTATTTATTTGCACATCAAAAATTTTTCATGCTTTTGTAATACTTTAAAAAGGCCATCAAACGGTGCTTAAAATGGTTTCCTTACAGCATCATTTCGAATAAATACATGAGTACGTGATGAAAGTGATTTTTGAATAAAAATTGTTGGCTTATCATGATGCGCTGTTACTGTAGGCCTTAATTTAAGCATGTTTGTACGAAGCTCTTTAACAAATTCGCTTTCTGCTTGGAAATTATTGTTAGTTATGAAAAACTCACCTGGCAACAGCAAGATAGAACCGTAGACCATTTCTGCAGGAGTTGCACCAATATCACTTTTAAACGTTGATCTTAATCCTAATAATATAGTTGGCAATGCATCACACCAATTGAGTGTTTGGCGACACATTATAGCTGTTTTCAATGTGCGATGCCAACTCTCAATTAACTAATTACATTGGGGGTGGTACGGTGTAGTTCGAAGATGATTTATACCAAGCGTTTTTGTCATTTCTTTAAATAAATTGCATTCAAACTGCCTACCTTGGTCAGTTGTAATAGTATCAGCAGTTATATCCGGAATCGGTATTGCTTCAGGCCAACGTGTGTACCTGTCAATTATTGTAAGACAATAACGATTCCCCTTAGAAGTTGGCAATGGACCAATTATATCGATGTTGATGTGAGCAAATCGGTTATTTAGCATTACAAATGACGATAACGCTGTTTTATTATGACGGTTAATTTTTGATCGTTGACACGGAATACATGATTTTACGAATTTTGAGCAATCTTTGTTTATTGCTGGCCAAATAAAACGGCTTGTAATAAGTTTAAGCGTTGATTTAACTCCTGGATGATTAATATTGTGGATTTTTTCCATAATTTGTTGACGAAATTGCAATGGTATAAATGGCCCGATGCAATCATTTGATGTATCACAATACATATTCACCGCTGATTCTGGTAATTTTAAAAGTTTAATTAATAAAGAATTATTACATATATTACCTGAATTTAACAATGTTTTGAGTTCAACGTCATTTTGTTGTGCTACTGCGATTTTTGCATAGTCAATTATACTTTATCTGCGCCAACTGAACCGATTCGCGATAAAAAAACTGCAATTAAATTGTCAATTCCAGAGATATGCCTGATGTCGATTGAAAATTGTCCGATGAAATCGAGTTGCCTGACTTGTCATGGCGCTGCCTTATCTAGTTTTTGGTGAAATGCAAAGGTGAGCGGCTTATGATCGGTAAAAATACAGAATTCACGTCCTTCTAACATACAACGAAAATATTTAACCCCTTGAAATATAGCTAATAATTTGCGGTCATATGTGCTATATTTACGCTGTGTATCGGGTTATTTTCGTGAAAAAAACCAAGTGGTTGCTGTTCACCATTTATAATTTGCTGCAAAACTGCACCAATAGCAGTATTCGATGCGTCAACACTTAGAGTTATTTTTGAATTTTGACATGGATACGACAGCATTGTATTATTCATTAAATCATTTTTACAACAGTCAAAGGATTTTATTAATTCATCATTCTAGATTAATTTTGACGTATCATTTTTTTTATTTCCCATTATCATTGATTGTAATGGCATTTGATGTTTGACCACATTCGGTATAAATCGGCGATAAAAATTAATTGTAGCCAAAAATCTTTTTAATTCTTTTGCAATTTCTGGTCGTTTGAAATTTTTAATCGCGTCAACTTTTTCTGGTAATGGTTTAAATCCAGTAGGTGTTATTAAATTACCAAGAAATTTTACTTGCTTTTGTCCAAAACTGCATTTTGAAATATTTATAGCTAATCCATTTTCACGTAGTCGAAGGAATACGGTTCGAAGATGTTCTCTATGTTCATCTATTGTGTCTGAACCGATACATATGTCATCTACGTAAGGAAATGCAAATTTAAGTCCCCGTAACACCTCATGTATATGACGCTGCATAGTTTGGGCGGCATTGCTGAGACCGAATGTCATATATTTGAATTCAAAAAGACCAAACGGTGTGTAATTGCCGTTTTAGGAATGTCTTTTGGTTCAATTGGAATTTGGTGAAAAGCTCGTTGAAGATCGATAGTTGAAAATATCTTTTTATTATTCAAAATATGAGCAAAGTCTTGTAAAAATGGTAGCGGATAACGATCTGGAACTGTACGTGCATTTAACGCTCTGAAATCACCGCATGGGCGCCAAGACCAACTTTTTTTTTATTACCATATGAAGCGGACTTGCCCAATTCCTTTTTGATGGCTGACAAATGCTTTGCTTCATTAGATTCTCAAATTCGTCACGAGCTGCTTGAAGTTTTTCAGGTGAGAGACGTCGTGGTTTTGAAAAAACTGGTGGACCAGTGGTAATAATATGATGGCTTGAATTGACTTTGATTGATGGATTTCGATTATTTCATATTGCAAAGTCTTTGAATTCTGTTAAGTTGACTGATCGAATGTTTTAACAGACAGTTTTAAGAGTTTTAACAGAATGTTTTAACAGATATTAATTGACCAATGCATTCAAATTTTGTTTCAGCATCTATTAACTTTTTTGTACGCACATCAACTAGTAAACCGAAATGTTTTAGGAAATCTGCTCCTATTATCGGACATTTGATGTCTGCCAAAACAAAATCCCAGTGAAGCGCACGACGAAATCCGAAAACCCAGTAAAAGACGTTTAATGCCGAAAGTATTAATTTCTGTGCCGTTTGCTGCATAAAGTTTATTATTAAATGATAATTTTTTACGTTCTTTATTAGATGGTGGCAAAACAGAGATGTCAACACCTGTGTCAACGAGAAATTTAATATTAGTTTTTTTATCCGAAATATATAGTCTATTCATATTTGCACCAGACATATTTGCAACGCTAGTTTTCTGTGTCGAAATTACATGGTTCACTACATTTTGTAGCTTTATTTTTTGAATTGCCGGTGATACCAACATATAGATTTACCATCACTTGGTTTAACGTCACGATTTTTTTATTTTGATCTAACAACGTATCTACGGTCATTGGAACGAGAACGTTTAAATTTATCAAAACGTTGAGAAAGCTCATCAATTTTTCTTTCTAATGACATTGATGACGATGATGGTTGAGTATTTGTATTAATGTTGCTTATTTGTGCATAACCACCTGTTTCCATTATTGTATCAGCTACTGTCGATAGTATTCTTACATCACCTTGAATTGCTGATAGGATTACTCGGACTTGGGTTGGTAATCTCTGCAACTATATTGCCTTTAAAAAATCATCTGTTATATTATCACCAGCAAGTTGCTTCAATTGGTTATATAAATGTGATGGCTTTTTGTCAGCTAGATCTACTTCTAATAATAATTTTTTCATTTTGCCTTGTTGCGAATCACAAAAATTTTCAATAATCCTTTTTTTTAAATTTTCGTATTTACCTGTTTCAGGTGCACGCAGCACCCCATCTGTAACTTGAGCTAATATTTTGCTTTCAATATTACCAACAATTGAATTGAATTTTGTTGTATCTGTGGTAATATTACAATTAGCAAATTGACTTTCTATTTGAGCAAACCAGATCTCAGGTTGCTCAGCCCAGAAGGGTGGTACTTTGATAGATACACGTGAAACCATTGGAGTGTGTGAATCAAAAAATTGTTCTTCGTGATCGACATTGTTTTTTTCTGCTGTTGACGCCTTTTGCTGACCTGCATTACTTGAACCAGGATCAGTCATTATTATTATTAGTAATAATTTTGCAATGAAAAATTAACTTTTTTTTTTGTTGTGCACGTCGCAACAGTATTCACGATAATTTACACACGTTATTATTGAACTTATATTGGTGTGTGTAATTTGTTGAATTATATATTTAAAAATGGCTGATGCAATAAATGTAATATTATTAATAAATAAAAAAATACTTTTGCAACGATTAAATATTGCCAGTATAAATATATTTTTCTTTATTTGGTTAAAATTGCACACCAATTTTTTATTAATTAACTAAGGACAAAAATATATATATAGTCACCACAATTGTTTTGGTTAATGACGCTTTGAAAATGGCGACATTTTATTTGAATTGAACAACCGAAACTTTTTACAATTTTTGGGGTCACCAATTTGTGGGATATTTGGTTTTTTCCTATTAATAATTGAAACACGATGTGTGCTGATAACAACGTTATATTGAATTATTTATTTATTGTTTTTTTACAAATATTTACATTAGTTAATTATAACTACAACAATATACATTACTAATTTTATTATTTTTAAGTTTACTGTTTGACTTTCTTTTACCAACTGTAACTGATACCAATTTTAAAATTTATGACGACAGCCACAATTATATATTATTTGTTTGTGGTTAATTGTAGCGCGGCGGCAATAATTGACATTAGCGACAACAGTGACGCCACATCCTCTTTGTGTCACAGAGTATTGTAATTTTTAACCTAAACAAAATTTTAAAAAAATTATTAGTAAATTATTCAACTAAAAAATAATTGAAATAAAATATAATACTAACCTTATTTAAATTTTTGCTTTACTAATTAAAACTTTTTATTTATCCTAGATGTTTTTTTTTACAAAATGATGGTTCTGCTAACGCCACGATACTATTCACTTATGAATTAATAGCTCTATTTAACTAGCTTTAATATATACTTTTTTCTATACCTTGTCTTGTCACAAAGGATTTGAATTAGTAATGATAAAAGCAGGATTCCCCGTTTTTTGTATAAAATCTTTTCGAAATATTATTTAGCTATAATTGATTTTTTCATATAGTTAATTAACTTTTCCTTTCTTCTAAAAATGATAACAACTTCACTTTTATTCTTTATAAGTTTTATTTATTTCAACTTTAATATTAATTACATTTATTATTTATCTGGTAATATTAAGTTTATTTAATTGTTACGATATAAGAGTTGAGAAAGAACTGACTTAAAATCTAATTAAAACATTTTATGAAAGCTTAGATTTGGAAATAGAAGTGAGAGACTTAGTTTTGTTATTTTCCCATCAAATATGCTAAATATGCAGTTTCGACAATTCAAACGGAAAGTGCGATTAAATTGCAACATGTGTATGGGAAAATAAATTTAAAATAAATTTAAAATAAAATAATTTGATAAAGTTTTGGGTTTTATTACATTCTTTATATTACTATATATGTATTTAACTGACTTTTCTACCTTGTTTCTACCTTGGCACAAAGGATTAGAATTATCAAAGAGGAAAGCGAGATTTTCAAATTTTTAATATAAATTATTTTTTAAATTATTCAATAATATATTTAATTTTGAAAAGAAAAATATTTACTTAATTAAATAATGTTATTTAGCTACAATTCCTAGCAATCTTTCCTAGTGTGCATTTTTCCGTGTGCGCTTTTTGCTGTGTGCGCATTTTTCTATGTGCGCATATTTCTGTGTGCACATTTTTCTTTGTGCGCAATTTTTGTGTGCGCATTTTTCGTGTGCGCATATATATCTGTGCGCAATTTTCGTGTGCGCATTTATCCGATCACCCTATTTAGATATATACCGTAATTACTGTATTTAGATCAATTTTGAATTTAATTTTAAATATTATATATATTATATCATACACTATTTTGTTTTTAATTTAGTATATATATATTTATTTATTTGCAATGTTTATTTACATTTTTTTTTTTTTTTATTATAATTAGAAATACATATATATAGTTACCTTCTCAAACAACCATTACGGTCGGTATAAGAGAAAAATTCAACTTTAAAAGTATTTACTTCAAATTTAACCACTATATATAATTTTTGTTTATTGAATTTCAAATTTGCGATGTATACCAAATTTTTAAAATTTGATGTAAAATGTAAAACAATAAAACAATGGTGTTGGTGTATGTTGTCATTGCCCGTGTGGGTGTGTTCTGTTTACTTTTTTCCGGTGTGTTTGTGGTTATATGCCGAACGAATAAATCATTCATCGCACATTTCTATTACGTATTTGTTTTTCAATGGATTGATGAGTGTTACAAAGCATGGAAAGCAGTATGAATTCCGTTTGCCAAAATATAGTCGTATACTTTTCGTATATGAAAGTGTAGTTCTATTTTGTGGAAAAGAAAAAAATAAAAACATATATTTTTTAAATTATACTTAAATATTTTATTTACAGCTGTACATTTGACATTATAAATAATAATGACAAATTAATATTTTATAATATATTTAAATTAATAAAGATATTAACTTATCTGTATTGATTTTAATTTTTTTCTTTATTTTTCTGTACATCATTTTGGAAAAAGTATACTTATTATAAAAATTTATCTACATATTTTTAATATATATATTTAAATAATTTAAAATTACTATACAATAATACAATCCGAATGAACATAAAATATTTTACCCTTTTTTATCAAGTTTCTTAAATAATTATATTCAGGACACTTTTAAAATAACTACACTTGAGATGAAGGTATTACACAATTTTCAACAAAGAATATATACTTTTACTTTTTTATTATATATAAAGCGTATATATCATATTAGGGGTAATGTAGTTCCCATTTGTCGCACGGATTTCCAGGTGAAAAATTACTCATTTGGAGAGGGCTCTATAATTTGCATAATGGGAAGCTACTAAAACCCAAAATTAAATAATTACGTCATTTTTGGTGCTTTGGTACTTACGTTGGCATAATATTTTTGCATGCAGTTAAATTTGTGTTTCATTATATAAGTAATAAATTTGACAAAATGGATTTTGAATCAAAACCAACGATTGAAATAATAGAAAGTTTATTTAATCGCTTGAAACAACATGCATGTAATAAGGTAATCTATATACTATATGTATATGTAATTATGTTAATACAACAAATGCAATACGAAATTTATTATGTCAAAGAAAACGTAATTTATTTTTGAAAGAAATTTAATTAATTTATCTAGATATGTTTTGATTGTGGTTCAAAAAATCCTACATGGTCATCTGTAACATTTGGAGTATTTATATGTATTGATTGTTCTGCTGTACACCGAAGTTTAGGAGTTCATTTAACATTTGTTAGGTCTATTAATTTAGATACCAATTGGACTTGGCTACAACTTTGGCAAATGGAGTTAGGAGGAAATGCTAACGCTGCTCAATTTTTTAGACAACATAATTGCATGTCAACAGAAGCTCAGGAAAAGTATACCTCTAAAGTAGCACAGCTTTACAAGGACAAGCTTTTAGGAAAAGCTAGTAAAGCTATGAAGAAGTTTGGAACCAAGGTTCGAATAAAGTTTGATTTTCTTTTATTAGCATAATACCATTTAAGATACATTTTATGAGGAGTTGGCATAAATATTTCTATTACTTGGAGTAACTTATTTATTTTGTGTAAAATAAATTCGTTATTATTTTTTATTACAATAAAAAGTTAACGTGAATATATGTATATACATATATTTTTTTTTTAAATATTACTGAAACTATAATTTATAATTTTTATTTATATCGATATTTTTGTAATTTTTCCTATTTGAACCAAAAATTACACTTTCAATAAAATTGTGTAATATAAAATTTTCTAACCGAAACTAAAAACTAATTTTATCTTCTTCTTCTTCTGCTATCCACAATGGATGTAAGCGACTAATAAGACAACTACTGAATAGTGTTGTCCAACCTATCTATTAACTGGCCAAACCTCCTTCGGTTTTCTGCAATTCTAGTCAGATCATATAATGAACTTAAGCCAGTCCATTTTTTAATATTTTCAAGCCACGACATTTGCGATCTTCCAATGCTTCTTCTACTAATTTTATAATTTTTATGAAATAGGTAATTTTCGTGAAAACGTTTGTTTGCTTCTTCATAACAAGAAAAATTCCAATTTTCTTGGATGCATATATATACTTAGGATATTAAATAATAAAATTGGGGATTAGCTGGTTTTATATTGATTAGTAAAAAACCAACAATAATTAGCAGATATAGGTTTAAATAAGTTTAATATTTCAAAAAATAACTGATTTGAAAATCAATTGTATTAATGGCAACCCACGCAAGTGTTGTAATTGTAATATTATTATAATTTATAAGGTAAATCAGATTAAGTTCTTAGGTGTAGTTTTAGATGAGAATGTAAACATCACATTAAGTTGGGAAAGAAAATAAATTTTTGTCAAAAATTTGTAATAAATTATATTTTCTAAATGTTATTAAGAAGAAAAAAAAAAACAAATGATGTATGGATTGTAAAAGTTACCAAATAAAGTAATGAAAATTATTATGAAAATTAATAAGTTATACACATAAAAAGATTGTATGCTAGGGCATATCTAAAATGTAGATGTTAGTTAGTACATGCAAAGACGGTAGAATAATCAGATTTATAGATTATGCATTTTTTTTATAAGTTACTGGATGTGCTTGTACAGAAAAGTTCTAATATTGAACATAAACACGGTTTCATATTCGATGAAAAAATATTTTGCATACGTTTTATTTTTCTATTAATTTATATGTTCAGAAAACTTATGAGATATAGATAATAAGGTATAATGCTTGAAATACATGTGCGTTTTTTGGTGCTTTGAGGCATGCTTTAAACCGTGCAACAAAATTTAGAAATAGAGATATCTTTCTTCGACGCAACGCAGTGCGTTGCAGCCATGTAATTAGTTACATAGAAAACCCATTTGTTCTTAATAATATTTGCAGCAAAGCATGCCTCAACGCACCCAAAAAACGCACATGTATTTCGGCCATAAAAAGCATGATAAGAAAGAGGATAAAAATAAAAAACCTAATATTATATGGAAGGGTTAGTTGTGTTTAAAATTTTCCCAATAGCGTCATCACCCTATTTTTTTTGATTGGATTTGTATTTTCTAAGGACAAATAACGGGAGACCATTTTTGAATTTGTTTTTGAAGAATTTAAATTTCAAAATTTTAGAATTTATAAGTATTTATAGAATTAAATAGGAGTGTTTTGTGACATACTTGGTATTCCAAACAAACAATTTCGCACAAATAAATCGAATTATATAAAATAAATTCTTGGTGTTTTAAAAGTTTGGAAGTTTTTGTTACAAAAAGTAATACTGTTTACTGTTTGTTACAAAAGTAATATTGTTTACTAAAAATACTGTTGCACATACCCAGCAAGACATGAATTGAAACCTAATTGATAAATTGATTCTGGAATCATAGAATCGATTATAATATTGATTCCAAATCATTTAATAACCATTTATTTAATGTAGACCATTTCCGCTTTTTTAAACAATTTGATTGGGCTAGATCCCGACCAATAATAAATTGCTTCTAATAATCAATTAAAAATTGATGTATATTTGAAATAAAGCGATTCTGAAAATTAAATAAAAATTGATAAAACTATGATTCCTAAAATTAATTATAAATTGATTTCAAATAAATCACTACTTTAGTTAGTTATACATGAGGTTATGATTTTGAAATTGTACGATTTAACAGTATTTATATATTGGATAACGTAAAATATTAACAATTCAGTTTTCTTAGTATAGAAATTTAAGACACATCACTAAAGCATAAAAACATAAACTTAAAATAGTCTCTTCATCTTCATGTACATGTACATAAATTATAAAAATAATTAATAGAAATTAAATATAAGATCACTATTTTCTTTGTTTTTGCGACCAGCTATATTTTTTTATCTGCATTTTTGTAGCTCTAAAAGCTTCATTCATTGAATTTTGAAATTCAATTTCGCCGAAGTTTTCGGTTTGAACAGCTCCAATAAAACACAATTAAGTTAGAGTAGCAATTATTGAAAGTATCACAACTTACCAAAAAAGCAATATTTTATGTGTTATGCGGAACGTTGTTTCTATACTCCATATAGCTAGCTTATTACCACACAAATTATTTATCAGAAAGGAAAACAAGAGTATACAAATGATTATTGTTGGAATTAAAAATTGTTCATTTAAAATCCATTATAGATTATACTATAGTGTCATCTAGCGGCTATTAATCTACCTACAGCGGATTTGGTTTAAATATGTCATTGGTTTGAAGCTATAGTGATATAATTTTGTAAACACTATGTTTGTGTGAGCAGTTTCGTAGATGAAATTTTAATATACTCTGTATGTGTTGGAATATCATTTTCTGCTTTATAAAATTTTCTATTTGAAATTCAAAAAAATTCTATTTCAAATTCAAAATTTCTAAACTTATGAATGAATATTTTGTATGTTTTTTTATTTTTTATTATATTCAAAGAAAAGAGTTTTTATTATAATGCAGAAATCGATTCTTATTAGTGATTTAATAAGAAAATATTTACATTGAAAGTCCATAGTTATAATAAAAAAAATAAAAGAATATTTACATTAAAAGTAGTTATAAGAAAATTTTAATTATAAAAATGATTTACATTACATAATATACGAAGTAGTAAATTAAGAACAAATTCAACGTTAAAATAAATTTTGCCAATTTATTATACTATTCTCATCATTATTATTATTATTATTTATTAGGCCAAATGTAAAATTTCATAATTTATTATGTATATGTTACGGTTATAGTACGAAATGTCAAAATGTACACATTCGCCGGTAAATGTGCACATAAAGCGCACCAATGGGTAAATGTAAGTTTTCTATTTCGAAAATGTTTGTTATACATACATTTACGGGTGAATGTATACATTATATCAAGGTCTTGTAAAATGTAGAAATAATTGGCAAATGTACCGGGAAAAGTACATATCGGCTTCGGCGCATTAATATCAAATCCAATTTTACCTAAAAAATATATTATTGTTTTTTCGACATATAGATGGAGTTAATTTCATGACATTTAATTTTTTTTATGGATATTGAATTTATGTTTTTATTTCGATATTTCGAATAAAATGTAATGAAAAGCTCTCAAATCCAATTTACCTTTTTATTATTGAGGAGGAAAAACCTGTAAGTCCTTTAAACTGGTATATCAATAAAATGTCTGCACATAAGCAACAATATTTAAAAATAACCAAAACTTTGACTTTGTCAAAATACTGCAAAAAAAAAAAAAAGATTTACTTGTAAGTTTTCCAGAGTCCAGATTTTAAATAGCTCATATACAAAAAATAATGGATTTTGGATTTACGGGGTTTGCGGAGAGAAGCCAAAGATATGATCTATAAATAAATATTAAACATTCAAAAACCAATATTAAATTATATTAGATCCTTAAACTAACCTATATAGTTAGTTAACAATTTTCAAAAATTAAAAGAAGTTTTGAATCACTTAATTAATCATTAGAAATGCTAAAATTAAAATAGATATGTTAATAAATATAACCTAATAGCTAATACGATTGTTAAGGTAAGGATGTATATATTTAATAATATTTATAATAGAATAATAAGAAACGTAAATATTATTATTATATTGAAAAATAAATATCTTTATTGAACATTAATTCTTATTACAACAAGAGGTGCTACCATGGCATTTAGAATTGCATAACACGTTAGCTGATTTACAATTGCACTTTCTAGATTCGCATTTGCCCCTACAATTACACTTTTTAAAACCCTGGCCACCAGTGAGCGATTCTTTACCAATAACTTCTCTAACAGCCTTTTCAACATTAGGAACTTCATCTATCAACAAAAATTTCTGCTTACACACTGAAAACTGATTTCTAGTATAATATTGCTTTAGCTGTCCAAATTTGGTCCCTAATTTATAATATTTCTCGTCTTTAATTTCCATTACTACACACAGTAAATTTCGAGGATCAGTTTTCCCACGGTCTACATCTGGTATTGGTAATTTAACACATTCTCCAACTTTTGCTGGAAGAAATTTCAAATTTGAAATATTACACATTTTGGTTGCCTGGATTTTTAAGTTTTCCTTAGCTGCAGTTCTATTTTCTTTAATAAGTGATTTGTTATTTTCTAATATAGAAACATTATTTTCAGGTTCCTCCGGACCTGAAAATAATGTATCTAGTGCTGCATCCGGAACGTCTTTAACACATATAGGTACAAAATCAGTAGCATCAAATAATTTAATATCTAAATTTTCTATATTTTCAGAAAAAGTGTATAAATTTTCACTAGTCTTAGATTGGTTTGCAGTTGTTTCTTTAGGTATTGTAGATGGAATTTCTTGAAAAACCATAGAGGTTTCTTCAAGAACCTCATTTAATGTCGTAGACTCAATTACATTAGTTAAATCTTCCTCTGAATAAACTTCAGTAATTATATCTTCTGGCAAAAATGATGTTTTAAGACCCAATTTCATTTTTACACCAAATAAAGCTTCGTAAGGTGTTTGTTTTATTCCATCATGGTATGATCGGTTCTTCATCAATTGAATAAATTTTAAACCAGTAGACCACTTGGTAGTCTTTTTTGCGATCAGCCATGTGGATAACATATTTTGCACATCCTGGTTTGCTCGTTCAATAGAACCTTGACTTTGGGAATGTCTTGGTTTCCCATGTACTATTTTAATACCGTCCCATAAATCTGCAAGTTCCGTAATTATTTTGTTAACAAATTCACGACCATTGTCACTGTGAAGTATTGACGGAGCTCCTAGAAGAGTAAATATTTCCAACAAGTTTTCCGCTACTTCAAGTGCGGTTTTTGTTTTCAGCGGACGCAGGATTACAAATTTTGTTAAGTGGTCCTGGTAATTTAAAATAAATTTAAACTCGTTGTCGGGTTGAGTCTGCAAATCAATTAAATCTACCTGACAACGCGAATTCAATTCATTAGAAATTATTGGTTTTATTACTATGCCTTTTTTTTTGCCTTTTGATTTTTGTTGGCAAGCTGTACATAAACTTAAATACAACATTATTGCCTCAGTTGTGACATTTTTGTATTTATTACTTAACTCTTTTATGAGCCTATTTCGACCACCATGCCCGATACTTGCATGAGCATTGTGTATTATATCAAATAGTTCTTCTGTTGTAACAAAATATTTGACGCTTGTGCTTCCATTGCTATTACCAACTGGGAAAATTAAACGTTTTTCTTTACCTATATTTAAAATATCATAGTGTTGTAAACGCCGATAATCGAGTGGTGTTTTAAAATGTTCTTTTAGTTTAGCATTTACAACTTCCTTTAAAATTTGGTCATATATATTCTTGTTCATATAAACATTATTTTTATTTTTACTCGCGATTATCGCATTTAATTGTTTGTTGAATTCTTCTCGTTGATTCATTTCTGCAATATTTAGCATTGACGTATATGTATATTTAAAAATTTATTACGTAAATCATGAGCTATAATAAAACTTACTTAAAATTGTAATATTTACAATAATTGCTGTTTAATAATGGATCAAAAAAATTTGTTGAGATTTAATTTACGCTTAAAAACATAAACACAAAATAATAAACATGTAACCTTAAAAAATGATTAAGAAATTGGTTTTGGTTACATAGTATTTTGTTTTAGTCAAATCCAAAAGATTGCGCTAGTGATTTATTGATTTTATCTATGGCGTAAGTGGCTCAATCTGTTGGAGGATCTTGGAACTTAACTTCAAAATTGCCTAATCAATTGTACTAGAATAATTAACTTTATTCCTTTACACTTTTACCATTACCTCTAGGTAAAAGTAAATATGATTACTAAATAATCGGTAAATGTATGTTATATGTACATTTGCCAAATCTTGCAGCTATTGTACACATTTACCGGTAAATATGTACATTTACCTGGTAATGTACATTTACCGTAACATATACATACAAATTATAATTCTAATAATATTAATACATAATTAGCAATTATTATTAGACTTATAATTAATATTATTAGACTTATAATTTGTATGTATACAATAATAAATTATGAAATTTTACATTTCGTCTAATAATAATTATTCTGTTAAAATATGTAATCGACGATTATTGGTTTTTTTTTCAATTGGTGGGGTATGTAATTTTGTATTTCGTTTGCTTTTGGATAAATCCTTAATTTTTTGCAATTTCCAAATACAATTTTTTCTAATCAGCACAAGAAGTAGAAATTTCAGTGCATTTTCCTTGTGCTTTTTACACTCACCAGTGAACCAATATGCATACTTTTCGCTTTTTAATGTCATGCTAATACATTTTTCGTAAATTTTTTGCAATAATTTGGTGTTGTGAATATTTTCTTCAAAATAATTTTCGAACGCCTTAATGTGGAAATAGGATATTTCAAAAAATTCATCTGTTGGATTTTGTAGATATATTTCTTCATATATCTACATTTTATTAGATATTCCGAGGCCAAAGATAAACTTTCTTTTGATTTCGCCATTACATAATTACATAATTCACACCTGTTTTTTTTATTTAATTTATACACAATGTATCCAACAAAATATCTTACAAACGGTATATCTATTTCTAAATTTTCGTTTGAAAAATTATCAACAAAAGCTATTTCAGTGAAATCAGTATCTGTAAATTCTAGATTTTGTTTTTCTATTAATGTTATATCATTCTCTTTTACTTCCTCTACAACGTTGGAAATATCTTCTGGCTGTAATATATTTTGACAGGAATCAGGTTCATAGTTGGTAGACGATGAATCACAAATTAACTTGCTGGACATAATTTTCGCAATAATGAAATTGAATTCGTATACAGACGGATTATAATTAAAATCTCCTCGAGAACGAACTTGCGAAAACAAATTTTCTACGAGATCGTTTTGTAATTTTGAAGTTAAAATATAACTTATTCCCAAATTTACTTCAATTAATCCAGCAGTAATTTTTAGTGTGCTTTCAATTGTTTGTAAGAGTCCGTCTATGCAAAAAATTTACTCTTACTTTGCACCTTCAATGCTTTTACGTATTTAATCATGTCCTGAAAAATCTGAAAAGGAATGTTATTAACATCTAGACATAATCCTGAATTCGCTGCATTCGTAGAGAATTTGTTTTTGCTATTTAGAGCATCAAAAAGACGATCCATGTGTTTCTTAATGATTTAAACAGATGTGGTATATCGTACAGTGCAAAAATCGTACAATTATCAATATATAATTTTGGTGAAGTTATGGTCACTCCTAATTCCTTAAATGCATTTCGATTCTTCGTACCTTGGTCACTAACTACCCCCCCAAACACCTAAGCCTAAATCTTGAACGATTAAAATATTCTTTTTTATCAACTCCGCAAGTTTTTTCTCAGGAATTTGATTTTCAGAGGCGAAATAACTAATTACAAATTTCTCAGAACTAAATAATCCTCTAAACATGAATAAACACACGGTTTTGGCCGGTATCGGTTTCCTATCACCATCGCCAAAGTCCACAAGGCCAGTCACTTCATCAATCGAATTATTGAACTTTAAATCCATTTTAATTTTGATTTCGTCAAATAGAATCATTACCTGTTTTGACTGTTCTGGCATATTTTTAACTTTTAGTGCAATTTGTATTAATAATTGCTCATTGAAACCTGGTTGCAGTTGCTTCAGAACACTCCAATTGTTGATGGATCTGGTAGATGGTAAATTAAATTTCAAGGTATCCCTTGAAATTTTAAACGATTTTCTTCACGTGAAAAACTGCAAAGTCTGCATTTATCGTCAACACGCTTATTTCGCCCACAGGATTCAACAACGCATTTACTACCGCAATTTTTTTTTTTTCCAAACATAACTTTTGTCAAATTTTATTTTGTGTACTAAAATATGAACTTATTAAATAAAAAGTGAAATTATTAAATAAAAATTAGAACGTAATAACGATGAATTTAAATTATATAAAAAATTTCTTTAAGCATCAGATTTGAGACGTCATGAACATTTCATGCAAACAAAATTAATAAAATAATATATCCAACACTTGTTTTTATTTAACAAAATAGAATGGCACATACTGTAACACAAAATGACAAAATATTTTTTTTTTTGTCAAATCTATTTTTTGTTACAATCGTAGCATTGGAAAAAATATTATTTTTTTTCCATGGTTTTCACACTACATACTTTATTTATTACTTTTTACTTCAGCGTAGACTCAATTTAAAAAATTTGCATTACACCCTAGACTCACTTTAAAAAAATAGTTTTAAAAACAAACAACAGATGGACTGTATGGAAATGGAGTTAACTTAAAAATAGATGAGTATAATTGTTCCTGTTTTCCTATCTGATAAATAATTTGTCTGTGTCATTACGCAAACCATTTTTAGATGAATAATTTTTCAAATAATTGATTCTCAGTTAACTATAGTAATCAATTATTTAAATTTTAATAGCACGTGTCAATAAATGACAAAAATGACTATTGCGATGGATTTCTGATTGACGGAATCAATGGTAAATGTTTTACTGGGTAGTTAATAGTTAGTTGTGCAAAGTATATGTATAATGTAAATAGATATATTATACCCAGTAAGAAAGGGAATCAAGATAGGGATCGTAACAAATTCCTCTTTTTAAAAATCCTGGTGTCCTCAAAGAATTATGGTTTTTCAAATTCTCGTACTCATAATAACTTATGTTCTCATAATAATTATGTTTTTCATTATTCCGGTTCTTACATATCTACGGTTTTTATGTATGGTTTTTTAGCAGTTATTTTATCATTTATCTCACTCTTTTTTCTGATTTTTAACTTTTGTATTGTGTGAAAAACGTTTAAAATTAAAAAAAAAAATATAAATAAATGTATTTCAGAAAAAATCAAAAAAAAAATCTTTTTACAAAAAAATAAATAAAAATAGTTTTACATTAATATTTTAAATTTATAATAGAACTAAGTATATTTTATAATATAAAATTGATTTAAATATGATATCTGGTCTTGGCTATTTCTACTTTAGCACACTTTAATCATTCTTTTCCTTTTTTTGGACATTATCTTCCTTTTATTTTATTAAATGTTGGAGACTAGATTTCATTTTGGAAATCTGTATTTTACTCTTTTCCAAATTCATTTATTAGCTGGTAAACACCAATATGAAACTTTCATTGCCTTTAGATTTAATAATGCTTATATTGTTTTTTAAATATTAACAACTATTCTATTAGTTAATTAACTATTAGTTAATTTCACAACTACTGGACTATAATTATATGCTATATAATATAAATATAATTAACGGGATTTTACACTTTTTTAAGGTAATTTTTTTTGTACCGACGAATAATCGATGTACCTTCATTAAAAAAAAAAATTAGGTAATCCCAAAAAATGAAAAAAAAATTACAGCGAAAATACATGGTGTTCCTTAGACTTTTTTGATGTGTGTATGTGTATATATCATTAATTACGGTCGCGAATATACAAAACCAACACTGTTGGTTTAGGCATATACCATATTTGATGGTATTTCCGGTTTTAAAACCAGAATTATATGAACCAAGATTTTGAAAATATCCAATCCAACAAGGTATATTTTTGGAGATTATTATATCCTTGTAACTATGAAAATATTATTATATTTATCAAAATACAACTGATTATTAAAATAGGTTTTGCATATGCATATGTGTAGCAAAAGAATAATTTTATTTTTAAATTTAAAATAAAATTTCTGATATATATATATATATATATATATATATATATATACCTAACAGCAAATTAAGTTTTAATATTATTAATAATTTATCAATGGTGTGAACCACTTCATGAAGAGCGGTTTCCACCGATTTACCCTTTAAATAGACGTGCTGTTTGCTAGATAATGGTAGCTTATCTCAAATTTCTCTTTCGCAGATTCTTTCCATAGTCTTTAAAAGAAAAGAAGTAAGGCTGATTGGTCTGAATGCCTTGGTGGATGAATAGTCATCTCGATCCGGTTTTGGTATAAAGACCACTCTAACCTCCTGCCATTTTGCCGGGGTATATCCAAAGAGGATACACGCCCTGAAAAGGTTTATTAATCTATCAGCTATGAAATCCCATGAGTTTTGGAGGAGAGCAGGGAAGATCCCATCTTTACCTGGGGATTTAAATGGTTTGAAAGAAAAAACAGCCCATTTAGCTGCATTAGGGTTAATAAACTCTAATTCCGTATTCTCCAACCTACTGCTAGGCCGGTATGAATCTATTGCAACAGAGGTGTCAAAGCATTTCGGGAAATGCTCTTCCATTAGTAATTCTAGTGACCCCCTGCTGATTCAGCCCTGATACCTTCACTATTGATCAGGAGTTCAGGTTGAATGTGGGTTTTCGCTAGAAATTTCTTAATTCGTGACGCCTCGTTTACGCTATCTACACCATCACAGAACGATCTCCAAGATTATCTCTTGGCTAAGCGGATGGCGTACTTATAATCTTTGAGCGCAGTTTGATATGCGTTCCAATCTTCATCACGATTACAGTTCTTCGCTTTGTTGCAAAGCCTGCGTACCCGTTTACGTTTTTCTTGAGGTCTTGTGTCAACCAAGGAGGGTCAGAGTCGGATCTGGCCCGTTTCAAGGGACAAGACTTTATAAGAATCCATAAGCAGGTTCGTGATCACATTTACTTCTCTGTCAATATCTTCACACGAGTGCAATGTACGGAGGAAGTTAACTGAGAGATTTAATTTTGATTCCACCTTGCTCCTGAAAGAAGCCCAGTCAGTTTTTGCCGGGTTTCTATAAGGAATGGCTAGTGGGACCGTCGTATCAATTTCAAAACGTATATATCTGTGATCCGATAAGGATGCTTCGTTCGAAACTCTCCAATTATGGATGTATGCAGATATATCAATTGTAGTTAGTGTTATATCTATTACTTCCCTACGAGAACGCGTGATAAAGGTAGGTTCTACCCCAAGGTTCATTAATAATAGGTTAGTTGTAGAAATATAATCAAGCAGTGACTTACCCCGTTCATTACAGTTTGAGCTGCCCCATACTGTGTGATGAGAGTTTGCATCACAGCCTATAATCAGTTGTTTGTGGTTGCTCTGCGCTATCTTCGCTACCTCATCCAACTCGGTAGATGGCGGAGGGGTGGGTGAGTTAAACGGTAGATAAACAGAAGCAAAGATGATCTGCTTTGGTCTCCCGTTTAATTCGCCCTCCCATGAAACCGCTATGCCATCTTTACTTGAGATCTGCGAGTGAGAAAATAGATTAATATTTTTCTTGGTTACAATACAGGCCCTGGGCCTACCTTGTTCGTTGTTGTAGAACAGATTTACTGATTTGTTGCTCCATCTAGAAACCTTGTTAACGACGGTCCAAGGTTCCTGAATTAGCGCCAAATCCACTTCGCTTTTCTCGAAAAGTTGTTGTAGGTTGGCCGTGGCCGCCCTACTACGATGGAGATTGATCTGAACAATTCTCATGAATTGTTTTGATCAACCTCCATCTCCAAATCTTCCGTTGACATCTCCTCCGTTAGGGTTTGGTCATCATCTGATGCCAGGAACTGTCCTAGTAGGAGTAAATCCTCGTCTTCGTCGCAAGACGTACCTTTAACTGATCCTGTCATCAGATCATGTCCAGCCCGGTCATCTGTTTCGCCAATCACCAATTCGGTGATCAGTAAGCCAGATGATTTTTCTAGCGTCGGAGCAGGATTCGCGCTCGCCTCTTTAGAGGGTGCTGATTTGGCTTCAGCAGCAGAACTGGAAACCGGTGGTTGTGTGGGGCAGGTTGGCGACACATTTTCTAATTTGAAAAAGATGCTTGCCATCCTGTACCACACCTCCCCCTGGTTTCCTTAATCCTATCGAATGAGGTCTGGTCGATACCCAAAACCAAGTAGATTCCTTGCGAATTCTCCTTAGCATTGTATACCGTCCAGAGCTCAGTCGGCAGGTTGTTCTGTTGCTTAATCTGGCTAAGGATGGCTGGTAAAGGTAAATTGTTGGTACAACGACACAACATTCAGTTAATAATACAATTTAAATAATTTTATAAATTCATAAACAAGTAAATCAAATTTTCGGAATATATTTTTGATATCATATGACGTTGTCATATAACAACATGAAGTTAGCCGATATGCGCACGTCGTTATCTGTATAGTTCTATCATGCCCTTAGACTACTAACTTCTACCTTAGTCTACACAATCACGAATCCACCCTGTGCACAAAATTTCATTGAAAATGGATAATATTTACAATATGATCTAAAACATACAATATTAATCGGAAATTTTAGCACGGACCCCATTTTTATGAGTTTATATTTTTTTGTGTAAAATTAAATACGAATTAAAATTGTCTGAACACAGAATTTATATAACAGCAAACATATCATTAATTTTTCATAATTGTTAAAAAATTTAAAAATTAAAATAATTTTTCATAATTTTGTATATTATTTAACTAATTTAACTATTAAAATAATCTACATATTTAAATGATTATTATTTATATTAATTATTTTTGAGCATTATAGATGGATTGTAATATATCTATTTTTACAGGGTCTATTTTATTATCTGGAACTTTTTTCAACTTTTTCTCCAATAATAAGATAAATGAATCTAAATCTTCAGTCTCTATTATTGTTTTCGATGGCGATGAAGTAGAATCGTCTGATTCCATGATAGAATTGCTGGTTGTTGGTCTACAATATAATATACACACTTATTAATTAATTATTTTTGTATTATTAACTTACTCTGAATCTACAATAAATTTCTTAAGAACTCCATTTCTTTGAGCGCTCTGAATAAGGCTTAATTTTTTCGCAGCACTTCACCTTTTAGTTTTTTGGTTGTGATATCGCTAACTCAAATTTTGCTTTTAAAATTTCCAAAGCTTTTGACATTCTTCTAAAAATAATTAATTAGTTAAATATGACCACCATCTATAATGCATTATTTTATTACTTGTCAATCATACAGAATCTTATATTTCTATCCATGTTTTCAATTTCAAACATTTATTTTTATAATAGACTTTCTTCTATCTAGAGTTTCAGTAATGGTCAATTGTAGTAGGGTTAACTGCAAACGTACTAGATTAGAGATTTAGTAAAGGTAAAGTATAGTAAAAGGGAAATAGACCCCTTATAAAGGGAAGTAGAACTGATCAAAATTAATGGTAGCAAATCTGATCAGAATTAATAGTATATAAAGAAATCTTATGAGAATTAATATAATTTATCATAATCAATGATATTTAAAAGAGGTCTACTTCCCTTTTACTATACTTTACCTTTACTAAATCTCTAATCTAGTACGTTTGCAGTCCGCCGGGAAGGTATACTACTTTGTTTTGCCGCCATTGTGGTAAATGTTAGTCTTGACAGTTCATATTTGGCAGTCGTGAAGTACACACGTGGAAAATTTATTATGGAAAAATATTCGATAAACCAACGTGTTTTAATCGTTAAAACATTTTATCAAAATCAATCATCGATTTTTCATGAAAAAATCATAATGAGTGACGAGCCACATTTTCATTTAAATGGATATGTGAACAAACAGAATAGTCGGTTCTGGGCAATGGAAAACCCTCAAATTATTCATCAGTCACCTTTACATCCATTAAAAGTGACAGTCTGGTGTGCAATTTGATCAGGAGGAATCATTGGACCTTACTTCTTTGAAAATCAAAACGGCGTAGCGGTAACTGTGAATGGGGAGCGATATCGTGATATGATTGAAAACTTTTTAACGCCACAACTGCATGCTTTGGGCTTAATTAACATGTGGTCTCAACAAGACGCTGCCACATCGCATACAGCCAGGATTACAATGGAATTACTGCGAGACCTCTTTCCACAACAAGTTATTTCAAAAAATGGTGATGTTGATTGGCCTCCACGGTCGCCTGATTTAACCGGACTTCGGACTTCTTTGTGGAGATATCTAAAAAGCAAGGCTTATGCAAACAAACCAGAAACGCTTGAGCAACTCAAAGAAAATATTCGTGATGAAATTAATGAAATACCGCGTGAAATGTTTGAGAATGTAATGAAAAATGTGCTCAAAAGGACTCGCATTTGTGAGGCTAACAGAGGCGGGCATTTATCTGATATTGTATTCCACACATAATTGCCGACATTAAATAAAACATTTATCAATATAAGATCCATTCTCTTTCATTTAATCAAAAATTATAAACAAACAAAGTAGTATACCTTCCCGGCGGACACCCTGTATATATTATATATATAAGAATATCTTTGTACATGAAACTGTCCATTATGCCAATAATTTTATGAATTGGCCCGATTCCATGGCCAGAAAAACATTCCTAGATCATTACGCTACCTCCCCCGTGCTTTATGGTGCCTTTCAACGCAGTGTCCTTTTGGTATGCGCACTAATCTGATTCCGTCGGAACCCATCATGTTGAACTTTAATTCATCAGAAAAAAGCAGTGTTGTCCATTTGGCAACAGTCCAGTTTATATACGTCTTTGTAAATACTAACATTGTCGATTCTTTTCGAAATAAATGGCTTTTTAATGCTTTTGTATGTTGGTAGACCCCTTCCACAGTTCGGCTTTGGATTATTATGTGGGAAAGTTCTAAGTCCAATTCACTTGCAATAGAACTTGTTGATATAAAAGGATCCTTTTTTGCAATAAGTTGTTGTGTGCGGTCTGTATATACCACCTCCATGTATTGTATTTGACCTTGAATCATTGACACTTGTTTTTGCAGCTGGTTTGGTGTTAATAACTGTGGATTGATTCGAGCATGATGTATGTCTAAGATTACGTCTAAGAGTTGCCGGTGTATGTTTTCGTAGTTGCTCATAAGTAAAATTACATATGAAGTGAGTGAATTAAAACTCTGAATCATAGTATCTTTTAAGTGATTGCTTGATGTTGATTGCATCGCTGTCAACATATATTGATTCATAACTTCAAATTGCGTTGTAACTTCAGCCGCAGTTTTTTTCATAATATTTAACGTAGAGTCAGCAATTGATGTCTGATTTTTCAATAGATCTAAAAGGTAAAGTTCATTAGTATTTAGTTTATTAATTTCATTATTAATATAATTAGCGTAATCCTGTTCTAATACACCGAACAATTTGTTAGCTACTGTTCCAACTATATCTAATGGTGATCTCGCTCTTCTAGTTATAGTATCTGAGTGGCGATTTATTTTATATAATAGTACATTATTTTGTTCCAGAACATTTAATTTGTGCCTCAGTTCGGTTGCTGTTGCTTTGCAATAATAGTTTAATGCTTGAGTTTGATTGCAGATAGATGATATCTCCTTTGTATAGTGCTGGAATCCGTTGAACTCTTCCCAATAAGCGCTTAAATTATAGAATACGTAAATATTCCATTCGCTTGTAATTGTTTGAATTTGCCCCATATCTTCAAAATAAATTCCAGGATGTTCTTCAAATTTTACGATTTCTATATCCTTATTTGTTGTTTGTGCTGATAATGGCATTATGAGCATCGTCATAGTAATAAGTAGCAATGATTTAATAATTTTACCATTACGAAGTTTTCTTTCACTTTTTTGTGATTTACGTTGTTCTTGGTCGGTATTTGGTTTAGGCAATTCTATATTTTTAGTGTCATCTTTGTGAATATTATTTTCTATTGGAAGAGAGCAAATTTTCGTTACAGGACGTTGAACAATATTATTTCCAGTTGATACTGTCACCACACGCACTGCGCCATCACTGCCAGGATGTGTTTTGGAAATACGCCCCAAGGGCCAGTGACCTGGTGGAAGATTGTTATTTTTAATTAAAACTAAATCACCTACTTTCAAATTTTGCTTGATCTCAACCCATTTGGACGTTGCTGCAAGCGATGTAAATATTTTGATAACCATTTTTTCCAAAATTCCTGCTGTAATCGTTCGATAAACCGCCATCTTGTTAATGTATGTAAATTTTGATCCAACAGATCAGCAGTGGGTGGTGCAAGTAACGGTCTTCCAATTAAAAAGTGCCCTGGTGTTAAAACACTGAGATCACTGACGTCATCAGTAAGAGGACACAGCGGCCGTGAATTCAGACATGCTTCGATTTGACTTAAAACTGTTGACAGTTCTTCAAATGTCAATGTAGTATCTTGAATTGTTCTTTTTAAATGATGTTTTACTCCCTTCAAAGTGGGTAGATGCTGGAAGTATAAAATTCCATTTTATATTTAAGTTTTGAATAGCTTCAACAACTTGTTCTTGATATTCTTTTCTGAAATCATTAAAGTTTTTATTTAAAATTTTACTTACCAGAACAAAATTGGTCCCATTATCGCTATACACATTTTTCGGTAATCCTCTTCTTCCTACGAATCGTTTGAATGCTGCTAAAAATGCAGTAGCTGTCAAATCGCTTACAGCTTCTAACTGTATCGCTTTAGTGGACAAGCATACGAATAACGATATGTAGCCTTTGTAGCACTTATTACCACGTCCTCTCGAAATTCGTATATTGATGGGACCTGCATAGTCAACTCCAACATTAGTGAATGCTTTTGTTGTTTGAAGGCGCGTTTCTGGGAGATTTCCCATTATTTGTTCTCTTGTTTTCGAGCTATATCTGAAACACTGAACGCAACGATGAATTGTTTGTTTTACAGCACTGAAACCCTTTACAATCCAGTATTTTTGCCTTGTCATGGTTAAAGTAAGGTTTGTACCACCATGTAATACATCAATATGACTCTGCCTGATGACTAATGTTGTAAAATGATTTTTATATGGTAGAATTATTGGATGTTTTGCTTCCCATGGCATATTTGCATTTTCTAGCCTACCTCCAACCCGAAGAATCTTTTCGTCATCCAGAAACGGATTCAAATTTTTAATTGAACAGTTATTTGATAATAATTTGTTGTTGCTTAATATTTTAATTTCTTGATAAAATTCCTGTTGCTGTACTACTTTGATAATACAATTAAACGCTGCTTGTAGTTCCTCTGGATTTAAACTTATGTTCTGACGAACTTTATTTTGTTTGTTCCTACAATTGTTAAAAAACTTAAAATATTTGCAACAACTCCTACCATTCTTTTTATGGATGAACATTTTTCAATTATTGGATTTTGTTGGTCATCTACCGAGGGTAGTAGTACAGTTTTCCTTAACTCCAATTCTGTACCTATAATTGGGGCAAAAACCTTTGGCCAATGAGTTTCTTCAAGTTGGAGCCACTTGGGACCATTCCACCATAGTTCATGTTGTGTCAGTGCTTCTGGATTAAGACCTCTAGAAGCACTATCAGCAGGATTTTGCGATGATATTACATGTCGCCATTGATGACAGCTCGAGTATTTTAAAATTTTAGTTGTTCGATTGGATACAAATGAATTCCATTTATAAGGCTGACATCGAAGCCACGATAATACTACTGTAGAGTCTGTCCAGTACCAAATTGACATTTTTTCTATATGTAAACTTTCTGTTATTTTATTACACAATTCCGAAAGCAAAACAGCACCACTTAATTCTAGTTTTGGAATTGTTAATTTTGATTTAATAGGTGATAATCGCGCAAACGTGTTATTTGCTTCATCTGTAATGCGAATGTATACAACAGCTGCATATGCTTTAGCTGACGCATCGCAGAAACCATGAAGCTGCACTGATGAATTTCTTGTCCAGTTTACCCATCGATGAATGCGAATTGTTTCTAAAATTGGTAAATCTGATTTTAATTTGTTCCATTCTTTTAAAATATTTTCTGGAAGTTGATCATCCCATAAAACGCCTGAACTCCAAATATCCTGAAAAATAATCTTTATTTTTATTATTATAGGGGATAACAAACCAATTGGATCAAAAAAATTTGCAGCTTCCGATAAAAATTGCCTTTTTGTTGGATTTTCTATTGTAGGTTTAACAATTTTATACAGAAATGTATCATTCGATGGTTGCCAGTGCAGTCCAAGTGTTTTAAACGAGTCATCACAATTAATATTTTTTATATTTGTAGTATCCTCTGGTTGATTTTCGAGTAGTTCAGCATAATTGCTTATCCATTTTCTAAGATGAAATCCTCCTCTTTTTAATAGTTTCATTGTATCTGATTGTATTTTTAACGCTTCTTCAACAGTGTCGCAGCCAGATATCAAATCGTCAACATAAAAATCTCTAAGTACTATTTTAGATGCTTTTGGATATATATTTTCATCATCTTCTGCTAATTTTCTTAGTGTTCTGATAGCAAGATACGGTGCCGATTTTGTACCATAGGTCACCGTTGTTAATTGATACTCTTCAATAGGTTTATTTGGATTTTCTCTCCACAAAATTCTTTGATAATCATGTTGTTCGGCAGATATTAATATTTGCCTGTACATTTTTTCTATATCTGCACAAAATGCAACTTTTTGTTTTCGCCATCGCAATAATATAGAATAAAGATCATTCTGTAAAACTGGGCCATTTAACATTTTGTCGTTTACACTTATACCAGAATTAGTTTTCGATGAACCATCAAAAACTACTCTTAATTTTTGGATCGACTATCTTGTTTTATTACAGCATGATGTGGCATATAATAAATTTCTGTAATTTGATATATTCATTTATAAATTTTATGTATTCAATTTTTAATTCTTTATCTTTTAAGAATTTTTTTTCCATATGTATTAAACGAGCTAATGCTTTTGATCTTGAACTTCCAAGTTGTAAATTTTTATCTGTATTAAACGGTATATGTACTATGTATCTGCCATCATTATTTCTTATTGTTGTTTTTGTAAATATTTCTTCAACACATATTTTCTTCAGTAGTAGTTTTATTTTTATCTAAATTGTTTATTTCTTCTATTTCCCAAAACTTCTGTAGTTGTAAGTCATTTAAAAAACACATTTCATTTAAAAAACACAACGTTATTTTCCTTTTGTTCACTTACACCACCAGAAACAATCCATCCTAATTCAGTTCTTTGGGCGGTTGGTGATAAAGTATTTCCTTTTAGTATACCATCTAATATAATTTGTGCATGAACTTCTGCGCCCAAAAGCAAATCAATTACTCCTGGTTTATAATATTCAGGATCTGCTAATATAATCATGCCAATTATGTAGTTCGATTGGATTTTATCGAAAGGCTTCGATCGTTCTTCGATTGGATTTTATTTTCCTATTATGCAGTTCGATTAAATCGAATCGAAGGGTGACAGGTAGTTCTGTTAGTACTGCCAAAGTAAATGAGGGATAAGGCAACTAAGATTGTTTATATCTTAGTTGCCTTAGATATTTTGTATATTTTGTAATTTTTTTATGTCAAATAAATAAACTAAGTGTTAAATAAACAAAGTGGTTTTGGTAATAATAAAATGGATTCAATTGATATATATGATCTGATTCAAGCGATAGTGAAGAAGAATGTTCCTATCCAAATTATTTTAGAATTTCGTATAACTATTATACGAATTACTAATAAATTTCAATAAAATAAATAATTATGTGGGTAAAATAAATAAAAATTCAAGAAAGCTAATTCAAATATTTTAATTTAAATGATTTATATAATTTAGTTTATTTGTTGCATCTAAATGATGCTTCAACGAAAAAAGTAGGAAAATCAATGAATTATTTTTTATTACTTCAAAGTAGCTGAAAAATCGACTTTAATTTTTTCTGTGTAAGTTTATCTATAATTTTCAAGTTAATTATATTTCATTTGTTATACTTATATTTTATTTGGTTTATAATTTATAAAAAAATCAAAAAACTTTTTAATAATCCCAAAAAAAATGCTTAAAATTTTGAAAAAACTACTATTCGATCAAAAAAAATACATCCAAAGAATATTAGATTATTTTTTTGGCAGTTCGATAAAATCGAACTGTATAATTGACTAAATTTTATCCAATCGAACTGCATAATAGACTACGTTCGATTTTATCGAAACGATTCGATAAAATCGAATCCAATCGAACTACATAATTGGCATGAATACCTTTTAAATGATTAAACTTGCTTTCTAAATTTTTTTGAGGTAAATTCTGAATTAAATCTGGGAGTATTTTCTATTTCTACTTTTGATTTCGACATTATATTAAATTTTTCACCAAGTCCTCCTATAGTTGTTTTACTTTTTGTTCTTTTGAGTTGTAATAATTGGACAGCTTTTTCTGATATGAAGCTTGATTGTGAACCTTGATCAATAAGAGCACGAAAATTTTTTTTTTTGTCCATTTGCTACATTAACATTTATGTTTGCTGTTGCCAATAATACAGAAGTTTTGGGTAAATTTGCTGTACCAGTATGAAAATTATCTATTTTTTCTACTTTTGTTGTTAAATTTGATTTAAATTCATTAGTTTTTGGTCGATGGAGAAGTGATTGATGGCGACCATTGCATTCACGGCATCTAAATTTACTTTGACATTGATTAACCGAATGACCAGGATGGAAACAATTATGACATAAATTTTCTTTTCTAATTATGTCACTTCTTTTGTTATCATATCTTTCACATAATATTTCCCACACAGTAATAAAATTTTCGGTTGTTATTTTGAAATTTTTCACTAGTTTATCAGCTTCTCCAGTTAAACTACGTTTCAGATATAGTAGCTTCTGTGCATTACCGATATCTTTATTATTTATAATGAGTTCATTAAATAGATTTTAAAATTGTTTCCATTCTAAAAATTCACTATTAAATAATGGAATTTGAACATATGGTAGGTTAACATTTTTTCGATGAGCTTTGTCATCTTTATTTGCAATTTTTTCTTGTAGGTATATATTTATTTCTTGATATCTATCCTCCATTTCTTGATAGTATTCATTTTTTAAATATAATTCATAATTATTACCATCAGCAGTAATAATGTCAATATGTAAAATTGAAATTTTTCCCAATAATTTTGGATAGTTTTTAGTTTTTGTTGGTAATAAATATCTGAATGAGGTTGGTCTTCTTCCTTTTCGATTCCTAGAATTATTCTATCTAATAATTTCAGAGTTTCACGTTGTTTTTTAATAGCTTATCTTCAGCTTCAAAATTATATGATTTTTCTACCAAATTAGGATTAACTTTAGTAGTATTTTCATCAGTTTTGGTTGTTTTTTGTTGATCAGTTAATAAAGGTTCTTTTTCTTTTTGCTTTTCTAGCTCTAGTTTCTCTAATTTTTCTAATTTTTTCTCTAAGACATCTTTTATTTGATCATATAAATCTTCGATCTGATCACAATAGTTTTGCGTGAAATATGTATGCTCTGAATTTTCCGCTTTAATCTGTAATATTTCATTATCTCGGTTTACAAACTCTGTATAAGTATTTTGTAAACGAAGTAATTTTGTTTTAATATAGGAAATAGTTTTTCTAGATTCGCTATTTTTTTTTTAAATTTGTTATAATTTTTGTCATTTCTTCATAACAAATTCTTTGTTGTTTGACCAACGACTCCATTATTTCTGCAGACATTCTGAATTATTGGGTTGTTTTATTTTTAATATTATATAAATTTATGGTTAGTTAATACCGTCCGTATAGTTTTATTTAAGAATACTATTATTTTTTTTTTTTTTTTTTTAAAAACAAATTAAATTTTACATATAACACTTTATGATTTAAAAAAAATTAATTTTACTATTTATTTATTAAAACTTTGCACTAGTATATTAATTATTCGAAAGACCAAATGTATAAATATAAACGACTGACCAAAACGAGTTACAAGAATGAACTGATTTATTATTTAAAAATATAATTATAAAATACTTAAAATTATTATAATATGATAAAACTTAAAATTAATAATATGCTAAATTAGCTGATTGTGTGTGAATACAATAAATAAAATTGTCTCATAGAAAATTGTAATTGAATACTTAAGAATTATATAAGTATATAATATATTTTGTGGGAACAAAAATATATTATAATTTAAAAATTATTATTTAATTAATCAGCTTATTTAACAGAGCCAGAAGAGCGAAAATGTCTTATAATTCGATTTTTTTGATTTATATATATATATATATATATATATATATATATATAACCCAAACAATATAAAAACTTATCGACCCATAACGAAGGACCGATGCAAAGCGAGTGTTCTTTTTTTTTAACCGACGCAAGAGCGAAAAGACATCTACATGGCTCTCGTTGCCCCGAACACTACCATTACATGCCCAAAAGATATCTACTCTTCCCGGCCCTTAAATTGATACCCCACATGATTTTTTTTATTTTTGGCCCCATTTTTAGGGACCCCACATGGCCCTCTTTACCTGAAACATTACCCATCGAGATGTACTCATTGAGACCTTTAATTTCATACCCCACATGATTTTTATTATTTTTGGCTCCATTTATAAGGCCCCCACATGACCCTTGTTGCCCGAAACGCTACTATTACTTGCCCCAAAGATACCTGTTCTTCCAGATCTTTAATTTGATACCCCACATTATTTTTGGACCAACTTTTTGGGGCCCTTGTTACCCGAAACACTACTGAACGAGATGTACTCATTAATACCTTTAATTTGATACCCTACATGACTTTTTTGAAAATAAGTCCAACCCCCCGCGCCCCTTCGCTGGGCCATAAAAATTATGTGCCATCGAATGGATAAATGCAGGAGCTGAAGTTCCAAATTTGAGTTAAATCGGTTAAGCCGTTTAGGAGCTATGCCCAGTGGTCCTATTCCGGTAATTCCCAGGGAATTAGGAATTAGAAATCTCCTCGAAATATTTTCCTGATTTTTCTTTCCTATTTCCCAAAAGTTTATTCCGGCAGGCAAGGAATTAATTCCTAAGGAAATATTATTGCATTGTGGCGGGTGGCTGAAGTTGCGCTGTAGCGCTGTCAAATACATATTATGTGCGTTTACACCATGTTAAATTAAGAAAATTCAGTTTTCAAAATAAAACATCTTATAGTGGATTCATAATGTTATCAACGCAACGCACAGCAAAGTAAGCTCAAGTTAACGCAACGGTTTAATATTTTTTCAATTCACAATACATATTTATTTACAGCGTTAAATGACATTTCTAATTTGTTTACCAAAAGTCAAAATTACAAAATTACAAAATTTTCAAAAAAATTATTTAGAGGTAAATGTTAAAATTAATTAAATTAAATATTTTTATAATTATTTTATAATTATTATTTTACAAATTTTATCCAAACTTTTATTTTATTTTACAAACTTTTTGACAACCAACTATGTTATAAAATAATAAATTTTGACATCTATCAGCGTTGCTTTGCGAAAAAATTATAGTGGATTCATAATAGAAAGTTAGCGCAGCGCAACGCTACGTTCAAAAGTTAAACTATATGAAAATAGTACTATCAATTCATAATGGAAATTTCTTAGCGCAGCGCACAACTTTTAACTTTTTCGTAAAGCAACGCTGATAGATGTCAAAATTTATTATTTGACAACATAGTTGGTTGTCAAAAAGTTGTAAAATAAAATAAAAAAAAGTTTGGATAAAATTTGTAAAATAATAATTATAAAAATATTTAATTTAATTTTATTTTGTATAAAATTGTGTTAATAACATATAGAAATTGTTCTAAATATAGAATTAGAAATGTCATTTAACGCTGTAAATAAATACGTATTGTGAATTGAAAAAATATTAAACCGTTGGGTTAACTTGCGCTAACTTTGCTGTGCGTTGCGTTGATAACATTATGAATCCACTATTAAAAGTTGATCAACTTGAACTTTGCTGTACGCTGCGCTGCGCTAAGAAATTTCCATTATGAATTGAAAGTACTATTTTCATATAGTTTAACTTTTGAACGTACCGTTGCGCTGCGCTAATTTTCTATTATGAATCCACTATTAGTCACAAAACTTCATTAAATATTTATTCCAAAGTACAATGTTAATTTTTGTGGGAAAAATGAATTAAGTAATTGAAATTGAAGTATTTTCCACCTTAAATGTAGTTTCAAAAATGTTTAATCTATACTTCACTTTGTATAGTGTAAAACGTACTTAAGCAAATGTTGATGTTTATATTTTGTCAATTTGTTGTCAAAGTTGTTTATAAATTAAAGTTTTGGTTATTATTATATACATTGTTATTTAATAGAATTAAATAAAGGTGAGAATTTTAATCAATATTAAATATATGTATATGCCTGTAGAGGAAGAGATTATATTTAATATTTCGGCTGTACTTCCGAATAACGGGGAAGAGCTTTTAAGATTACGTCATTACGTAACGGTACTTTATGACGTCAGGATTTCGAATAATGACGTCATTTTACCCGCAAACGCCATCTAGTGGCCGAAAAATGCATTACAAATTTTTCAAAAAAATCATATTTTTGCCATTTTCTCCTTAACGGTAAATTGTAGGATCCCAATTTTTTTTTTAAATTGTAGCTAATAAAATTCCCTATATTCTAAAAAAAAAAATTTAATGATTTTTTTAAGAAGTCGTCTAAAACTGCAAATTACTAGATATAGAGGTGTAGTGAATATTTTACCGTTATTTTCATAACGGTAAGCGTTAAGTGGATTTTTTTTATTTAGTGTAGTAGAGCAAAGCTTCAGAATTTTTTTTAAATCAACTTGTTTTAACAAAAGTCTTCTAGAAAAAGGATAAAAATGAGAAAAACTTTAATTTTTTTTTATTATGATTTATTCTTTTTTTTCAACCACAATATAACATTTTGATATCAAAAATTAATTTTGAAAATGTATCAACATTTTTTGCTTCTTTCCTCCAAAGAAATTCACATAAATGTAAATCCATATTACATTTCCGTATACCTCCTCGGCCTAAACGTCTTTTTAAGTGTCTCCACGAACTTTCAATATTTTGGGTATGTGCATTGGTTTCTGGATCTACGAAATTCTCCGAATGGTTTACTGTTTTATGCACATAACCAATTAGATTTAAATCTATGTATCCTCCCCAACAATCTGTATGAATTTCAGTTCCTACATGATTAGATAAGTTACAAATTTATTAAAATTTAAGGTAAAGGGCGTAAAAAACTTAAAATTTGCCATAACATTTATAATTTAAAAAAACACTAAACCCTTCAAAAATAATGGGTTTTCCCTTTTCCGAAAAGTTGCAAAAAAAAAAATTCATTTTAAAAATACTATTTACCTGGAAGTACATGCTTTTTTATTAAATCTTCTAATGTTTTTTTGTCTCTTTTGTTATTGGGACATATTTCCAAACGGTAATTGTTACTGTTTCTCTCAGTCATACCAATTATCCAACTTCCCTCAACTATGCGTCCTCGCTCATATTTGCGTTTCCCAATTTTGGTCTCATCAATTTCTACAATACATCCTACACCACCAATTTTTCCACTAACATTATAGGTATTATCCAGAGCATACATACAAACTTCTCTCGCAAAACTAAAACGGTCTGAAATTGTTTCGGTAGACACATTTGTTTCAAAGATTGAACATTCTGCTATAGTTTGTTCAAATGAATATTTTTTAGCAAAACAATATGTTATAAGAATACATATTTCTGGTGCAACTTTAGACCTTTCAAACCAGGTATTATCAAGTCTACTGATTTTATGCTTCTTATTTTTATTGTAGCACACAAATATACCGAAAATATTACTATTTTCTATTTTCATCTGTTTTTTGTGCGTCTTACAATATTTATTTTTTGGTACCAATCCTAATTCTTCCACCCATTTTATGGTGTTCTCTCGAGTTGAAATTTTACCAAAAATTTAAAAAAAATTCCATTTCACATTATTACTAAAATAAATACAGAGCTTAATAACAAAAAAAATTGTAAATTTTGATAATAGCAAACTTATTTTAAATCCATTTTATTAATAATTTTATAAGTTAATTAACTTTTTCAAAAACACAACCGATTCGTTATTATTCAAGAGTAATTCTTGCACTGATATTGCATTAAGAATAAAAACTAATTAAAATAATTGTCTAAGTAAGTTAAAATTTTTAAATTTGTATACTTAACTGTTTTTTAGTTACCTAACTGTTTTTATTTACACTTG
This sequence comes from Rhamphomyia laevipes, assembly GCA_963920725.1. Lineage (NCBI taxonomy): Eukaryota > Metazoa > Arthropoda > Insecta > Diptera > Empididae > Rhamphomyia > Rhamphomyia laevipes. The sequence goes on along the minus strand of OY987255.1, from coordinate 76,542,658 downwards.
TTAACTTAACAATAACAATAGGTTTTAATGTTAATGGACAACAATACTAAAATGTCAATAGCAAAAAATCGATTAAATGCAAGACGACGATTATTAAATAGGCAAGATGTGACAAATTTTGACCAAGTACCAGCACATATTTTTGATGCGTTTTATACAGAGGGAACATATAAAAATAGGCTTTTGGTGACAACATTTGCATTTATAAACGGTATATCAATTGATCAATTGTTTGATTTGATTAAATGGCCTTTGAAAGAAAATTATAAATATAAAATAATTAAAATTTTTAAAATGCTTAAAGATCCTATAAAGTCCTACAAATATTATAGCTATAACGTTATCATGAAACTGGTCTTATTTTGTAATAATGATATTAGAAAATTCGGTAAACGAATCCCTGGAAGAAAATAAAATTATAAAATAAAACATGTTTAGTTATGAAAGTATTGTTGAAATAAAAAAAGAATAAGTTATAATAAAAATTTTAAAGTTTTTCTCATTTTTATCCTTTTTCTAGAAGACTTTTGTTAAAACAAGTTTATTTAAAAAAAAATTTGAAGCTTTGCTCTACTACACTAAATAAAAAAAATCCACTTAACGCTTACCGTTATGAAAATAACGGTAAAATATTCACTACACCTCTATATCTAGTAATTTGCAGTTTTAGACGACTTCTTAAAAAAATCATTAAATTTTTTTTTTCAGAATATAGGGAATTTTATTAGCTACAATTTAAAAAAAAAATGGGATCCTACAATTTACCGTTAAGGAGAAAATGGCAAAAATATGAATTTTTTGAAAAATTTGTAATGCATTTTTCGGCCACTAGATGGCGTTTGCGGGTAAAATGACGTCATTATTCGAAATCCTGACGTCATAAAGTACCGTTACGTAATGACGTCATCTTAAAAGCTCTTCCCCGTTATTCGGAAGTATCTCCAATATTTCAGATGGCGCTCCTCCAGAAGCATTTAATATCTCTGCATATTCGTTCCACTTGGCCTTACATTCATTTTTTCCATTAATACTAATGAAACTTTAAAACCACTTTTAAATTTGTTTTAATAAAATTATATTAATATATATATAATATACCGATCGTTAGCCAATTCAATATTTGCTTCCATTACTTCTATTAGAATCATCTTCTGCTCCTTGCATTTTTACCCTAAGGACGACACATTTAGAACATATTTTTATGTTGAATTCTTTAAAATATTGTTTTTACTTACTCGGAATACTGCTGGTTGCGACATAATTATAATTTTATACAAATCTATTAACATTATAACATTTTTTAAAAACATTATATTTCGTGAAATATTTTACAATTATTAAAAAAAAAGTTGTAATAATAATATTTAATAATTGTAAAATATTGAAAAAAAAATTTTACGAAATATAATTGTATTTAAATATAGAAAAATCTTTATTCCTTTTAATGCAATTATTTACCTTTTCAAAATAGCTATGGAGTTTTTGAAAGTTAAACTGCGCGAATTGGGAATTAAAGTTTCCCAGGAAACATTTTTTCCGGGTCGCCGGAATACACTGGGAAAAAAAAATTCCAAACTGCGCGAATATGTCAAAAACTCCCAATTCCTAATTCCCTTGGAATTACCGGAATAGGGCCACAGGTGAGGAAAATATGAATTGTAAATTTAATAAAAGGAAATTTATAATAATTTCAGGCCCCGCATGACCCGCGTTTCCCCAAGCACTTCCATTACTTGCCCCAAAGATATCTACTCTTCCAGACCTTTAATTTGATACCCCACATGATTTTTTTTCATTTTTGGCCCCATTTTTTGGGGGCCCCACATGGTCCTAGTTACCCGAAACACTACCCAACGATATGTACTCATCAAGACCTTTAATTTGATACCCCACATGACTTTTTAGAAAAGTATCGAATGGTTAATAACACGAGCTTAAGTTTCAAATTTGAGTTAAATCGGTAAATCCGTTAAGGAGCTATGTTCAGGTGAGGAAAACATGAATTGTAAATAAAAGGAAAGTAAAAAGTTTTTAATTATTCAATTGAATAAACAAATTTATTCAATTGAAATTTACTTAAATTTCGTTCCGTTTATGTTAATTTTAATCATAGGTACAAATATTTTCTAGTATGTTATATGCATTTAAGAAAATTTTGGACAATTTTGAATTAAAAATTAATCGCATAAATAGATAAAATCAATATCTTAAATATATAAATTAATAAATTAGAAAAAAAGCCAGATATGGATATGTAGGTGGTGTGCTTTTGGGCAGTCACCCTACTTATTAAATAAAATATACTGTTTTTTATATTTATAAAAATAATTTATTTAATATATTTATTTATCCTATTTATTTCTATTTTAACTTTTTAATTGTTTATTTATTATACTTTAATATAATTCACTTATTTATTTAGTTTTCATAAATTCAGAGTTTTTATAATTTATTATTTTAATAATTATTTAAATTATTCCAATCTATGTATTAAATTATTATCGCAACAACTAACTTTATTTATTTTAGCTCGATTAACTTTTTCCAACTTCTCGCTTTGAATACTCGATATGAAGTAAAAAATTTTTCATCGCATCTCCAATATTTGTAATTGATTACACAATTACCGATATTAGAGATGCGATTGACCAATCAAATTAATTAATCGAGAACTTTCGATTTATACAACAATGGTTCAATTATTAATTTTAATGATGTGATTAACCGGTAATTATTAATATAATTAATTAAGAGAAATTGAGATAATTACCGGTGTCACTACATCACCCTCCTCCGAGTGTAACGTAATGATATACTTTAAGGAAACATTTTAATTTTTGATTTATTTAAAACTTGGCTCTACGACAATTTGCTTCCGGCTTAATGTTGTAAACTGCATAAGCCGGTTTGAGCCTGTCGACTGAAATGGATTTTTTTTGTCGTTAATAAGCACGATAAAATTTTTTCGTAACCGTCGTACTACTTTGAAAGGTCCCTCGTACGTCGGTGATAAAGTCGGTTTTGTTTTGTCGTTTCTAATAAATACATAGTCACACGTGTCAAACGTCTTTGGAATGAAAATTTTTTGTTTGTCCGTAGTTCGTGTTGGAGTCGGTACTAAGTTACGCATTGTTTCGCATAATTTGGTAATTAGTATGTTACAGTCGGGAATGTCGGTTTTTAAGTCGATGAAAAATTTACCCGGTAACTTTAAAGTCTGTCCGTACACGAGTTCGGCTGGAGAGCATTGGATGTCCTCTTTTACTGCGGCGCGAACACCAAGAAGGACTAATGGTAGCTCTAAGCTCCAGTTGTGATTTTTACCACGCGCTCTTAGCGAATCTTTAAGTTGACGATGAAATCGCTCAACTAGCCCGTTAGATTGTGGGTGATACGGAGTGGTTCGAGTACGGAATACGCCTAATAATTTTCTAAGCTCTTGGAACAGTTTGGACTCAAACTGTGATCCTTGATCTGTCGTGATTGTTGCTGGGATACCAAAACGGGATACATAATTCATCACGAAAGTTTTAGCAATTGTTGTCGCGGTCATGTCTGGTATAGCGTAAGCTTCAGCCCATCTAGTAAATCTGTCAACAATTGTCAAAATGTAAGCGTTTCCGTCCGAGATTGGAAAAGGACCTACTAAATCCATGTGTATGTGTTCAAAACGTGCGCTTGGTATGTTAAAAGTCTCATGTTGCGATTTTGTGTGACGATGAATTTTTGTCTTTTGTCACGGAACACAAGCCTTGGACCAAACATTCGAGTCATGATTGATGTTTGGCCAAAAATATCTAGACACAAGCAATTTTCTGGTTGCTCGTATACCAGGATGGGCCAAATTGTGTATTGCGTTGAAAATAATTCGTCGTAAAGTCTCGGGTACGTATGGTCTATTGTTTGCAGTAGAAACTTCGCAATAAATTTCGAATTCCGGTAACTTAATTTTTTCGAGTTTAATCGACGATCTTGGGTTTGCAACTAAACTTAACGTTTTGTGAGTTCGTCGTCACTTTTCTGGTGTTGTGCAATTTTATGTAGGTCAAAAATGTCTATGTCTACTGTCGCGATGTCGGTAAAACGAGATAGACTGTCTGCTACAATATTGTCTTTACCAGCAATATGTCGAATGTCCGTCGTAAACTGTGCGATATAGTCGAGGTGTCGAGTTTGTCGCGGGTTACGTTCCGTTTTAGAGCAAATAGCATTTACTAATGGTTTGTGATCCGTAAAGATAGTAAATTCCCGACCTTCGACTGCGTACCTGAAGTGTTTTATGGCAGCGTAGATTGCGAGCAGTTCGCGATCAAATGCTGAGTACTTCGTTTCGGCTGGTGAAAATTTACGCGATAAAAACGCTAGAGGTTGCCAACCGTATTTCGTCGGATGCTGAAGAACAGTCCCTAGTGCAATATCTGACGCGTCTGTTACTATTGCTAATCTACCATCTTTTTGTGGATGCGCAAGCATAGTGGCATTAGCTAATGAAGTTTAACTTGCTGAAATGCACTGTTGAGCTTTTCTGGCCAAGTAAAAGATTTGTTTTTTGTTTTAGTTTTGGTCACTTGAGCCAGAAACGTATATATTGGTGAGAGAAATTCAGCGAGTTTGGGAATGAATCGGTGGTAATAATTGACCATTCCGATAAACCTTTGAATTTGTCGAATTGATTTCGGAGTTGGAAAATTGTTGATGCTTTCGACTTTATCTTCCGACGGTGTAATACCTTGAGCTGAGATGTGGTGACTGAGGAAGTTAAGCTCAGTAACGCCGAAAACACATTTGGAAGTATTTATTGTAATACCGTATTCCGACAACCGTTCGAATACTTTTCGAAGATGCTCTTTGTGCGTTTTCGGATCGGGAGATGAGATGAGGATGTCATCAATGTAAACAAAGACGAAATCTAGTTCATGAATCTCTGGAACGTTTGCGCGGCGTTGCGCAATCCGAATGGCATTCGGCGGAATTCAAACAAACCAAATGGGGTTGTTATTGCCGTTTTATGAATGTCGCTGTCTGCTACAGGTATCATGTGATAGGCCCGTACCAGATCAATCTTCGAAATTTTTTTAGCACCATTTAAATGCATAGCAAAGATCTGAATATGCGGAATTGGATATCTGTCAGGTATCGTAGCTGAGTTTAGCTGTCTATAATCACCGCATGGACGCCAGTCATTATTTTTCTTCCTTACCATGTGGAGCGGAGATGAAGCGGGTGACGATGACGGTTGACAAATACCTAATTCTACCATAAACTCAAATTCTTTTTTTGCTGCGGCGTGTCGAGTCGGGTCTAGTCGGCGAGGTCTAGCGAAAGGTAATTGGTTTTTCGTCGCTATATGATGTACTACGGAATGTCGAACGTCTTTAAAATAGTTCGGAGGTTGAGTAAGATCTGGAAACTGTAATAAAAGTTCAGAAAATTCGTTTTTGATCACGTTAAGTTTAGGCGTCGGTGTGTCGGACGTAATAGTTGACGTGTTGATCGATAAATTAGTAAACGGTTCAATTATGTTCTTATTTTTTAGATCAACAATTAGACCATATTTATTTAAAAAATCGGCACCGATTATGGCGCGGTCGATGTCAGCTAATATAAATTCATGCATAAAATTCATCCGCAATCCGAGATTTAACTTTAGCATTTTGGTACCAAAGGTTTTGATAATAGTACCATTGGCAGCGGAAAGTGTAATGTCGGAATTTAATTTTGTTGTGTGCGATTTAGAAGGCAAAACGGATAAATCTGCGCCCGTGTCGATCAAAAATACAATGTTGTTTGAAACGTCACGGACAAAAAGGCGGCTAGTAAATGTATTCGCACCGGTAGCGGCTACACGCGGTGCTCCAACTATTTTGGGTGTTCGTCAGTTGGTTTACGTTGGCACTGACATTTTTTAGTTTGATCTCCATATCTTCGGTGGTACCAGGAAAGTGTTTGCGAATCAGACGTGGCTGAAGGAGAACGAACTTTATTTGCATGTCGGCTCGTACTACGCGATCTTATTTGTCGGTTTCTATACTGCGGTCTGTACCGATTATTATTCGTACCGAAATCCAGCTTTGCCACCATTGCTTCAATGCGTGCTAAACGCGCATCGAATTCGGACGAAGACATGGCTTGCGTTGTGGTCGCAGCTGAAGTAGTAGATGATCCGGCGATCGCATATACAGACGCGTTTTGCTGAGCTTCGTGAATCTTATCGGCAACGTCTGCTAATTCGCTAAGCGGCTTGTCGCCGACTGCAGCTAACGCTATATGTATGATTTGTGGTAATTTGCGCAACCACAGGTTTTTTATAATATCGTCGCCGAACGTTTGACCAGACAATTGTTTCATGGACCGTAATAACTCTGAAGGGCTCCTGTCACCTATATCAGCTTTTGCTATTAATGATTCTAGGCGCTTGGTTTCGGAAACTGAATGTCGTTTGATTAACACGGATTTCAAGTTTTCGTAGCGATTTGTGTCTGGCGGATCAGTTAAAATGTCAATAATTGATTCACAAGATTCGGGAGGTAACGCGGCAATAGTGAGGCAATATTTCGTGTCTTTATTTGTTATGTGGTACGCCTGAAATTGAGCTTCGGCCTGGATGAACCAAGTCGACGGTTTCGTTGGCCAAAAAGGTGGTAATCGGACTCGTACCGAATCTATTCTACCTTCATTGACTGGGTTCGAGCTATCTGTTCCTTTATTTGTATTGTCATTTTTAGCGTCTGCGTAATCATTAACCATTTTGTAAGATTTTGTGTGCCAAGTTAACAAAATAATAAAACCAAAATTTAAAATTGTTACGAATTTTTTAAAATTTAAAAATTTAAAATTGTTACGAATTTTTCATTTAATATTGAGAGAGAAAAATAAACGTTATTCTTGGATGGTCCCAAAAAATATTAAAAATGTAACACAATTTTTGGACGATCCCTGTATTATATTGAAATTATTAATAAAATTAATAATTGAAATCGAGAACAATCTATATAAATCGGCGAGAAAAAAATATGTGTGTGTGTTGGAAGGTATTTGTCTGCAATTAAAACTTTTTAATAATAATAAAATCAGTTGTTGCGGGCAAATATATAAAATTATAATTTATTGTAATTTTTGAAATTGTTTGTTTTTTTTTTAAAATGAATTTTGTTACAAATGAATTTAAATTTTGTATGAATTTTATAAAATTATAATTTTTGTAATTTTTGAAATTTGTTTTTAAAAAAAATTAATTTTGTTACAAACAAAATTTAATTTTGTATGAATTTTATATTTTAATAAAAAAAATAATAATTAATAATATGTATTATTATTTTTGAAATACCTATATGTATTTTAATATTTTCATATGTATATATAATAAAAAAATATTTTTTATATATTATAATTCTTAATGTTAAATATTTTTATATGCAAAAATTCTAATTTGTATGTGTAATTTTAATTTATACAATTGTTTTTGATTTTTTCAAAAGACAAAAAAAAAAATATGTTTAAAATAATGAAAATTATTACAATTATGCGTTTTTCAAAATTATCAGACAATTTTTTAATTTTTAAAAAACTTTATTTAAATGTCGAATTTTATCATTTATTTTGAGCAAAATATTTAGAAAAAAAATAAATTGATAATTTTAATATGTATTACAATTGTATAATTTTACAATTTTATTAAAAAAATATATTAATGATTAACCATTTATGATTAAAATATCAATGTAATTTATAAAGATAGCATAAAATTTTACGATTTTTAATATGTTAATATATTTGGAAAATTGTTACTTGTTTTTCCGATACGTTGAATCAATGATGAACGTGAATGTTTCAATGTTGAAAATAGCTGATCTTGATTGTTAAAATGATGAAATTGCTTATGATAATGATGAAACTGCTGATGTTGACTGCGAAAAGGATGAAATTACTCTTGAAAATGATGAAACTGCTGATAATGATTGCTCTGCTTAATGGAAACTGATGAAATTTTGACTATTTTTTTTTTATTCAAAATTTTCGTTGCAATTAATTTTTCCGTTTTATATTTTTGTAATTGTTTCTTGCAATTTTATTGAAAAAAAAATAGTATTTTCACTTTCAATAAAATATTTTATCAATTTTTTTTTAAGAGAAATAACTTAAATTTGTATGCACTTTAATAGGATTCTGTTTTTAATGTTTTTTTTTTATATTTTTGCACGTGTTTTTTGTTCGGGGTCACCAATTGTAGGTGGTGTGCTTTTGGGCAGTCACCCTACTTATTAAATAAAATATACTGTTTTTTATATTTATAAAAATAATTTATTTAATATATTTATTTATCCTATTTATTTCTATTTTAACTATTTAATTGTTTATTTATTATACTTTAATGTAATTCACTTATTTATTTAGTTTTCATAAATTCAGAGTTTTTATAATTTATTATTTTAATAATTATTTAAATTATTCCAATCTATGTATTAAATTATTATCGCAACAACTAACTTTATTTATTTTAGCTCGATTAACTTTTTCCAACTTCTCGCTTTGAATACTCGATATGAAGTAAAAAAATTTTCATCGCATCTCCAATATTTGTAATTGATTACACAATTACCGATATTAGAGATCAAATTAATTAATCGAGAACTTTCGATTTATACAACAATGGTTCAATTATTAATTTTAATGGTGTGATTAACCGGTAATTATTAATATAATTAATTAAGAGAAATTGAGATAATTACCGGTGTCACTACAGATATAGCACACTCACCATACAAGTGTGCACATGTGCTAAAAAAAGTGGACTTAGAACATTATTTTGGCACTTAGAACACTTGAGAACGTATTAGCTACAATAAATATTACAAAAGTAACCATTATTCTGAAAAAAATTATTGTATATAAATAAATAAAATAAAGCATCAATGTAAAAAATATATTTTATTTATGCGAAATTATAATTCAGTCGCATATGATGTTTAATTTAATTATAAACAGGTACAAAATTTAAAAAAAAATATATTGGTAATCAATATTAATAATTTGGTAATGAATATTACCAAAAAAATAATTAAAAAAATAGTAATTAATTCAAATTCAGTATAACATAAAAATACATAATAGTTTTAAATATAGTTACTTTACATAATAAAAATAATATGACTGACTTTTTTTAATTTCACATTATATGTAAATCACAAAAAAATATGGCATAAAATATATATTTATTTTAGTACAGCCTTATAGAATTGTACATCTTCATCTGGCATCCAATTGTACATAGATTCAATATGTTGATAAAATTGATAATAAATTAAATATTCAATCGAAAAGCTCTGCATTAGTTGAAAATAAAATTAATGATTTGTATACTAATTGTAGCTCATCTAATGAATTAAATATTAGAAATGACGAAATTTTGATGGAAAAATTAAAGTTCCAATTAGATTCTATACAATCATCATTAAAAAGAATAAAAATAATAACTGAAAGCAATTCTCTAAATTTGCAACAATCATTGGACAAAAATAGTTCAGAAAATGTAGAAAGTCACCATAAAATATATAATGAATTATGCACATTAAGAAACAATGATGGTATAGTTGAACTTATAAATCGTTTAATTAGTTATGGTGATGAACTTGTAACAACTAAAGTAAAATTCAATGATATTATTGATGAAATTAAGAACTTAAACTGTACCACAATTGAAAAGAAAATTTCAAATGACACAGTACAAGTCAGAGATTGCATTTCTATTTGTGAAGAGATTTTCAACATTGATAATAATTTTAATAATAACTATTATAATAGCCATAATAATGATAATAATAATAATCATATAATTAATAATAGTAATAATAATTTTATTGCAAATAATAAAAATAATAGTAATAATAATAATACTAATTATAATGATAATGATAATAATAATAATATTAATAATAATGATAATAATAATACTTATAATAATAATAATAATAATAATATTAACAATAATAATAATAATAATAATAATAATAATCATAATATCAATAATAATGATTATAAGAACGATAAAATTGATTACAAAATGAATAGTAGTTATGTTTCCTTTAATTTTCTGCCGGATGAAAATTCTCAAATAGCCGCAAAAACAATGTTAAATAAACGCCGAAGACAAAAAAGGAAGAAACATGCTATTAAAAATATAAAGCAAATAAATAGCAAAGTGACAAAAATTTGCAATAAAATAGTACCTGATTTAAATAATGTGACGTCCAAATTTACAACTGATGATGTTATAAATGTTCCTGTTTTACCGATCGGTCATGTTTCTGTGTCTAGTTTAAATGTTTCTCAATTAAGCAATACAACAGTACCTGATTTACAAAATGTGACGTCCAAATTTATAACTGATGATCTTATAAATGTTCCTACAATAAGCAATACAACAGTACCTGATTTACATAATGTGACGTCCAAATTTACAACTGATGATGTTATCAATGTTCCTGTGTTACCGATCGATCATGTTTCTGTGTCTAATTTAAATGTTTCACCAATATATAATAAACTTAAATGTATATTCTTATCTAAATTAGATAAATCTTTTACTTCAGAAGCATTAGAAGTATACATTAAGCATAAATTAAACATTGAATCATTTAAGATTGAAAAGATGCATAATTGCAAAAATTATAATAAATATGTATCTTTTAAACTATATGTAACTGAAGATTATTTTTCCGTTTTAAATGATACTAAATTCTGGCTACAAGGAATGATTGTACACGAATTCAAACAAAATAATCAACGGAATTCTTTTCAGAACATAATGACAAGTCTGCTGAGACGCAATTAATAAAATTTGGTATTAATATTATATACCAAAATGTACATGGATTAAGGACAAAGACTGATAAAGTTTACTTTAATACATTTAATTGTAAATATGATGTTATAGCTTTAACCGAAACTTCACTAAATTCAAAAATTTTGGACTCTGAGTTATTTCACTCGTCGTTCAATTATTTAGGAGAGATCGTCACGCTAATACTGATATTGATACAGTTGGTGGAGGAATTTTGAAAGCTGTTCGCTCTAATATTAATTGTACGTTAATTAATTTTCCTGAAGATCATAATCTTGAAATTATGTGTGTACAATTATCTGTGGATGCATCATCAATATTCGTAGTTAATGTTTATATTCCACCTAATAGTTCGTTTGAAATATATAATAATTATTTTAAATGTTTGGAATATATATCTTCTATATTAAAAGAACATGATGAAATTGTTTGTGTTGGTGACTTCAATTTGCCAAAAATTAATTGGATTAGATCTTCTGAAGATCTTACGTTAGTTCCTATATGTAATGCTAATATTGATGCTGATATTATTGATCAATTTGCCGACTTAAACTTAGAACAGCATAATGATATTTTTAATGACAATGGTCGTTTACTGGATCTAGTATTTTCTTCAAATATCTATGATTTATCTGTAATACGGTCTGATAATCCAATTGTCTTCGAAGAATCACATCATCCTGCTCTACCAATATCATTAAATATTGATAAGCCACTCAATTTTAATCATATTAATAATTTAAAATTTAATTTCAAAAAAACTAATTTTGATAATTTAAACATAGATTTAGAACGTACAAATTGGTCTAATATTTATAACTGTGAGAATTTAGAAAAATGTTTGTTTAATTTTTATGATATTTTATTTAATTTATTTTTAAAACATGTTCCTATTAAATGTATTTCTGACTCAGAACAATCTCCACCTTGGTATGACAAAGAATTAAAGAATCTTCGTAATTTACGTAATAAAAAATGGAAACAATATTGTATTTCAAATGTTGCTGACGATTTCAACTCTTATATTTATATACGTAATAAATTTGATCTTGAAATACATGAAAAATACATGAACTATCTGTCTGATATTCAAAATAAATTAAAATTAAATCCAAAAGAATTTTGGAATTACATAAATCAAAAACGCAAATCTATTGGTTATCCGTCTTCTCTATGTTATAGTGGTATAACATCTACAGATCCTATTGTAATTAGCAATCTATTTGTAGATTTTTTTAAGAACTCGTTCTGTGACATCAATGATGTATCTCTAGATTGTCCTAATAGTCTGGTTGAAAACATTGAATCGTTTTCACATTTAAATAATCTAAGTGTTAATATATCTAAGGACTCTATTTTGAAAGAATTATGTGGTTTGAAAGAGACTTCTACCTGTGGTCCTGACGGGGTACCATCTATTATTTTAAAAAGATGTGGTTTCTATTTGTGTAAACCACTAGAATACTTATTTAAATTTTCTATGTCAAGTAATTGTTTTCCGAAGATTTGGAAATCGTCTTTCATTATACCTCTCCACAAAAAAGGTCCTAAAAGCCAAATTTCCAATTACCGTCCTGTTGCAAGATTGTCTTGTATTCCTAAGTTGTTCGAGTCTATTGTAACTAATTGCTTATATTTTCATGTAAAATCTATTTTTGCAAAGGAACAGCATGGTTTTATAAAAGGTAGATCTACAACTACCAATTCAATGGAATTTTCTAATTTCTGTATTGAAAGTTTTGAGAAACGTCATAGTGTTGATTGTATATTCACTGATTTTAGTAAAGCTTTTGATAAGCTTTCATACCAGTTACTTTTAATAAAGTTAAGAAAAATGGGTTTTAATGAAAATTTCTTACTATGGCTTCAATCATATCTCACTGATAGATCATATAGAGTCATTTTCAATGACATCATTTCGGAAAGCTTCAAAGTACACAGTGGTGTTCCCCAAGGTAGCCATCTTGGCCCACTGTTGTTCATACTTTTTGTAAATGATCTACCAAATGTGATTAAGAAATCTAAACTTTTAGTCTACGCAGATGATGCAAAAAATTTTAAGGACATTAACTCTATTTCTGACTTTATTGAATTACAATCCGATTTAGATAACTTTTATAACTGGTGCTATAATAATCGCTTATTCTTAAATATTGATAAATGTTTTGCTATGACTTTTACGCGGAAATTAAAATATGATAACTATAATTATAAATTTGACTTAACAAATCTTAAACGAACAAGTTCTTCAATTGATCTTGGGGTTTGTCTTGATTCAAAACTTTCTTTTGTTGAACATATTAATATAATAACGAAAAAAGCTAATTCTTTATTAGGTTTTGTTAAACGTCAGTCTCGTGAATTGTATGATCCTTACGTTATTAAACTTCTTTTTATAACTTTTGTCCGTCCTATACTAGAGTATGCATGTCAAGTTTGGTGTCCTTATTATGATATTCATATAAATCGCCTTGAGGGTGTACAAAAAAGATTTCTTCGTTTCGCTCTAAGGAACATGAATTGCAGGGATAATTTTAATCTCCCACCTTATACTGAGCGATTGCGCCTAATAGATTTGCCTTCATTGGAGAAAAGACGCGACTATCTGACCTTTAGTTTTATGCATAAATTAATAATCGGCGATATAGATTCATGTATTTTACAATCTAAGGTTAAATTTAGAATTCCATCACATACTGTCCGTGTTTTTCATCCTTTAATGATTAAGAATCATCTGTCTAACTATGGTGCTTTTTGTTCTTTGTCACGAATGTTTAAAATTTATAACGATAATTATTTAATTTTAAATTCTTTTAATTTTCAGACTAAATTGTTTAAAGATAAATTCTATTATTAAAATTTTTGTATATATTTTTATATAACTAGTACTTAGTTGATCAATAAATAAATAAATAAATAAATATCCTTTTTTTTTCTTCTGATATATTACTGGATCCAGGAGTGTTAAATACATTAGGTAAAGTTTTTTGGTTTTTGTTTCTAGTTTTAATTCCAAATAATGAAACACGTTCCAAGTGCACATTGTCGCCGTAGTCGTCACGATAACCCACACTTAACAGATTATTACTGCGACATTCAATTTCTTTTGTTTTAGAATATGGTACAAAATTAAGCCCAGCGCTAGCAATACTATTTTTAAAAAAATCCTTTCGTTTCAATTGCATGAGCTTTAACTTAACCTTTTCATAATGCATCAAGTTTAATTGTCGCATGAGGGGACTGATGTTTTAACTTTGGTTGAATGCGGACGTATTTTCTTTTGTGGATTGCTATTAATTATTTTCAATTGTTTAAATTTTTAAAAAAAATTCTATTAAAATTCTTATTGTGTGAAAAAATTTCAAATTTTTTCATTGAAAATTTTTTGTATAGAAATTTGTTTCTATAGAAATTGAATTTCTATAGAGATAATTTTGACTGATTTTGCTTTGATTTTGCGGAGGTTTTTTTGATTTTTAAATGCTTTATTGAGCCAAAAAAAAAATATAATTAATTACAATAACTTAAAGCTAGCTATTCACTTATTATCTAATTAATTTTTATGACATTTACATAATGTACGAAAAATTATTTTTTTATCTTTTATAATTTTTAAATATCGTTACATATTCTTATTTAATTTAATTATGTTTTAATTTCTTTCTATTTAGGTTTTTTTTTTGTTGAAAATGGCTGAAAACAACAATATATTTTATTTTATTTATTATTAAAATACTTAAAGCTAGACTTAAAACTAAAACTAATACTAAAGAGGAGGAATTACATAAGCCACCATATTTTTTTGATATATCTTAACATATTTTTTTTATCAATTTCTGGTATACTTTGTTCAAATTTTAGATCATTTTCATCTATAGATAAAGGACAATAATTAATTTTTGTATTGGTAGCTCTTCTAGCTACGTGGTATATAAGTGGGAGCGCATAGCTATCTTGTATGTACCTATTTTCATCCAAATAAATAAATGTTTCCGGCGGTATAAAGCCTGTTTTCATCGTTTTTTCGTAATACTCAATATTTGGATGGTATATATGACCAACATAACTATTATCTACATTATGTACTTTATTGTAATGATTACGAATTAATTTTATTATGAAATTATCTATTCTACCTATATTTGCTTTATTGTATATATATTTATTTGAAAAATATTTTTTATAATTGTGTCTAGGGTTTTTGTATTCGTTTAAGGGGGAACATACGAAATTTATGGTTTTTTGCTCTTCTTTTCGTCACTTTGTTTCATATAAAACTAATTAATTTTATATAATTTTTTTTTTAATCATAAAGTTTGATGTATTGAGGTGCGCATAACGTTGAGATTTTGTAAATATTTTTAAATTTAAGGACTTAATTTTTAATTTTAAAAATACCATTTTTGCATTTTTGTATGTTATAAATGACATCATAACTATGTAACGACGAAATCTTTAAACACCATTTTTTTTTTAAATTGTTCGTTAAATATTGGAGCTCGGACTAACGTTGCTATTTTTTAAATATTTAGCTAAATTTTCTTAAATTTTAACAATTAGTGTAAAAAACACATATTTTATTGAATTTTAAATAGTTTATATAATATTTAATTGGCATACTTCTAGGCGTAAGAAATTAAGATTTATTAAGAGAGAACTTTCCATATGAGCTTTGCGACAACTAATGTAATGTATGTAAATGTAAAATGTAACTATGTTTTACGGTTTTACATTACTCACATAAATAAGTACAAGAGTAATATTATTTTTAACTTTGTTTTTGAAAAAAACTATATTTGTTTGGAAAAATAGATTTTGTGATAATTTATTATTTGTGAAAAAAATTATTTGTCAAATTAAATTTTAATTTTGTGTGAATATTTATTAAAAACATTATTATTAAAAATGCGTGTAGTAAAAAGTAAATTGTGTAATTTTCGTGCTAAAAAAGAACAACAAAATTTATGAAAACGTAAGTAAATATTTTATTAATTTGCTTATCCTATACTATTACTTAAAAAAAAGTCAAATTATTATATTGTATATTTCTATTTTCAAAATATCGTACAAAATAAAATCTAATATATTGTACTAATTGCTTCGTAGAATACAAAAATAATAAGACAAGTAACTGCCCCATAGTTTGTAATGAAAATATTTTAGAAGAAGAAATTATAGAAAATGATCTTATAATAATGATATAAATTTTTTAGGTATGTTTCTGTTTAGTATAAATCAAATTTTTCTACGGTGATTCGTGATATAAACTGTCTATATATGTGTCGTTTCTGAACTTTAATCCAATAAAATTTTATATAACATCATTTTATTGACAACGAGCTATCAGTAAGGAATTAAAAAATTACTTTTATTTAGAAGTCATAATTGGAAATTTATTTGTCATAAAGTTAAGCCTTTTTATTTTATATTTTATCAGTGTAATTCTGCTGAAATTACTTAATTATGGACTCTTTAATAAAATTATGTTATATAAATTTTAGTGGTCAAACATCATATTCATAACAATACAAATTTAATTCCGAACTTTTTAAATTAACAGATGATAACAGCAATAACACATGACATTGAAAATGAATCTGTAGCTATAGCTCAATTAGAAGGCCAGCTTAACATAAAAATAAAGAAATGTGGACTTTTTATTTCCAATGATAATAATTTTAATTTTCTTGGTGCTACACCTGATGGCCTGGTAGATGATAACGGAATTGTAGAAATCAAATGTCCTTTCTCAGCTTATAATATAGATCCAGATGAAATTATTTGTAAGCTTAAGAGTATACATTTTTTCAAAGTAGACAAAAATACTAAAGAAGTAATTAGTTTGAAGAACAATTCAAAATATTACTACCAAGTACAAGGCCAATTAAACATCACTGGTAGAAACTACTGTATTTTTGCCATGTGGACTGGTAAAAACTATCCACTAAAATATATTAAAGTAGATAGGGATGATGTATTTTGGGAACAATGCAAACTAAAATTAAAATCATTTTTTTATGATTGCTATATATTGGAGTTAGCAGATCCACAATATCCTAAAAACATGAAGATTAGAGAAGCTGATTCAATTTTAGGGTGAGTCTTATAAAATAATTTATTAATGATGAACATTACATTTTATCTTATTTTACTATAGGCAGCTGCTAGCAGGGCCAATTTGAGGTGTATTTTATACCAGTATATTTTATAATAAAATTCCTTTTTAAAATAATAATTATGTATATTATATGTACACAAAAAAAAATTACATACTTAACAAAATAATTTTTAATAATAATAATGTAGTATAATATTTTAATAATAATAATATATAAAATAAAATTATAATGTGGCAACGTTGTAAAAATCCTTTTTTATTTTCAAAAAATATAATTTTCAAATTCTTTTTGATTTTCAAAAATATAATTTTCGCTTTTACGAGTAGTTACGATTACGAAACACGAAATAAATTTTTTTTATTATTTTATTATAAAATTATTCTCAAAATTTTAAATTAAATAAAATAGCTTTCTCTCAATTTGAGATAGTGGTGCCATCTAAGGTAATGCTTTCAAAACTGATTCTGAAAAAAAAGTCGTTAAATTGTGCTTTTTTTTTTCGTATGTTCCGCCTTAAACAACTTCTAATTATTTTTCTTTCTAAGAGTCTATATTTTTCCATTAGCGATGGACCTATGTTGTACCATATAGGACAGCTGTATGTTAGTATGGGTCTGATTAATGATTTATACGCTATTAATTTTACTTTAGTATCTAGAATTTTATTATAAAATATTTTTTTTGATGCGAAGAAACCAGCTTTTGCCTTTTTTATTTGATTATCTACATGCGTTTTAAAGTTTAATCTGTGATTTAAATTAATTCCCAAATATCTAACATCCGTTTTGTTTGTAATTTTAGTACCATTTGTAGAGCGAATAGAGAACTTTCTCCAATTTTTTCTTACATCTAGATTAGCATTTTCTAATCCTGGCCTAAAGAGAATTGTTTCACATTTTTCGATTTTGCGGAGGTTATGCCGACGTTTTGACGCGCCTCATGGTGAGCGATAAGTTTCTGGTCGAAGGACCCGTGCGTTCCCGCTCGGTTGAAAGGAAGGGTGTTAAGCCGTAGCCGCAGTCGGTGGGGCTTAGGGGGCGAACCCGCAGCCGGAGAAACAAGAAGAAGACTACATATGCGGTGATTGTCAAGGTAGGTGCTGGGTGGAGCCAGTTGCGGTTCAGCAACAGCTAGTGACGGACGTCAGTGGGAAGGTGGATGTCCGGGTGAAGGACATTCGCCCGGTATCGACTGGCCTCCGTATAGTGACGTGTTCTTCTGTAGAGGTCGAGAAAATAAAAAACAGTAAGAGCTATAAGAGAGGCTGGCTTTACTGTCGAGGACCCATTGGTGATGGCCCCCGGGTAATGATTATGGATGTGCCCCAGGAAATTACGGCGGAAGATCTGATGCGGCAGATCTACGAGAAGAATGTTGGAGAGGAGATGATGCAGTATGCGGCTTATGAGAGAGCGGTGAGGTTGGTAAGCAGACCCAGCAGTGTTGAGGCAACTGGCCATGTGGTGCTGGAGGTTCCTGAGCGGCTGGCGGAAGCCTGGCAGCGTCAGCGGCGTCTGTTCGTGCGCTGGCAATCATACCGGGTACGTGTGATGGAGAACCAGCTTCGGTGCTACAGGTGTTATGCCATAGGCCATAGGGCGTATGAGTGTAAGGTCGTGAGGCCGGTATGTAGAGAGTGTGGCATTGAGGGTCACCTGAAAACCGTGTGCCCTAACGAAGAGTCCAGCCGTAATTGAAGGACGCTGGGTAAGCCCGGTAACCATTCGGTTACGTCAGTGGCGAATTTCCCAGTGTATGCTAGGGCATGCGGGCGGAAGGTGCTCTCAGCATGAATGAGGCACTATTAACTGTCCTACAGCTTAAATGTCAGGGCAGTTACGGTGTCATGTGTGACTTTGGGGAGTGCATGAGAAGTATGAGTGTAGGTGTTGCCTTGGTGCAGGAACCGTATGTTGCGGATGGATGCGTCAGGGGTTTGCCTGCCAGCATGAGAGCTTTTGTGAATACAAGTGGGGGTTCAGGGGTGATTGTGGACAATGTCGATATGGATGTGATTCTCGTCGGTGAGTGTACGAATGAGTGGGGTGTCTGTGTGTGTATTAAAGGTGTGCTTGGCACAATTTATGTTGTGTCTGTGTATTGTAAGTTTTGTGGGGAAATTGGGCCGTACATTGAGTATATGGAAAGTCTCGTACGGGGACTTAGGAATGGTTTAGTAAGGGTGTCGGACGGGGTGGCGCCAACATCCTACGTGGTAGGGAGCTCAAGGAGTGGATTGTAGGATCACGAATGAATGTGCTCAACAAGCCCTCCGAATGGTATACATTCAGCGGTGCTCGTGGACAGAGCGATATAGATCTGACTTATTGTGAATGGTATGTGTGATCGTTTTGAGTTTTTACCTGATTGTGGATTGAGTGATCATAACGTGATACAGGTGGTGTGTAAGAGTGATAGGAGTACTAGTGTGAGTGGTCGGAGTGGTGTTCGTTGGTTGACCAAAGGGGTCGACTGGAGCGCGTATGTGGACTTCCTCGGTGGTCCTGAATGTATGAAAAGTGATGATGAATTCTGAGCATTGACATTGGATGAGAAGGTTCGTTTTGTGTATGATTGTGTGAAAGATGCGAATGAAGTCAAGCTCAAGAGAGTGGTGAGGGAACGCCCCAAGCGCGTGAAGTGGTTCACAGATGAGCTTCGTGTTAAAAAGCGATCTGTGAATCGCTTGCGTCAGGCGTTCCAGAATGATCGTAGAAAAGGATGGAAAGGAATGAATGCCAAACTCTTTATGAGGTATGAATGAAGGCCGTTTTCCAAAGGAATGGAAAGTATGGGATGTGGTTGTGCTTCTGAAGTCTACGGACAAGGTGAAGCACGATCCGCACTCCTATAGGCCGATATGTTTGTTGTCTGAGATGGGTAAAGTGCTAGAGCGTGTGATGGTGAAAAGAATAAATGAAAAGAGAGTGCATGTCAATACGGCTCAGTATGGATTTACTAAAGGTAAGTCTACTGAAGACGCATTGCTAAAAATGAAAGCGATTGTTAGTATGAGTGATAAGAAGTATGTGCTGGGTCTGTTTGTGGACTTTAAGGGTGCGTTTGATAATATTGTGTGGAGTCGGGTGATTGAGAAGCTGAATGAGATTGGGTGTGAGGAGCTCTCCATATGGGAGAGCTACTTTAGTGAGAGGAGTGCGTGTGGAAGACCGTACAGAGGGGAACACCCCAAGAGTCCATTTGTGGTCCCTCGGTGTGGAACCTGATGATGGATGATCTCCTGCACGCAATTGCTCGGTGTAAATGTAAGGTGATTGTGTATGCCGATGACTTGCTTTGCTGGTTGAAGGCATGAGCAGGTCGGAGGTCGAGAGATTGGGAACTTTGTTCATGACCGAGGTCGTGAACTGGGTGATGCGTGTGTGTGTCTCGAAAGAGAAAATTGTGTGTATGTTGCTGAAAGGTAGTCTGAGCGCGACTCGGCCACCTATTGTAAGAGTGAATGGTGTTGGTATGAAGTATGTGAAGGTTGTGAGGTACTTGGGCCTGAATATCGGTGAGCGAATGAGTTTCGCACCGCATCTGGCAGTGCTTCATAAGAAGACTGCTGGGGCGGTGGGTTGTATGAAAATAGTTCTGCGTAAGGATTGGGGATTGAATGATAGAAGAGTAAGGATGATATTCAGGGGTTTGATTCTGCCGTGTATCACGTACGGTGCGATTGCGTGGTATGGTATGGCCCAATTAGGTTATGATGCTGAGTATAGTTGCCAGAGAATAGTGATGTATGCGGGGGTGCCGGACTGTGTCCACCGATGCCCTGCAGGTCCTGATGGGGGAGTTATCAGGCGTTGGCTGCACAGAAAGGTAGTGCGTGAGATTCAGCTCACTGGGTCTGATCCGGTGATTGAATCTGAATGTCAGGGGTTATCCATTAAGGACCGTAAGGCTCTTGTGGATAACAGAATGTATGAAATTTGGCAGCGGCGATGGGATATGAGTGACAAAGGCAGGTGTACGTATGAGTTTGTAAAGGATGTAAGGTTAATGCAGAAGGGATGTTTGGTTTTGGCCTGCACCTTGGCTATATTATCACTGGCCATGCCAGTATGAATGAGTATCTGAATAAGCGTGGACTGGCAAATACCTCGGAATGTTCGTGTGGCTATCCAGTTGAAGACTGGAAGCTTATGCTGGCTGAGTCTGTGTTGTATGCGGATGTGCGAAGATTGAATGATTGGGGAATTCGGTATGAATGAGGAGTGCTCGAAGTTGGGCGAGTACTCCAGGATGCGAATATTGTGAGAGAGTTGAATGATTTTGCAGGATTGGTAT
The DNA here is from genome assembly GCA_963920725.1 of Rhamphomyia laevipes. Taxonomy (NCBI): domain Eukaryota; kingdom Metazoa; phylum Arthropoda; class Insecta; order Diptera; family Empididae; genus Rhamphomyia; species Rhamphomyia laevipes. The sequence continues at coordinate 76,521,403 of OY987255.1, read as the reverse complement.
TTGCCAGAAGAGTGACTTTAGTGTGAATGGGCTGGTATTTCTTTCTTTTTTCATTACAGGTACCTGATGGATTGCTGAGCGGTGATAGGACGTCGGTGGCGCTGCATGGCTGGAAGTCGGTCGTGAGGGCGCACTAGTGCTGATGTGGTAGGTTGTCTTGTGTGCTGTTGTGTTGTGCTGTTTAGTGTGTGTTCTCGGTTTTGTGTTGTGTGCTGTAAGCCAGCCTGGGCTGCAAGGCCCTAAAATTCTAGAGCGTAAGCTCGAAGACTCGAACCGAGGTCTATAAAGATTCGGGTACCACGGGGTCGGTGAATGCCCTGGGGGATTTAATCCTCTATCACCGACAACGGTTGTAGGCCCCCTTGTGGGAGTATCGTGTTGGCTGTGGTTATAGGCATATCGCGCCTAGTGGGACATTTATGTCACTCCGGGGTTGAACAGCGCTATCTTTTCGGAGGTCTGACTCGCTTACTCCAGTCAGGGATTTAGATAGGTCCCGCTTCCACCAGTAAGGTTTCCACCGCTTGCACGGGGGAAATAGACTGGTAGTTGGAACAACTTGTTGTTCTAACGGGTCACTCCTGCCATGAATGGAGCCGCTCCCATGGGGGACGTGTAATAGAAGCCTTCGGCTTAGGTGTGCACGTTAAATCACGAAAAGAGGGACTCTGTCGCATGAGGGATACGGGACTAAAATATGCTATATGTTTTAAATGGCGATCAATCACACTATGAACAGCGTCGAGCTCTTGGATTCTAGAGTGTCCAGTAGAATAGCGCTGATAAATAGTTTTAATTTTCCATTTGATATTTGAATTACAATTAATACTAGTTTTTATTAGTAATGTATAAAATTTTGTATAGGAAGCTCTTCTTATGCATACAAAATTTCCTCTTAGACTACTTGAGAATAATTATAGCAAGAAAAAAGCTGAAATTCGTGGCACATAGAACAAGGTTACAGAAAAATATTTTCTAAACTACAAGAGATAGAACAAAATGGTTTTCAAATTCGGAAAGAGGAACGTACGCGATAATTTTTTTAAATAATAAATCTATTATATATTGCTTTGGTTATATTAACTAAATAATTGAAAATAAATAAAAAAAACTGCTAACTATGTCTATGGGAAGCAGATAACTCGTAGTTATGTTTAACATAGATTTATGTCCAAAAGTTTTTTGTAATTAACATTACCTTTGTAACAAATTTCATTGAAATTGGATAATATGTACCCTATTGCTCTATATATAGAACATATGAAATATTAATCGGAAATTTTAGCAAGGACCCCCTTAGACTACTAACTTCTACCTTAGTCTACACATGCATAATCACGAATCCACGCTGCGCACAAAATTTCTTTGAAATTGGATAATATTTACCATATGATCTAGATCTAGAACATATGATCTAGAGTCAGTGTACGATTTATTATGCGGATCGAAAATTTTAAAACATTTATTTGAAAATGTTGAAATGTTTTAAGTTTTCGCTAAATATTAGCTCCCATACTTAGCAATGCTTATCTTAAATAGATAAATTTGTAGCTTACAACAGAAAAATTAAGTTAAAAAAAATTGTAATGTTAAAAAAAATGGCAACACGTTTTTTTTGAATACATATTTGTATTTTTTAATTAAAGTAATTGTGTTATAAAAACATTGTTAAAAAACTTCACTTTAAAAAATAATATTTAATCTCTTACACCAAATGTTTTATAAAAACTTTAAAACCTAAATTAAAAAAAGAACAATAATTTTTTTTAAAAAAAAATTGTTCCTGTCGCCCAGAAATTTCTAGACGGGTAAATCGGCGATTGTAGTCGAAAGCGCCTTCAATAATACCGAACTGCAAAAGTCGATACGTGGCGAGGCGAGAGTATTCATATTATTTAATATAATTCCGACCATTTAGTTTTTTGACGAAAATACTTTCTTTTTTCTAAAACTAAATGAGAAATCAAATTTATGAATATATTTTATTCAAATAAAGGAAAATTAAAATTTGGGTTAAATTATAAGAACTTAATATGATAAATCGTAATTAAATCGCAATATCTTTGACGTTAATACAATTCAGTATATCACATAACTGTACTGTTTAAATATATCAGTAATTTATTAATCAATTCTAAATATCAATGTCCGTAATTTTGAAAAAAACTTCTAAGAAGCTTTTAGATCTTCACTACATATATAATTTATATTTTAACAATTTCTTTTAGCAGATAGAAATGCAACATCCATTAGTATCGAATTTACAAATAGGAGAATCATGTTCAGCAGACAGCACAAATTTATATTATGAAAATCTGGAAGGGCAAAATATTGAAATAGATAAGAATTGTGAAAATATAACTAATGAGATAGTAAGTATTATTCATATTATATAAATAGCTAATTATTTAATACTTGATAAGTATAACCACAGATATATTATGTTGAACTATAAAAATGGTGCTAGTTCATTTTCTTAATCAACAACTCTTAACCGACAAAAAGCTCTTTTTTTCAACCGACGAGTTTATAACTTAATACTTTAAGACTAGATCGACTCAAAAATATTAGAAAATAATATTTCAATTTTAAAATGTAATATTTTAGTATATTTTTGGCCGATAACATATTGCTTCTTATCATATATAGGTTTTTCACTGCTAATTCAAGTTTTTTCATTTCAAATTCAATTTTTTTCATTTCAAATTCAATTTTTTTCATTTCAAATTCAATGTTTTTCATTTTAAATTCAATTTTTTTCATTTCAAATTCAATATTTGAAAATAAATTGATATTTATTTTAAAAATTTTTAAACTGAAGAAACTAAGTATTTTTAAACAAAACAAGAAAAATAAAATGTTAATGTTAATGTTAATTAATGTTTTTAATTTTTGGCTATAGCCAGTTTAACAAAAGCCAGTTTAACAAAAATTGAATTTGAAATGAAAAAACTTGAATTAGAAGTGAAAAACCTATATATGAAGTTTTGTGGTGGGTGGCAAAAAAACATTAATAAATTATTTATATTTACTATTTAATACCGAAATTAATTCTTTATTCCTAACAACACTAAAATAAAAAAAATCTAAAACACTTTCTATGAATGAGACACCATCATTCTGAAAACCACTGCTTGAATTATACATGGTTATTTGTTGCAATTTTGCATATTTTTATTATAGTAGCTTTAAAACTTATTTATGCAATATTTTGTGTTACAAATTCTTCAAAAATTCTCAGACGAAATTTTAAAATTTTGAAAAATAATTATGAAAGTGAAGTTTTGATGTTTTTTATAGAAAATTTGATCTGAAAATATTTTATTAACACAAATTTCTTAACTTATTTTTGTTAACATAATTTTGTAACAACGTTTTTATACCACAATTACTTTAATTTTAATTTCAATTAGTCAACATAAAAATTAAATACAAATTTAAAAAAAAAAAAAAATACTGAAAGAAAATAACAAGCAAAGTGTTGCCGTTTTTTAAATATTCACGCACTTATCAAATAAGTAAAATATTCTATATTTACAGTTAATATTTAATAATATTCAGCACTTTGGTTACTAATATTCAAAAAACAGAAAATGTTCCCACTATTTTAATTATTTAGTCGTACGGTCCCAAATTTACCAGTTCTAGAAAGAATTATGAAATATATTAGATGGAAGAGTATTTTTGGGTAAAAACTATTTATTTTTTCAATATTATAATATTCATGTAGTTATGGAATTAAGTACGAGTGTGTTGTGTTGGATATGAAATATTTTTTTTTTATTTTTTTTTCTCCATCACAATACTTTACTACAGTGTTACTACATTTAAAATTAGAGTTTCATATATTTAAAGAACTAAATTTTCTGTAAATTAAATCAAGAAGAATTTGTATTTTCGGGTTCAGGATATAATGTTGAGGATGAACTCAGAAAATTTTTGAGATCAGTTACTAAACAATACAGTGTCCGAATACATAAACGCAAAATATTTTTTTAATGAAAATGTTGGTTTTGTTTAATAATTGTTTTTTTTTTTTTATTACAAATGTTTAAAATTTTTGTTTTGTAATTTATTATTATAGTAGATAGACTAAATTTTAAAATGAACTTAGTTATAGCTCTAAAAGAACCAGAGATATATCCTTTTGAAAAACAATAAAGTATAAAAATAGTAAGTGTCCGAATACATAATGGTTTGGGCTCGTATAATAATAAAAATAATAATAACAGAAGAAATACAATTAATTATTCTAATAATAATAATAATAATATAAATAATCTAGGATTTGATAATAAAGGGTTTTTCAATAGGGACGATACCATTTAAAATGGTTGTAATGGCAACACTGCGTATTATTTTTTCTTGTGTTATTTGTGTTCAGTAGCTTATGCCATTTAACCATGGAAAGATACACGCTATGAGTGCTCATTTGTAAATACTGAAAGAAATTTACGAAGAATTCATGGACATTCAGTTAATCAACTCACTATTCGTCGTATAGTAGACAAATTTGATAGTGAATTTTCTTCACGATACAAAGTACCAGTACGACAAAGAAATGCACGCTCACAAGAAAAAATTGAATTGGTAACAGGAGGTGTAAAAGAAAATCCAAATTTATCGGTTCCACGTCGTTCTCAACAATTAAATCTTTCTCAAATAACAACATGGAAAATTTTAAGAAAAGACTTGGGTTAACATGCTTTCAAAATTCGCCTGTTTCAAAAACTGAAGCCATTAGACCGCCATACACGTTGTTTATTTTTTAATTTTGGTCTTGAACAACTTGAATATGATGAACATTTTTATGGAAAAATTTGATGAAGCTCATTTTTGGTTAAATGGTTATGTAAACAAACAGAATTGCAGAATTTGGAGGGATGATAATCCACACGAAACTGTTCAGAAACCATTACATCCAGATAAAGTCGCTGTATGGTGTGCAATTCATGCTGGTGGAGTGATTGGTTCATATAGTCGAAGAAAAACAGTCAATGGCGAACAATACAGAATAAATTGTTAACATGTTATTTTTTTTTCCTGATGTTGAGAATAGTCTGAAAGATAAGACAGTGCCACCTGTCACACAGCCACCTTAACAATCGAATTGGAAACAAAATTTGGTGATGAAATTATCTCAAGAAATAATCCAGCAAGTTATCCTCCCAGGTCGTGTGATTTAACACCTTGTGATTTCTTTCTTTGGGAATATGTTAAGTTACAAGTTTATGCTGATAATCCAACAACAATTGAGCAGTTAAAAATCAACATGAACGTGCTATTGATGAAATACAGCCAAATTTATGGGAAAAAGTGATGGAAAATTGGGATGACAGAATGCAGTACGTACAGAGAAGTCGTAGTGGTCATTTGAATGATATTATATCATCCCTATTGGAAACCCCTTTACATAAAATAATAACAGTTATACCCAATATAATACAATAGTGGTCAAAATTATAACCGACTTAATGATATTCCAAATACTAATACCAATAGGACAATTTCGAATATTCAAGGGCGAAATCGACCAATCGGAGGGGGTGAGAAATTTAAATATTAAATGTTTCAACTGCAAAAGAATAGGACACATAATTAAAGATTGTAGAAATAGAAATCATAACAATAATAATAATATAATGATACTAATAATAATAATAATAATAGTAATAATAATACTAATATAACAATGTTAATTGTAAGGATGATAATAAAAATGAGATTAAATCTACAATTGTTAAGGTTAGGAAAATTATAAATAAACATCACAATAATAATTATTAAACATTTGTACACGGACAAACTATGAATCCCACAAGTTACACCATTTCTGTCCCGAAAAATTCAAGTGATCCCATTGCTCCTAAATATAGTATGTAATAGTAATAATAAATGCAACACCCTCTAAAAAACATTGTCAAAAAATCTGAAGAAATTTTCTAACTTTGTTCAAGACCCAATCTTAAATCCACTTATACCTGTCCAGGACATACCGCATACTTATAGTGACAGATCTAATAATATCACTTTTCAACCATCTAATGTTTTGCCTAATAATTCAACCAGATCCTTTCTAGACCTATTATTCCCACGAAATGTTAAAATGACAATAAACTCGGCTGATAGCATCGAGAATCGTTATTTATTATCTCGTTTGATAACGCCTTTTATGTCATCAATCTAATACGATAATTTTTGGATCTCTCCTGAACAAGTCGCAAGTGATCTATCCTCCTATTCTTCTCGTTTAAGTTTCAAGAGAATTTCATATCTTCAAAAATCCCGTGAAGTTAATGATAAGTATTTTCAGAGCCTTCGATATTATAGTTATATGTGAAACTTGGTTGAATGATTCTTTCACTAATGCTGAAATTTTAAGTAATGACTGGACAGTTAATAGGTTTGATCGAGACTATATTTCTACTCGTCTTACTCGAGGTAGCGGGGTCCTAATCGGAGTACGTAATACCTTTACTCACGAAATAATATGTATATCTAGCTCATAAGCTTTTGAGCTTGATGACTTAAATTCTGTTGTGTTATCCTTTTATTCTTCAACTTTTAGAATAATTGATACTAACGTTCCTAAGATGCTCAAAAAAGATAAGTTAACTGAACTATGGTTAGATAAAAACCTTAGATTTCTGCGATATCGTAGAAATAAATTATATAAAAAAATTAAACAAGTTATTAATCAAAACCAGGATCTAATACGTGAGCATAAAGAAACTGCAGCTGAGTGATCACATATACTTTTTGAAAACTTTATATGTGATAAAATGACGTCAAATATCAATCCAGTACTAAACGAGCAACAGCATGATTTCAGGAAAGGTCCCTCTACTACTACAAATTTAATAGGTTTTACGTCTGGCCCACTGATTAACATGGAAAATAGCAGATCGATGCTATCTATACTGACTTCAGTAAAGTTTTTGACCGTATTGACCACAGCATCCTTATCTCTAAATTAAAAAACACCGTAGTGGCAAACCGACTTCTGAATTGGATCACTTCTTATCTCAGTGGTCAACTCAATCAGTCAAATTTCAATGTTTATTTCCAAAGAAATATTTTTTATTTATTTATTTATTTAGTTATTTAGTTCATAAAACATTTTCTTTATAATATGATTTCGAAATATATAGAATTTTCATTTAAATCACTTATTCCTAATAAATAATGTAAGTGTAATTATAAAAAATACATAAAAATATTTATATAATATGCAATATTTATATAAAAAAATATATTTTTAAAATTTTCAAATTATTTTATTTTAAATATGATTGAATATGAATAATTTTATGCTGCTCATTTTTAAACTTTATTGTTTAATAACAAAATACAACAAAATTTGAAAACTAATATTATAAATTTTTTTAAATTTATATTTGTTTAACACAAATTTCTTAACAATAATATATTCTAACACAGTTTTTTTATAAAAATTATTTTACTTTAAATTTAAATTCTACACCATAAAAATAAAATTCAAAAAATTTAAATAAAAACTTCAAAATTAATGTCAAAAACAGCTGTGCAGCCAATGAAGCAAAATAATAAGCAACAAGTTGCCGTTTTTTTTAACATTCGACTCGCCTAATAGCGAGGCGACTTCAATCATACCAAATTAGTCGTCGGTCGAGTGGAATGGCGAGGCGAGAGGCGACTAGCGAGGCGAGAGTCGAGTCGACTTCTATCATAGGGGTGATTATCACATATGTATGTATCTTCTTCTTCTTAAAGTGCCTGTCCGTTACGGACGTTGGTCACCATTTCTTCAAGTTGGGTTCTATCTTTGACAGCTCTTAGTAAATTGTTTGCGGACATATTAAACCAAACTTCTAAATTTTGTATCCAGGAGATTCTTCTTCTTCCTCTGCTTCTTTGGCCAACTATTTTTCCTTGGATTGTCAATTGTAGAATTCTGTATTTTTCATTACGCATAATATGTCCCAAATATCTTAGCTTTCTTTCTTTGATAGTATTTTTTAGTTGTTTCGATGTGCCCATTCTATTTAGTACTTCCGAATTCGTAATATGTTCGCGCCAGTTTATTTTTAGAATCTGTCGGTATACCCACATCTCAAACGCTTCAATTTTTCTGATGTCATGATGCTTAAGTGTCCAAGTTTCGACTCCATAAAGCAGAATTAGCCAGGTGTAACATTTCAACATTTTTATTTTTAATTTTAAGTTCACAACGCCCTTGCAGAATATATTGTTCATGTTTCTAAACGCCACACGTGCCTGCTCTACTCTTGCGTTGATTTCGGTTCTGTTGTTACACTTACTGTCAATAATTGTTCCCAAGTACTTAATTTTGTAGACTTTTTCAATTGATTTATTGTTCAGTTTTATGCTATCATTGGAATTACTGTTGTTGCTGAAAATTCCGTATTTAGTTTTGCTTATATTTATTTTCATTCCATATTCTTTGCATGTTTTATCTAAATTCTCTAGCATTAACTGTAGATCGCGAGCGTTTGTTGTTGTTGTTGTAGCGGCCTCAGATCTACAAATAGAAACAAAAAGCCATCCCTCCAAACATGAGCAACACGTCTTATTTCAATTCACAAGGCAATATAGTTCAATATAATTTCAATATAGTTTTGAATATAGTTTAAAAAGATGTTATAAAATTATAATATATTTCATCAAAGCTAAGCATACTGAAAGCGATACAGAACTAAATTGCAACTCTTAAGCACTAATATGATGTTTTGGTCGGGTCAGACCCGGAGTCCCAGGAATTCTGCAACTTTAACTGGCTGAAGCCAGAGGTCTCTTGCTGTTAGGGATGTGGGGTTTGTTGCTACTAATACTGCATCGTCAGCAAACCTAACATTATTTACTACTTCCACATTAATTGAGATACCAATATCGCTGTTTATAATTTAAGTGTCCAAGTTGCCTCTTTAAATATATCTTCGGAATAAATATTGAATAACAACGGTGAAAGTATGCACCCTTGTCTTACCCCCTTTTTAATTTCTATGCTTTCGGTTAAGCCATCCGGTGTATTTATTGTCGCTACTTGGTTCCAGTACAAATTTTCGATGATTCTTAAATCTTTTCCATCTAAATTTTTTAATGTTAAAATTGACATCATTTTTTCGTGGTTGACCTTGTCGAAGGCTTTCTCTAGGTCAATAAAACAAGAATGAATATCAACATTCATCTCTCTACACCTTTGTGTAAGTGTGTTAAACCACAAACTAATAAACTATACAGACGATTATATTAGAATACCATTTCTGTCGACACTGATATTTTTCAAATAAAAAATTATCGGCTTAGCGCAGCTCCATTTATGTGTGTATTGTAAAAATACTCTACCTACCTATAGTTCAATACAAATTGTTTTCATTTCATATAAATGATTTTTGTTTTTGCAAGAGAGAGAAATGAAGTCTGAGAAATTTATAAGAATTTAGAAAAAACAGCAAAATAAGTTTTGCACTTTGACCTCCACTGCATTGCAAATCATTTTTGATATTTGAATTAAAAAACTATAGTTTTATGATTTATTGAATTTTTTTTTGGAATTTTAAATTATTTTGTGAATGTGAAAATATCAAAAAATTACTGAAAATTATTTTTATAGGTATAGCTAATTTTAAATTTGTTTTGGTCATATTTTAACATATTTGTGAATAAGTAGGTAATATAAATATGCTTTAACACGTTCGTGACATCGTGTACCACCAGTGGTACACTCCACAGTATTTTGAAACAACGTGAGTGAATGTTACGGAAATTATTTTTGGGCGTAAATTTTTATTTTTAAATTTATAAACTATTTCGTCAGTGCGTAGGCAAAGGTAAGTTTAATAAAAACAACAGGGTCTAAGAAGTAGTTCTTCTTATTTTTTCGTCGTTGACCACCTGTGGTACATTACGTCCATATAATACACATACGGTATTTTAGTCGTCGTGTACCATATATGGCACACATATTTACAAAAATTTTATGCATATAGAATGAAACGGCCTGAGATTTTAGCTGTCCTGGAAGAAGATTCTTCTGTATGGAAGATGTTGTTGACTTTTCTGGATCTGAAGAGTCATATGTACCATCAGAATCTGACAATGAAAGCGAATCAGATAGTGAAATAGATGATATAATCAGCGAAACTCGCTCAACGGAGTATTTGGACGCTACATCACATCACGCACACATGGGGAGAATGTACAATTAGAGACAAACAATTTATTTTTCATGATGACAGCGGCTTAATTTCAAAGAAAAAGTAATAGAAGGTCTACTAAGGAATAATGATAATAGTAATGATAATATCTAAACTAGTACCAGCACTGCTTCAGTCAACCTAAAAAAAAATCCAACTCATCAATTAATTAAACGCGATGGTTCGGCAGCAACCACTAAAAAAAGATGTCTATCTTGCTACCAAAATATACAAAAAATAAAAGGGGCTAAAGTAGCTCGCAGTGAAGCTAAAAGAGTACAAACTTTTTGCAATAATTGCAGTGATAAACCTACAATGAGTTTGGAATGTTTTAATGCAAAACATCGTTAAATACTATTTATATTAATTTTATTATATGTTATACATAATGTTATATTTCATTATAGTGAATTTCTTTTTATTTCTGAATAAAATATGATTTTTTTAATTTCCTTCAACAAAATGTTTTTTAAATTTTAAGTCCTATTTAAATAAAGTTTGCTATAAAATGTTTGTGCACCACCAGTGGTACACGCATAATATAATCAAATTTTGAATATTCCTGACAGTCGTAAGTATAAAAACATAGTTTTAATATAATATGTTAGCATTTTCATAAAGTACTATAAACATACACATCGTGTACCACTGGTGGCGCACACGACCAGCAAACAAATCGCTGGTGTACCACCTGTGGTACACGATGTCCAAATGGAAAAAATGTTAAAAAAACAAATGTCACGAACGTGTTAAATAGTAAAATATACTTTAAAGCTGATTCCATGGTAAATGAAATATGTTTGTGGATACATAATATTTAAAATATTAAATAAAATAAATCGCGAATATTGTATAAATATATTTTGATAAAAGAAAACCAAACATATGATCTTAATTCAAAGTGGTTCCTCTTAAACAAATATTATCACAAACAAAATTTTTGTTACAAATGTACCTACTATCAGAATTATTTTATGGGTTTTGTAATTATATTTTTATAACAAAAAAATGTATCTTAGGTTTCTGCATATCATGTTAAAATGTTTGATTTTTTTTTTATGTAATTGGTTTACATAATTTCAATAGTTGAAATTTGTATTCAAAAACAAATAATTTTACAAAAAAAACGCAAGAATAAGAAGTAAAGCTAATGAAATAAATCATAATAGAAAGTTAAAAATTATTAAAGCTTAGCATTTAAATTTTAAAATATTTTCAACCAGTTTCTAAAATAAGAAATGAAAAAGATCAATAAAAATATTTTTCAAAATAAAAATCATCCGAAATAACAAAGTTTGAAAATATATTTTTCTATTCTCAATCTCAATTATCCATAAAAAATCATTGCTAAAACAACAACAAATCAATGCAAAACAAATTTGCTCATACCTCATATATCTTTTCATAATTACAAATTTGTTTTCTCACAACGTAGAACGTAACTATAGAAACAGAGCCTTACATATTACATTACATTACAGAGTTTTATTGTGTATGTATTTGTAATATTTTTGTGGAGCCAGAGATTTTTTGAATTTTGTTCTGGCATAAAAACGACAAAATTCGTATTCTAATATAATCGTCTGTATAGAGTTTATTAGTTTATGGTTAAACATAAACAGTGCATCACGTGTTCCTAAAGCATTTCTAAATCCAAATTGAGTTTCACTGATATCTATTTCCAATCTTTTATAAATTCTATTGTGGATTATTTTTAGAAATAGTTTCAGAGAGTGACTCATTAAACTTATTGTTCTGTAGTCTGAACACGAGGCTGCATTTGGTTTCTTTGGCAGCGTGATAAAAGTGGATTTTAACCATTCTTCAGGTATAACTCCAGTATTGTAAATCATATTGAATATGTTGTTAATAATTTAATACCATCATCATCTATTAATTTCAAAACTTCGTTCGGAATTTCATCTGGACCGGTTGCCAGTCTATTTTTAGAATTTATTAATACCGAACGAACTTCATCCTCTAGTATGAATGGACCATCCATATCTGTCGCTGCTGCATTTGCTATCCTAGTTCCCTGCTATACTCTTAAGTCCAAAAAAACAGCAACTATTACCTCTTGCTCTTGAATCGCCATTTTCCAATTAGTAACAACAAGATTGAGGAGTGACTCACAATTATGCTGCTTCCCAAAACCAGACTGATAATCAGATATTAAATGATTGGTTTCAACATATCGTTCTAATTGAATATGTACTACTTTCTCTAATATTTTTGATTCAGTAGACATAGTATTAATTGGTCTAAATTCACTGCATTTTCTAGTATTTTTCACTTTCTGTATTGGAACTACTATAAATTCTTTCCAACAGTTTCACCAGTTATTAATGATTGAAACAAAATTATCACCAATCCAATTAAATGAATCAATAAACATTTTTATATTCAGTAAATTTTATTGCTCATCATTTTTAAAACATCTTCTAGTTCATTTTTTGTTATGCTTTATCGGAATTTACACGCTTCAAGTAATCATTCAAATCCCACATTCAAGTAGAACGATTCTACACGATGCGCAAGTCGTCTTTTTTATATCTACTTGAATCCCACAAAATAAAAATAGGAATGCTTTCTATTTTTTTCAAACTTGAACGGCACATATACTTATATACTTACTGTCTGCAAAGTTTAAAGTCGGTAATTCAGTGGGTCCATGTTAAAATGTCCAATTATATTTCATAAGTTCAATACTCTACAACTACATCATACAGTAATTGGCACCCAATTAAAATTATATTTCAAACACAGGTTGATTTTGTTACCTACTTATTGCTCCAAAAATTTGTATCAGATAGCTTCATTGTGTTCATGGGAAACTAATATATGAGCAACTTAGTTTCCAAAAAATATTTCATATGTTCTACAATCTACACCATATAGTAATTATTATCAGTTTTCAATAAAATTTGGTACATAGGTTGGATTCGTGATTACGCATGTGTAGCTAATGTAGACGTTAGTAGCTCTAGGGGGTCCATGCTAAAATTTCCGATTAATATTTCATATGTTCTAGAACATATGGTAAATATTATCCAATTTCAATGAAATTTTATACACAGGTTGGATTTGTGATTACGCATGTGTAGACTAAGGTAGAAGTTAGTAGCCTGAGGGGTCCATGCTAAAATTTCCGATTAATATTTCATATGTCCTAGATCATATGGTAAATATTATCCAATTTCAATGAAATTTTGTATACAGATTGGATTCGTGATTACGCATGTGTAGACTAAGGTAAAACTTACTAGTCTGAGAGGGTCCATGTTAAAATTTCCGATTAATATTTCATATGTTCTAGATCATAGGGTAAATATTATCCAATTTCAATGAAATTTTGTACACAGGTCGGATTCCTGATTACGCATATTTATACTTATTATAGTTATTTTAATGATATTATTTATTATTAAAGAAATAAAAATATAAAATTATTAATTAATCAATAAATAATAAAGATGAGCATTTGCACTGTTTGTTACAAAGATAATGTTAATTACAAAAAACTTTTGAACATAAATCGCTGTTAAGCATACTACGAGTTATCTGCTCCCCCTAGTTAGCAGCTTTTTTTTTATTTTTTAAATTTTTATATTTTTCAATATTTTTTTTATATTTTTTAACCATAACGCTCTTTTATATTGGTTTATCTTTTCGTTTTTTAGTATCAATAGTTCATGTGTAAACCATTCATTCTCATTCGGTTTTTTATTTTTTTCAACAGTAAGTTCATTAACGATTTTGTATAAACTATCAGAATTTTTTTTTGTGTTTATATCACAATTACAGAAAAACGTAGTCATTATATCACTTCTACATATTTTAGCTCTTAATATATTTTTATAGTATTTTAAAAATCTAATAGTTTTATTTTCGTTAGTGCAAACATTCACATTTATTTTGATTTTAATAGTTTCATGATCACTGATTTTGTTATTAACAATTGTATCTGCACTGATATTATTATAGCTATTGATTAAAATCCAATCTATTAATGTTTTTGAATTATATGTAATTCTTGTTGGATTTTTTATTATTTGTTAAACGCATTATCAACAATTATTTCATACATTTTATTTCAATAAATTTTCATTAAGCCAGTCAATATCAAAATCACCAGAATAATAATATTATTACTATTAAATTCATATAATTCTTCTATAAAATTTTGAAAATAGTTATAAAACTCAGAATTTAGATTTAAATTTTTGGGTGATCAATATAAACCAGCCAAATAAATAGTCTTAAAATTATATTGTACTTTTATAGCTAACCACCAAAATTCACTACCCACCTGTATATCGTGAGTGACTATTAATTCTAATTATGTCATAATTTTCTATATCTACCAACGAATCATCATCTAAAGCTATTAAATGAGTTTCAGCTAAACACACAAAATCAACATCCTCCTTAATAATTAATTCTTCAAGATCAGTAAAGTTGTTAAAAAGACCTTGAATATTTAAATGAAAACACTATAGATTTTGGTTGCTAGTAAGAAATTCTACTAGCTTCAATATTTAATTTGAATATTTAATTACATTTTACAAACTTGAGCTTAAAGTAGGGTGAAAAACATCACACTCTTCATCACTTAAATTTAAGCTTTCTTTAGCTTTTACACAGTTAATACATTTAACATTATTAACAACAGTTTTACATTCTTCTTTTGGTGACCAACTTCACCATAACTGCAACGTTGATGCAATTCCACGCACTTATTAGCTTTGTGATTAAATCCGAGACACTAACATCTTAATATGCTAACTTTTTCGTGTACCCAACAACTATTTAAACCAATCATAAGTTTCTTTATACTCATAATGTTTCTAAATACTTCACCATCTAATTCAACCATTTGCTTTATTAGTTTCCTTATTTTTAAAAGATGGATAAACTTTTACACATTTAATAGATTTACAATCAATGTTATTTTGTATTTTTATAGAATTAATTATCTTATATTCATTTAATTTTTCATCTATTCCACATATTAAAATTTTCGGATTTTGCTGTTTGGAATAACTATTTCATAATTATCTCCAATTTTATTTTTTATTTCACTCTCAATTTTTTCAACAGATTCATTATTAGAACAACATATAGAAATTACACCGTTTTTTTTTTTTCGTAAATGTTGTTAATTCTCACTCACTGGGAAATTACACACATCAATTTTATTGTTAATATAATTTTTTATTTGTTTGCACTCTTGATTTTGTTTTGGTTTAATAATAATAGGTAATTTTAATTGCTCTGCATATGTTAATTTTTTCTCTTTTTCTCCAATATTTTTCGAACTTATTTCTCTAGTAATGTTATTTTTACTTTCTTTTATATTATGTAAAATAGAATTTTTAGACTTTTTAATAATATCCATAACTTATTAAAAATTTCAATACTTGACACTATTTAAATCCAATACTTTAATCAAATCTTCATGATTAGATTTAAGCATATTAATACCATTTAAACAGTTTTTACATGTAAATCCAATAGTCTCATGCTTATTTAACAAATCAATTTCATACTGCGTTAACTTTAAACAATCATTGCAGTAATAATGTTTGCAAAAACCTCTACATAAAATTTTATTCTTTGCATCATTTCTCGAAAAACGATTACTACACTGACCGCATGATAAATCAATTTCTATCCAATCATAACTTGTTTATTATCTTCAATTAATTAAAATGAAATTTATATATTTTACCGGAGCTTAATAAGACACGTCTATATTATTGAGAGACTTACTTAACTTATTGGTTTCTTCAGGTGTTCCTCAAGGTAACCACCTAGGCTATCTGAACTATTATTTGACATTCAACATATTTTGTATGCTGACGATCTAAGAATATATTATAGCCCGAGCAGAATCAACGCAGAATACATACGCAGCCTACATAAGAAATGCCAAAAAAAGTTAAAATGTATGAAAATATATGAAACCGATTATAACAAACGCAGCCTACGCAGCCTCGTCGCAGAATCGAGAAAAAAGTTAACCAACTTTTAACTTTTTCCGTAAGTACGCTGGTAAATGTCACATTAATATCAGGTAGAAAAATATTGTTAGTGTAAATTGGTAGGTTTTTCGCAGCAAAACTACTTTTGATTGTGTTCGGTAAATATTTTTTCTTATGTTGGCTGCGTACATTGGCTGCGTACGTATTTGATTCTGCTCGGGATATTACACTATAACTAAACCTTAGAAACTAGCCTAAAATACTTGGGAACTGGTGTAGAGTTAGCAAATGTGACGTCATTAATTTTTCAAGAAAAAAATCAACTCTTGTACTCAACTGTCATTTAAATGGTATCTTTGTATATAGAATGTAATAGCACAGACACTATAACTATTACAGATGTCTCACGATAGTACAAAATCAAAATATAAAATTAATTTTAAAAACGCCATGCGATGTGTATTAAATCTGATTGGCTGGCAGTCCAATTACAAATGAGAAAGAATAGTAATAGTTTATTTTAATGAAAAGAAAATCGAAAGAGAGGAGAAGAAGAATTCAGAAAATATTTTCCTAGTTGCTGCTATTAGTAAATAGTAACGGAAAATAAATTCATTTTTATGATATTTTAAGATTTTCGTGATTCTTATACAAGTATGTTTCGTTTTTATGATATTTTAAGATTTTTGTCATTCTTATATAAGTATGTAAGTTTGAAATTCTCTAAAACTTTTATAAATTTCTATATTTATCAATTTTTTACTGTAAAAATTTTGTGTTACGTGTTACCAAACAATTTCCATACGTAAGTAATACCACAAACTAATAAACTATACAGACGATTATATTAGAATACCATTTCTGTCAACACTGATATTTTTCAAATAAAAAATTATCGGCTTAGCGCAGCTCCATTTATGTATGTATTGTAAAAATACTCTACCTACCTATAGTTTAATACAAATTGTTTTCATTTCATATAAATGATGTTTGTTTTTGCAAGAGAGAGAAATGAAGTCTGAGAAATTTATAAGAATTTAGAATTGATATTTGAATTAAAAAACTACAGTTTTATGATATTTTGATTTTTTTTTTTTGGAATTTTAAATTATTTTGTGAATGTGAAAATATCGAAAAATTACTGAAAATTATTTTAATAGGTATAGCTAATTTTAATTTTTTGTTGGTCATATTTTAACATATTTGTGAATAAGTAGGTACATATATAAATATGCTTTAAATAGTAAAATATACTTTAAGCTGATTCCATGGTAAATTCAATTAGTTATGATACGGAAGATAAAGACGAAGCTAATGATTCAGTTCACAAAAATTCATATAATTTTAATGTTGAGTCTAGAATATACTAATCAATATTTCAAACTATATTATTGAAGTTAAATAAATGAAATATGTTTGTGGATACATAATATTTAAAATATTAAATAAAATAAATCGCGAATATTGTAAAAATATTTTGATAAACCAAACATATGATCTTAATTCAAAGTGGTTCCTCTTAAACAAATATTATCACAAACAAAATTTTTGTTACAAATGTACCTACTATCAGAATTATTTTATGGGTTTTGTAATTATATTTTTATAACAAAAAAAATGTATCTTAGGTTTCTGCATATCATGTTAAAATGTTTGATACTTTTTTTATGTAATTGGTTTACGACTAATATTAAAAAAATAGTTGAAATTTGTATTCAAAAACAAATAATTCTGAAAAATATCATAAATGGTTTTCTGATGGAACATGTTTAAATCATCGACAGAATATTCTTGAATTTTACTTTTATTGTACATGGCTTGTAGAAAAATTTAATAAACAGGAGTTTTACAAAAAAACGCAAGATAGAAATAGAAAGTTAAAAATTATTAAAGCTTAGCACATAAATTTTAAAATATTTTCAACCAGTTTGTAAAATAAGAAATGAAAAAGATCAATAAAAATATTTTTCAAAATAAAAATAAATATTTTCCTTTTTTAAATTTTTTAAAGTACTTTTGCATTAAAAAATAGCCAAATGATTTTAAAAAAAAAAATCATCCGAAATAATAAAATTTGAAAATATATTTTTCTATTCTCAATCTCAATTATCCATAAAAAATCATTGCTAAAACAACAACAAATCAATGCAAAACAAATTTGCTCATACTTCATATCTTTTCATAATTACAAATTTGTTTTCTCACAACGTAACTATAGAAACAGAGCCTTACAGAGTTTTATTGTGCATGTGTTTGTAATATTTTTGTGGAGCCAGAAATTTTTTAAATTTTGTTCTGGCATAAAAACGACAAAAATCGTATTCTAATATAATCGTCTGTATAGAGTTTATTAGTTTGTGGTAATACAAAAAATCATATTTTTTATCGATCAAAATTCAATTTAACATAATCGTATACATACATATTTTCAATACATTAAATTCTAAAAAAGATTATTAAAATAATCAACTAAAAAAAAAATTATTGTTTTAAAGGCATGATCCAAACAATTAACGCCATTCTTCAGCGTAGTGAAATATTTGAATCAAACCATGATATCTTTTTCTTAGCAACATCGAGATTGAATCAAGATGCAGTGGAAAATTTATTTGGCCAAGTGCGTTCAAAAGGCGGCAATAATAAAAATCCAACCGTTAATGAATTTTAATTTATAATAGCCAGAATAATGTATATGAAAATTTTATCATCATTTTCCAGAACAACAAATTGTGAAAACGACGAAAATGAACTTTTGATTAATTGCAATACAAATAATGTAAATAAAAATTTATCTGAAATTGAATATAATAATATTATTGAAATATCTGAAATTGAAAATAATAATATTATTGATGAAAGTAATAATAACAACAGTTTAACAGATGACGGCAATTATAGTAGTTTTATTAATGGGTTAATTGTTGGTGAAAATTCAGATGTTAGAGAAACTGCTGAAAGATATTTTTTGGGCTATACTCTTTATAAAGTATTAAACAAAATTAATTGTAATCTGTGTCAGAATTTTTTAACAAAGCCAAACGAAAATCTTACAATATTTTCTGAATATTTAATACAAAATTTAATACATTGGTTTTCAGATTCGAATTGCGGAGAACACAGAAAAGAATGATTAAATTTCATGATTTTGGTACTTTTAAGAAAAAATTATTTGTGGACTTTTTTCAAAAAATAACAGAATTCAAAATCTGACACAATAAAAAATATGTTTGACTATGTAAATTTTTATTTTTACAATTTTATTATATAATTGAATACGGTGAAAATATGTATTAAGTAAGTATATTTATATAATATTTTAAACGTATCCTTGAGTAATGAAAATATCTTAATAATATTGTAAAGAATTAAACAAATTACATTTTATCGAATTTATAAAAGCAAATTTTATTAAGTGAAGCAAATAATTTTGCATTTTAAATTATTTCAGTTAATACCACTCACACTTTCTAACGCTCACACAATGTGTAATCAATTTCTGAGACTCTCATTGAAAATAAATTAATCATCAATTGTTTATCGCCACAATACCCATCGTATGGCTTTTTCTTAAAACAGAATATGCGCATGAGATATCTGTAAGTATTATAATGTCAGTTCCAGTTCATTAAATTTCGACACTAGCGCTAGAGTGGCCGATTTCTTGTTAGTTTTTGTTTTCTAAATAAATTGGTTTGTATTCCTACTAATATGAATAAAAAGAATTAAAAATATATATATATTTCTTTTGTTGCTTGTTGTTGCTTTTGCTATAGAACTAAGAAAAAAAATAAATGGTAGTAAGGGACATGTCGAGAAAGAGGAAAGAAATATTTTTCAATTTATTTTTGAAGAATTTAATTTTCATTATTTTAGAATTTTAAATTTTTATGGAATTAAATTTAAACCCTTATTGGGGCAGGGTATGAAATTAATCTGAAAAAATCATTAATTTTGGTAATATAATACAAACATATCTAATATTTCATATGAAAAAGTGAAAATGCGATCACTATTTATGTAAATATTATCTAATAACCAATTTTGTCAGCTCAAACAAGGGTCTGGTCTGTGATATTGAATGTAAAGTCAAGAACACTGTTGATTGCATACTTTCTAGGTGTTGGTATAGGGCCCTTTTTGCTGATGATTTGTACTTTGGCAGAGTCACTATAAAACCCATAGCAACAATCATTGTCAATATTAGTCTAACATAACAAATCGTGAACTGGTGGACGTTATTCCATCCAGTTGTATTTTTGGGATATCGTGACTGGAGCTGTTTGTGGTCGGGTCGGCATACGTCTGATTTACAATTATGTTAAAATCTGCAATCGGTGCAAATTGCAATCTCAATTGTGCTGCATGAACATTGTGTGACGTTAACGTAAGTGTATTGTTTTTGATCACACAATTTTTTTTATATTTTAAGCAAGCCCACTCCAGACAGTGTCTCTGCTGCAGATTCAGTAGATCCAGTGATATGGACTGAATAATTGTATCCACTCAGCTGCCTCTTTCGATTTGATGAGCTCACAGGACTGTTGAAATGATTGATGATTCAACAAAGCCATCTCACATTGACTAATTGTAGAATTAGAATTTCTATTCTACAGAGGATAATACTGTTTGCAAAGCAAATTGCTTAAGTTAATCTGACACATGATCCTGCCTCTGTTTCACTCATTGGATAATATAGATCTCGATGTAGGTTAACTGTTAAGTAAGAAGATGGTTTTATGGTTGCATAACTGGTATTGGGATCAATCGTAATGTTTCAAACTGATTGTTTAATGCTAATGGAAGCTGTATTCTGAATATGTGTCCCATTGTTACTCGACCTTGTATATGAAGCAGATTGTAGATGCTATTAACGTCGGTTTGATGTGACCCGAAAAAAGGAAGTTTGAGATCTGGAGACAGATTATCCTTTATGGTAAACAACGGGTTTTTAGTAGGGTAGGCCAATAATGGATTTATTTTTCCATAATGAGAATCCATCAACATATCTAGCAAACTAATTGGGCCCTGTTGATAATTATTCATGCACAACATCGTTTGGACAGCTAGTGATGAGAATATGTGCTGAATTTCTTGTTGTTTGAAGTATGAGTCAATTATTGTAATTTTTTTATCGATCTCATCAAGATGTTTATCAAAAAGTTCAAATTGTTTATTAACTTGTTGTAGAGTTTTTTTTTTTACAAAGTTTGCAGTTGCTTCTATGATCAACGTATGGTTGTTCAACATGTTTGATAATGATTGTTCATATTTGCCAATTGTTTGGATGGTATTGGCCATTCTATCTGCATATTCTGAATCTAACACACCAAAAAGTTTACTGGCAATATTTCTAATAATATCCACAGCTCCTCGCTTAGCTCTTGTGTGGGTGGTATCAGTATTAAGAATCAATTCGTTGTATATTCTGATGTCAGCTAAATTGTGTTCGAACAGCGACAATATGCTTTTACAGTATATCCCGTTCTGAATTTTATCACATAACTGCTGCAGCCTTTCAATGCCATGTTCAAATCCTTTCAGTTGTTCCCAATAATTTTTCAAGTCATAGTAAACGACAAGCTCCCATTCATTGTTTATTAAATTTGTCATACCTACACTCTCAAAATATAGTCCTGGAAATGAAGCAAATTTACTCACATCTACCAAAGATTGTACGTTGGCTTTAATGTATATCGGAAGAATCTGCAACGTAAGTAATGCAGCCATTCCTATATTTACAGTTTTCGTCTGATATTTTGGCGCTGATGGTGGTTTGAATTTTGAGGCGTTGGTTGAACTTCTGTAGATTGTTTTTTCTGGTCAACAAGTTCGTTGTGTTGATTGGTTAAGTTGTTGTCATCGATCGGCAGAGCACATAAATTATGAATTGGACGTTTGAAGGTTCCGAACGCTATTTTGACATCGACTACTCTAATGATACCATCGTTGCCCTTGTAAGTTTTTTCAATCCGTCCGAATCGCCACTGTGGTGGAGGTCCTCTTTGATAAGCACCATCAGTCCAGGCATCGCGTTTGGACACTTTTCCATTTATATCGTTGCTGAAGGCTTGATATGTATTCTCATTGCCATCGACGCCAAAACTCACCGTTGATGTAACTGACCAACTTCCACCTCGTGAGATTTTCGATGTTCTTGATTTCAGTCTTAGGATTAACACTTGTCGTCAAATGCTCTCCTATGAGAAAGTGGGCCGGTGTTAATACGGTCAAATCATTGGCGTTAGAAGAAACTGGGGTTAGAGGTCGAGAGTTTAAAATCGCTTTATTTTCAGCAATTAATGAAAACAGTTCCTCATATGCCAGAGCTGCAACACCCGTTGTTTTATACAGCTACCAAAATGTGGTTTGTTTTTAAGCTAACAAAATGTGGAGCTCGTAGCGGAATAAAGTGGAAATCTATACTCCGAGCGAGACATTCCAAATGTATTTTATGTGCTGATTGATGCTGATTGAAATATCATACAGCTCTTGCAGCTGGTTACGTCCGCCAACGAAATTTGTTGCATTATCTGAATACATCGTTTGAATTGAGCTCTTCTACTCCAAAACCTTCGAAGAGCGCCAATGAATCCATCAGCTGAAAGATCTGATAGACCTCCAAATGAATCGCTTTGGTTGCGAAAAAACAAGAAACTGCAATATATGACTTTTGTGGACGTTTTCCTCGAATTTTATAGTGTGTCCATATGGGACCTGCAAAATCCACGCCAGAGGTGAGAAATGATCGACATGATTGTACCCTTGATGCTGGAAGATTTCCCATCCGTTGAGACATTGGAATCGGCTTAGTTCTGAAACATTGTAAACATTTGTGTACTATTTTGTTCGCCTTATCAGTGGTTAATTAATCAACATGGGATAGGCTCCCGTGTTAAAGCTTCGTTTAAAAAAAAAAAAAAAGAACAATCAATTGTCTTAAGCTTTTTTAAATTTCGAAACAAAAAAGAATTTTTATCAAAATAAGTTTTTTGTAATTATTGTAAAAATACGACTTAAATATGAACATCAACAAAACCAAATATATGTTTATCAGCAAGACGGAAAATGATAGTTATAAACTTCTACTTGAACAAAACTCTAGAAAAAGTAAATAATATTAAATACCTAGGCTCAACGGTGGTAAAATATGCAACAATAGATCAGAAATCGTTAAAAGAATTGAAATGGCTAGAGCAGCGTTTAGAAATATGTGGAGTTTGTTTCGTCGTACTAGCTTAAATCTAACACTGAACAAGAAATTAATTAAATGTTATATATGACCGGTGTTGTTATACGGAGAGGAAACATGGACAGTCACAAAGGCAGAGATAAAAAAATCGACGCGTTCGAAATGTGGATGTTCCGTAATATACTCAATATAAAATGGAGCGATCGTATAACAAACGAAGAGGTCCTTCAGAGAATGAGAGCAACTAAAAAAATCGTAAAAAACTTAAAAATAAGAAAATTAAGCTACCTTGGTCACATCTTACGCAATGATAAATATAAACTCCAACAAAACGGGCTACTTGGTAAAATAAACTGCAGAAGAAGTAGAGGTAAACAATGATCATCGTGGTTAAAAAATTTGGTAGAATGGTGTAACACTAGTACTCATGAAATAATAAAAATAATAATATACATATGAAATAATAAAAACACTAGTACTCATGAAATTATAAAAACTAAGGTCAAAAGAAAACCTGAAAATGATGATAACCAACATCCAAAATGGATTGGAACCATAAGAAGAAGATTAGTGATATAAGAGGCGTTTTAAAACACTGTAAATTAATGCTTTTTGCGGCTGATACTTTAATATAAACTGGGGAAAATCAAAAATATTGAGAAAGTTTGCTTAAAGAAGATTTGAAAAATTTAGAAAATTGGTTTAGTTAAAATCAATTAAAACTTAATGCAAAGAAAACAAAATGTATGGTAATTAATTATAGAAACTTATTTATTTATTGATATGCAAAATTGCATCAAAAACTAATCTATTATATAGAATTAAAAATAAGTACAAGACAGTCCTTGTTACAATTTATAATACAATTATCTTGCCGCTGTATGATTATTGTGGCACGATTTTATTTATGTTTATTATGTTTAAAATTAAATATAATTTGTTACCAAAATATTTAAGTAGAAATTTGAATTACGTTAGAGATGTACACAGTAGAAATTTAAGAATTGTAAATGTTATTTTGAATAGGGGATTAATTACAATTTTTTCTTAAAAGTACCAAAATCATGAAATTTAATAATTCTTTTCTGAAAACCAAAGAATCTTCAATTTGAATCGTTGCTAATACAAGTTTCAATTATTTTTTTTTTTATATTTTTCACATGTAATTTGTTATTAAAGAAAACATTATATATTTTATAATGTTTTTGAGCAATGTTAAAACAAATATCAGATGCGCCAATAAAAATCATTTAGATGTTGAAGAAAATTCTTTGTTTTGTATTAAATATTCAGAAGATATTGTAAGACTTTCGTTTGGCTTTGTTAAAAAATTCTGACACATATTACAATTAATTTTGTTTAATACTTTATAAAGAGCATTGCCCAAAAGATATCTTTCAGCAGTTTCTCTAACATCTGAATTTTCACCAACAATTAACCCATTAATAAAACTACTACAATTGCCGTCATCTGTTAAACTGTTGTTATTATTACTTTCATCAATAATATTATTATTTTCAATTTCAGATATTTCAATAATATTATTATATTCAATTTCAGATAAATTTTTATTTACATTATTTGTATTGCAATTAATCAAAAGTTCATTTTCGTCGTTTTCACAATTTGTTGTTCTGGAAAATGATGATAAAATTTTCATATACATTATTCTGGCTATTATAAATTAAAATTCATTAACGGTTGGATTTTTATTATTGCCGCCTTTTGAACGCACTTGGCCAAATAAATTTTCCACTGCATCTTGATTCAATCTCGATGTTGCTAAGAAAAAGATATCATGGTTTGATTCAAATATTTCACTACTCATCTGAAGAATGGCGTTAATTGTTTGGATCATGCCTTTAAAATTTAATAGCCAAGTAGTTTTTTTTTTTTTTTTTTTTTTTAAAAGAATTACAATGTTTTTATAAAGTTTTTTAATTTTTAAAATTATTAAACACAATATACATTATTTTTTTTTTTATAACGCTTTAATTTAATTTATATTTTTAAGACTTCTTTTTTATTTAATTGTAGAATCATCCGACAAAATTACTTTATTTTTTAAAATTGTTACCGACGCTTTCAATCATCCAAAAAATAATTAATTTCTTATTCCAATACTTCGATATGTAAACCTTATTTTTCATTCTACCGCTATTCGATACTCTATAACTTATTTATGAAATATGCTAGAATGAAACAAAATGATAATATAATTGTAAAAACATGAAAAATAAAATAAACATTTGCTCTTACAAATATATATGTATATTATTATAATATAATTTATGTGTATTGCCTTCAGTAAATATATAATTGCTAGGGTGAGTTCATGATTCCCTACTAACGCAGTATTGTCAGAATGCGTTCATTATTCTCTTACAAAAACAATAATTTTTTTTCTTAGTTGTTAATTCAAACCGAGAAATATACACTTTCATTTCTTTTAAGTAATTTGTTATGACAGTATCATTACTTTTTATAGCTGATTTAAAAATATTTTTATCATTTAAAACCCTGCTATTTAAACAATGTAAAAGTTTATCAATTTTTGCAACGATTTTTTTTGTTGCTATTGCCATATTTGTGCGATCAGCAGTAAATTTATTCAAATTTAAACAAGTTTGTATTCCAGCAGCACAGGTTCTACTAAATATTTGAGTTGCAAGTTTTTTTTTTTTTTCCCTTTATCACTCCTCCTGGGAGCATAGGGCTTCCACTTGGCATCTCCATCTCACTCGGTTGGTTGCAGCTGTCTTTACACAATTCCAAGTGAGATTGCATTTTCTTAGTTCCAGGAGTACCGATCGTCTCCAGGTGTTCTTGGGACGGCCTCTGGATCTTTTGCCTTGAGGATTCCATTCTAACGCCATCCTGGTTATGGTTGGTTGGTTGGTTAGAGTGGCGGACTACACGTCAACTGACATTGAGTCCCAATTAGCGCGTTAGCGCCGTTTTGAAACCACACACTCCCGTGGCCACAGGTAATTATTGTTTAGTAATGGTGGGATGGTTTTAGATCCACTTCGTGGCGTTCAGAAATTTGACGGTTTCTGTGGGCCATTTCGCAGCAAGATCGCTGAGATAGTTGAAAGAAAGGCTGCCAAGTGAATAGAACCTGGCCCTAGCCAGTGCCGGACACTTGCAAATGAAGTGGGTTACCGTTTCTTTTTCACTTGGTTCTTCGCAACTGCGGCATGAGTGGTTGAACGGGATGCCAAGTCTGGCTGCGTGTTCCCCAATAGGCCAGTGACCCGTATACACAGCTACCGCTCTGGCTATGTTCATGCGGGGAATTTTTAGGAGGTTGGCTGTTTTACTCATGTTGTACGACGGCCAGGTTTTCCTGGTCGTTTTGCACGTGGTTTGGCTTAACCACCTAGAGTTAGCTTGAGAAAGGAAATGAAGGTAAATATCTCTTTTAACCGTATTAATAGGAGGATCGACCTGTTCCGCTAGCGAATCCTCCAGATTGGAGCCCTCTTTCGCTAATTCGTCGGCAATTTCATTACCTGGGATGTTCCTATGACCTGGAACCCAGAGTAGCTCAATGTTGTATCTGCTACCCAGACGTGCCAGTTCAATCGCGCACATGCTGGTTAGTTTGGAGGATATTAATGTAGATTTCAGTGCCAGAATAGCCGCCTGGCTGTCTGATACTATTGCTACATTGTTGCAAATAGGGTTTGTTTCTCCCAGAAGTTGGCATGCTTTTAGAATGGCTAGCATTTCCGCTTGGAATACACTAGATTTGTTTGGTAGTCTGAAGGATCGCCTAATGTTTAATGCTTCCGAATATACACCAGCACCCACGCCACAGTCCATCTTTGAACCGTCGGTGAATACTGTGGTATCATATCCAATCAGCGGATTATTGTTCTTCCACTCCCCTCTGGTTGGTATTAGAACCTTGAATTTCTTATCAAGGTCCAACTTGGGAATGGTATAATCCGTGACTGCTGGCACCGCGGTATTATTTATAAGGCCAAGTATACTGCAATGACCATAGGGTTTATTCAGCCATGACCCACTTTCTCTGAGTCTGACTGCACTACACATAGATATATATTTAATATAGAGATCAGGAGGAAGAAGATAGAGGATTACGTCTAGTGCGTCTCTCGGCGTCGATCTCAGCGCTCCGGTGACACCTATGCACGCACTCCTCTGGACCCTACCTAGCTTGGTACGGTTATACTCCCTCCCCAGTGCTGGCCACCATACTATGGAACCGTAGGTAAGAATTGGACGTACTATGGCCGTAAACAACCATAAAGCCATGCGCGGCTTCAGACCCCATTTCTTCCCCAGCATTTTTTTGCTGGCATATAAGGCTACACATGCCTTCTTGATTCTCTCTTCAACATTTAGTTTCCAATTTAATTTCGGGTCAAGAACTACACCCAGATATTTAATATTAGAGGAAAGGTTCAGCATGACACCGTCCAAACTCGGACAGGTGAAAGATGGTAATCCTGGTTATACTGTCGGCTTTTTTTCCTGATGGTATGTCCAATCCATTTCCATTTACGCCTCTTTATCTGTCTCAAAATTGGTTCCTCTCTTGTCATTTGTAACAGATCCACGTTGCTGATGATGTTTGGCCAGAATATTCGACATATGATACGGAGACATTTGTTGATGAATACCTGTAATTTTTGAATGATGTTCGAAATCAACCAGGTTTTGCTACCATATGTTAGTATTGATTTAACACATGAGTTGAATATTCTGAGCTTCGTGTTTCTGGAAATCTGGGAACTCCTCCATATAGGTCGTAGTTGTCCGAATGCTGACTTTGCTTTTCGAAGTCTGTTATCAACATCTGCTTCTGCGCCGCCGTCTGTTGTTATTATACTACCTAGATAGCAGAAGCTATCTACATATTCGACGGGGTTTCTTTCGATGGTAATGTCTCCTCTGTTGCAGGTGGTGATTCTCATGGCTTTAGTCTTCTGGATATTTATCACTAAAGCGGCGCGAGGTGTTCTAATTTAGCTTGGATGTCGCTGAGCTTGTGTGAGAGTAGACAAATATCGTCCGCATAGTCTAAGTCCTCGAGTTGCAAGTTTAACACGCATCTTTTCAAAATTGTTTGGATTAATATGCTTTTGTGTTATTTTCGGGCACATTTTCAAAATTTTGGAATTGTTAAATTTAAATAAATCTTGAATTATAGTCCAACTCGCAATACCATCAGAAGTAATAATATCGGTTGATATCAAAGTATTACGAAAACTTTTGATCAGGTGTGGTGGATCATATAATGCAAAAATTTTAATTGAATTGTAAATAAAAAATGGTTTTTCTATTGTTACACCCAAATTATTGAAGCATTTTTGATTGTTAGTACCTTGATCGCAGACAATTGCACGTACATTTAGACCAATTTTAGATGTATAATACAATTTTTTTTGACAATATCCATTAGCTTATCACCACTTATAGGATCTATTGTAATGTAATAACTTATAATATATTTCCAATTTGAAAATATACCCCTTATCATGAAAAGACAGATATGTTTTGCAATTTTACAAGTCCTGTCCCCATCACCATAATCTTCCACATCATCAACTTCGTCGGTGGTTTGATTACAACATAATTGCTTTCTAATAGCAATTTCATCGTACATTAAAACTGCATATTTACTTATCAAATCTAATTCACTAATTTTTTGTTTTAAATTGTCAAATAATGAAATATTTTCACCAGGATATAATCTTTTAATTGGAGACCATCGATGAATAGAAGATTTGGAAAGTAATTGAAATTTTAATGTATCACGCATATATTATGTTGAAGCTGATTTATAGTGCAAATTTTGGGCTAATATTTTTTGTTTTAAAGGCCAGGCTTCAAATAATTTTCGATGACCTATAAATAACAATCATAATTTCAAGCTACTGTGTTTTAGAAAAAAAATATTTATGTGATACAAATTTCAAAAATTGTATATATTACGTATAGTACCTATAGATTTTCAAAAATTGTAATTACATGATTTATAATAGAAAGTAAATGAATAATTAATAAATTTTCATTAAAAAAATAGTTTAAAATTACCACAATGAATAATGAGATATTTTGTAATATGAAATTTTGCTACAACAGGTGCGTGTCCGGGTCATAATGTCGACTGAGAAAATTTTTACTGAAAAAATATTGCCTAAGAAAATGTTGATTGAGAAAATACTGCGCAGTATTTTCTCAATCAACATTTTCTTAGGCAATATTTTTTCAGTAAAATAGTTAATTGAGGTTTTACTAATTTTTTTTCAACAATCTAATAAAATAAACATGGGTTTATATGCAATCTAGTTCTCCAGTATGAATAAATCATTCAAAAGTTTTAAAAAAGTATAATAAATTATATATTGTACGCGATCAAATATGGAAGGGCAAATAATTCCTAGTAACAAAAACGGTAAAAAATTATTATTTGGAGGATACATATTTCATTGTGAGAAGATGACTTCGTTTAACGAAATTGAAGTGTAACGTTGGCGTTTAATGAATTGTTCAATGGTTCTCCCCAATTCACTTTGTCGAGCTAAGATAGCATCAAAATTATTAATGTTATAAAACAAATATTTTTCACTTTTATTCGAATTACAGTACAACAAAATTTATTTTATAATACTTAATTTTGTCTATGTCGGCGGACCACAGCACTCAAATACAATAAAAACAATGTCTTTTCGTCAATAATTTAGTTTTATTCACACTAATATTTTCTTAAAACAATTAAAATTTAAACAACAAAATATACGAAATTAAAACACTTAAAATTTGAACAACAAAATATACCAAATTTAAGTTAAAGATTACATACAAAAAAAAATAAGCTAAACTGTTAACATTCAAAATTGTATACTAATTATTACATGTACTGACTGTACAAATCCAATTTACTTCGTTTACTTAAATAAAAAGGTTATAACCGGTTTCAACTGCGGATTCAATAAGAATGAATAAAAATGCAAAAATTAAAAATATTACAATTAGCATTGCCTGTTGTCAGCAAATTTACCATGCATACAAAACCAAACAAAATAAAAAACAATTTATATAAGTGTGACCATGGAATACACGAATATGAATTTTGTTACTATAAGAAGAAAAAAAAACTAATTTTGAGAATATATATGTGATTATGCTAAATATGCATTTCACACCAATATTATGGATTAAAATGATATTCGTATATTCTATTTTAGGAATTCAATTACAAAATAATAATACATATATGCTATATATTATCCATAAAGAATATCACGATTCTCACTCGTTGGGCCATGCTGGAATTACCAAAACTTTCATGAGAATTAAAGAATACTATGAGTGGAAGAAAATGTAAGCTGATATTTATAATTACATTAAAAATGTAATCAAAAAACTAAACGAGGAAAGGTTACGAAAATGCCATTGGTTCTAACGAAAACATCAGAGAAACCATTTAGAAGAGTATATATTATATATGGATCAATAATTCCTAGGGAGCTGATAACCGATGAGGGGCAAATTTTACTGGTAAATTGGTTCACCAATTATGTAAAATATTAAAAATTAAGGTACTACAGACTACCCTCAAAGAAACACTTTACTTGAACGACGAAATGAACCATTGGTAGAGTATTTTAACATTTTCGTTCAAAAAAATCCCCAGAGTTGGGATGAATGGATGGGTGAAGCTGTGTTTGTACACAACCACACCCCCCATATAGGAACCAATTGTTCGCCTCTTTACGCACTATACGGTGAAACTTAGCCTCGTAATTTCAAAAAGTGTCTCGAGCCTATATAAACTTCGACAATTACCGCCAATCAATTAAAGCGCGAATACAGAAAGTGCATGATGTGGCAAAAAAAATTGAATTGCAGTAAAAAAATCTACTATTTTATGAAGGAAATAAAAAATGTGAAAATTTCGCGACAGGATAAAAGGTTTTTATTATTAAACCCCACAAAGTTACACAAATTAAGTGAAACGTTGTTAATACCGTACTGGAAGGTAACTCCACCAATTCAGCCATTAAGGTTGGTAGAAAATCGCGAAAAGTTTATAATAATAGTTAATAGATTAAAAACATGGAAAATCGACACTAATTGTAAGGTACTGGTACAATAAAACAAAACCACTATATAGATTATTAAAGTATTTACTAAGGTTACAGTAGATTATCGAATTAACCAAAATAAATGTTTTAATGAAATTAAAAATTCTATAAATTTTAATAACACCTCAATAAAATAATTTTAAAAATTATAATTTAAAAATCCTCTATAATTAAAGTTTTAAAATTATTAAGATCTTGTGAGAGTTATGATTCAGTGGTAAGAATCTGATGAACTCACTCAGGTTGATAATTGTTATAGGATTCTAAGGATTAGTTGAGATAATAAATAATACATGTGTTTTCATTACTAACTAACAAACGGAAGTGAAGATTTATTCATCCATCAAACTTATACACTAATACAAATATAGAATAAAATAATAAAGTGATATGTCAGATTACTTAAGTATATGATTAATAGGTGGCGTTGCTCACACGGCTTTCTCCAGAATATTTGACTCCTGTCAATGCATTTCGTAATCTTTCAGCCATTTTGGAGGAGTTCTTGTCCTTTTCGATACATATTGTGTTAATGCAGATGATTCGGAATGTTCAGAATAATTTTCCGATTCATTATCATTTAGCGTTTCTGTGTCCGAGTCTGATACAAATTCAGTGTTGTCAAAAGTTTCGTTAACTGGAACATTCAGATTGTAAGAATCATCTTGTACAATGTTAGTGTCAAATTTTATTAAATTGTCATTTAGACGTTCTCTATATGGTTTTATTTGTGCTGTGTGAACAGTTCTTACGATCTCTTGTCCAAAATTATCAATTTTTCAGATTTTAATTACATTATTACTCAATATTTTAAATATTTCAAAAGTTTCGCTTTCATATTGTGGGCAAAGTTTAGTTTTTTTTTTTTTTTTTTAAATGTGTTTTATTTATATTCATTACATTACATTCATTTTTGTACAAAACACTGAAAACAAAATTATATTAATATTCTAATTCTTACTTATTGGCTCGTCATTGGAGTACTCTAAGTAATTTTCAAATTTATTCCTTAGTTTTTAACTTATAATTGCTATTTTTTTATATTTTTATTAATTTAAATTTGTTTTAGATATTTGTATTGGAAAAATTATTTACAAAAAAAACCAACTTATTAATTTTTATTTATATGAAACTTAAAACTAATAAAACTTACAACTAAAATAAAATGTGCAATATATGTTATATTTCTCTTTCTTTCCACCAAACATTGTTGATTGGTATTGAATTCCTCTCTGTTAAATAACTATCGTATCTAAATATATTTCTATTATTTTCTAAACTTAAATTTGGTTGATATTCAATTTTATTGTTGGTTGATCTTCTAAATATATGATATATAATAGGTAAATTATCTTCATTTTGAATATAATTATTTTTATCAAGATAAATAAATCCTTCCGGTGGTATATATCCTGTTAACATTGAATTTTTAATATATTCGTCATTCGGATAAATTGAATGTGAAATTAAACTATTTTCTGTAACTAAATCTACTCTAGAATAATGTCTTCTAACTCAATCTATGATAAAATGAACTATTTTACTTATTTTGCTAGTCTCATAAATAGTTTTATTTGAAATATAATGTTTGTATTCACTTTCTGGTTTTCTAAATTTAGCAGTGCAGTATCTTATACATTTTCTCTCGAATCTTCTTAAAATTTCCATACATGATGGACTTATATTGTACCATATTGGACAGGCATATGTAAGAATTGGTCTTATTAATGCCTGATACCCTATGACTTTTACTCTAGGTGTTATTCCTTTCTCATAAAATAATTGTTTTGCTACCATAAATGCTTTTTGTGCTTTTTCTATTTGTTTTCTTATATGAAGTCTATAGTTTAAATTATTTGTTAAATTTACTCCAAGATATTTTACTGTTTTCTGATTAGTAATTTTAGTGTTGTCTTTTGTCTTTATATGAAACTGTCTCCAATTTTTCCTAATGTCTTTATTCACTTTGTCTAGGCTGTTTCTAAATAGGATAACTTCACACTTGCTATAATTAATTTTTAACTTCCAAGAATCAACATAACTTTGTACTTCATTAAAATTATTTTGTAGTTTTTTTTGTGCACTCGATGCGTTTTTATTTATATTATAAATAATAAGATCGTCTGCAAAAGCTAAACTACTTGCTACCTTCTGTTTTTTATTAAATTGTTCTAACAATTCACTCAAATATATATTAAATAAAATTGGTGCATTAACCGTCCCCTGCTGTAACCTATTTATCACTGTAAATATTTTGTTTGTTCTTGTTTGACCGTCTTCTACTATAAATTTTTTTTTTGTTATCATTTCTTCTACCATTTTGACTACGTGATTTGGAAATTTATATTTTAATAATTTGTAGATTAACCCTTTGAGCCAAATAGAATTAAAAGCTTCTTTTAAGTCAATAAGACATGCTCCCACACATTCTTTTTTATTGATTCCCCAACATATGTCTGATGTTAATTTATGTACAGCATGAATTGCGGAATGTTTTGCTCTAAAGCCGAATTGGTTTTCTGGTATAATGTTATTACTTTTTACAATTTGTGTGATCGTTTTATTTATTACTGTCTCAAACACTTTACTTATATTAGGTAGTAAGTTTATTGGTCTAAAATTCCTAGGATTGGTTCGTTCTTTTCCTGGTTTTGCTATTGGTATTACTTCAGCCATTTTCCATTTTTGTGGCAAATAACAATTATTTAGCATGTTATTGAATAGTGTGCAATAACATGAAATTACTGTATCGGGAAGATTTTTCAACACAATATTAGGAATACCATCGACACCAGCCGAAATTTTATTTTTTAGATTTTTGAAAATGTGTTTTAATTTTTTTATTGTTATAAAATAATTATTATGGGTTTGGTTTTTTTTAATTCATTAGCTTTATTGTTTTATCGTTAAATGTATTTATTTTGATTTTATTAGCTTTGTCTAACTCTATTTGTCTATTGTATTCAGCTATTTCTTCGTCTACTTTTATAGATATTTCGTCATTATTGTATTTATCTGGTTGTGTGTTTGTTCAACATAATTACCTATAATATTAAGTATGTCTTTGTGATTTCTAATGATATATCTATTTTGGTCATCTATTTGTAATTGATTAATTTGAATATCTAAATTTTCGATCAGGTGTTTATCAATCTCTTCTACTTTTAGTTCTATTATATTTTTGGTATTTTTTTTCTAAAAAGTTTATTTATGATTGGAAACATATTTTTTGAATTTGAAGGATGAATTTTTTTTAAAGTGTTTTCCCAGTGTTTATTTTTTTCTATATTTAAGTTCTGTGAGATAAGTGAATTTATATTATTTAGTAATGATTTTAGTCTTATGATTTTATTGTCGTTTTGATGTCGATTTTTTCTATATGTGTTTTTTATTGCTGTCAGTATCGTACTTTTATGTTTTAGTAGTTTTCTTATTTTAAAGTTAATATATTTATCTATAGTGTTTTCTTGTTTAAATGTTGGTACACTTTTATCTATTGTATGTTTTATTGTTTCTTCTATTTCATTCAAATAGTTATCTATTTCATAATTTTCTAAATTTTTGTTATTTGGTATTAGTATTTTATGGTCTTTTATTTTATTCTCTATTATATTTTGAAATGTTGCCAATTTGTCATTTTATAATTTAATTTATTTTTAATAATTTCTGAATTTGTTAAAAATTCATTGCTATTTTCCAATTCCAATTTTATTAGAATAGCATTATGGTCGCTGTCATATGGTATACACACCTATGATAGAAGTCGCCTCGACTCTCGCCTCGCTAGTCGCCGCTCGACTCGCCTCTCGCCTCGCCATTCAACTCGACCGACGACTAATTTGGTATGATTGAAGTCGCCTCGCTATTATGCGAGTCGAATGTTAAAAAAAACGGCAACTCGTTGCTTATTATTTTGCTTCATTGGCAGCACAGCTGTTTTTGACATTAATTTTGAAGTTTTTATTTAAATTTTTTGAATTTTATTTTTATGGTGTATAATTTAAATTTAAAGTAAAATAATTTTTATAAAAAAAACTGTGTTACAATATATTAACTGTGTTACAATGTATTAAACAAATATAAATTAAAAAAAAATTAAAATCGTCGGCTGAGAATTTGTTTGCCGTAAACGGAATTTTTAAGTTTTACAGAAATCGTATTTTAATGTTTGAACCTATATATTGAAAAAACTGGCCGATAGGATTTTCTCGTTTTTTTATACAAATTAGTATTATAAATTCTAATTATTTTTGAAATATTTCTAAGTCTCGGGTGGATTTACTTTAGAAGATATTAACAAATTGGTTCAGAATGAGTTTGCCGTAAATGCCACTAAAATTACGAGTTGAAAATTTATAGGGATATACGGCAAATTTCTTGGATATGCGTTAAACAAGAACTTAAATGTGCTTTTCTTCACTATACTGCTGCAATAAAATAATTATAATAGTAATTTATATAATATTTAGTTTTGATATAGGGAAAATGTTCTTATTGCTGGATGTGGTTTCAAAATTCAAAAAGAATAAATTAATAAAACAATATGATATATTTTAGAAATAATTTATTGTTAATTATATTTAGTTTACTATTAAAACAAAAAAATAACAAATTTCATTATACTTTCTTAAAAATAGTTGAACACAAAATAACAGCCATAGGAATTCATTAAGGCACTTAATTTTTAATATAATAGATAATAATTAAACTAAAAAATAACTGAACAGAAAATAATTACAGCCGAATAATTTCGTTAAGGCTTAATACAATGTAATACTTTTTTATATTGTCAATAAAGCCTCAAAATATGCTTTATGTTCAACAGGCAAAAACTTAAGAAGACTTTTAATATCAGCTACTAAATTAACTGAAGTGGATGCTTCTGGTTCTGAAGGACAGTAATTTGGATCTTTATCTGCGTCATCACCTATTTAATACCATTAAGTTAAATATTTGGCTTTTTAAAAGTTAATAAAAAATATACTCGAAAAATCTGCCGATGAATCCAACGAAACATTCATATTCGTATACGGAGATAATATTTCATCTTGTAACCTATAAAGCGTAAATATTAATTATGTTTATTTTAAATTTCATGATTTACTTACATAAGCAATGATGGCGACAAACTCGGTGGTGGAGACTCCATAACACGTCTGCTTCACTTAAGAATTTCCGAACAACTGTTGCGAAAAAATACTTGTTGTCTTATTTATAGTCTTGTCACATGCATAAGAACTGTATATGTTCCTACTGCAAACTAATTTTTAAATAATTTTAAAATATTTTGCAGTATATCCATACAAATTTTTAACACACTTCAATAATTATAAGCACGTACGGCAAACAAATTTTAAGTACAGTTTTAGTCATATGTACTGTATAGCCATTCCCTACCTACATACCGCAAACAAATTCGGACACTAACAAATGCTAATTTTGTTCCCACAAATTGCCGTACATGCCATGAATTGGTTTATACTGCAAACAATTTCTAACAGTAGCTCCAAACCATGGTTTATTATACGATAAAAAGCATTCTGAGTATCTCAGCAATGAAAAAAGATAGCTTGTTTCTAATTAGTGCAATCGAAAAAGCAGGTCTGAAAACACCCAAAAGTATGCTTAGGTTAAAAAAGTTAAAATTGTCGTTTACGGCAAACAAATTCTCAGCCGACGAAATATTAGTTTTCAAATTTTGTTGTATTTTGTTATTAAACAATAAAGTTTAAAAATGAGCAGCATAGAATTATTCATATTCAATCATATTTAAAATAAAATAATTTTAAAATTTTAAAAATATTTTTTTTTATATAAATATTGCATATTATATAAATATTTTTATGTATTTTTTATAATTACACTTACATATTTTAAAATTTAATATTTAACAAAAAAAAATTTATAAAAAACTATAAAATCTCACTCAATAATTATTTAAAATTCAATATAAATTTTTTAAATTAACTTAAAAATCACTTTAAAAAAATTCAAAATTTTTTTGATATAAATTTGAACTAGTCGCCCAAAAATTTCTGGTCGAGTAAAACGGCGACTGTAGTCGCCAAAAAGCGAGTCGAAAGCGACTTCCATCATACCGAATATTCGCTAAAACTCTCGCCGGCGATTGTTTGGGCGACTTCTATCATACCAAATTGTCAAAGTCGAGACGAGGCGAGAGTCGAGTCGACTTCTATCATAGGGGTAATAGTCTCAAGTTTACTGTCACTGTTTATATTTAGTTTTAGTCTAATATCTATTATACTTATATCCAAATATGAATTTGTTCTTGGATATGTTGGTTCTTTTGTCCCATATAGTTTGGCTTTATATAAAATTTCGTTACTATTTACCCAATTTTTTAAGATATTTCCCCTTGTGTTATGTGGCCCTGCAGGCTCTGAACTTTGGTTGAAGGAAAAATCACATTGGATAAATTCCAATATGATTATCCAAAAATAACCATATATAAAAATTAAACAACCAACAGGTTATGTTGGTACATTTTTCTCATCCTGCTATATATTTCTGGGTACCTAAAATTTAAATATAATTATAAATAAATAAAAAATAGAATAATACCTTCCGTAGGAAATGTCCGTCCGTTGGGAAAAAAAAAAATCAAATAAATAATTAATATTTGCTAGAAAAGCCATCATGGTGGCTGAAATATGTTTATTTTTTTTTTCTCGTTCACATATGACTGACAATTACATATGTCATATGTCATTATAATTAGATTTTCGTCGCAAATGAGAATTTCCATCTGTTG
The DNA here is from genome assembly GCA_963920725.1 of Rhamphomyia laevipes. NCBI lineage: Eukaryota > Metazoa > Arthropoda > Insecta > Diptera > Empididae > Rhamphomyia > Rhamphomyia laevipes. Next base: position 76,483,139 of record OY987255.1, on the reverse strand, counting down.
GTGGGAATCAAAAACACCCAAAAATTCCACCGGGCAGGCCGTAAAGTTGAATCGGTTGGGGACGGGCGGAGAGGCGGATTTGATTTTTGGGGAAGGCGGAAATAGAAAAAAAGAAAAACGTGGAGTTCGGAAAAAAAGTGGGTTGAGAACAGACGTGTGAAATTTTTGATTTTTTTTAAAAAAAAAAGTAATTTTTTTTGTTTAGTTTTTTTAAATTATATTTTCTAATAAAAAAAAAAAAAAAACAAAGAAAAAAAAAACGGATAATTCCCAAAATTTTTGGTTGCTAAATTATAAACCAAAAACAAAAAAAAAACACAAAAAAAAAAAAAAAAATTAAGAGGAAAAAAAAACCCTCCCCACAAGGAATAATTGAGTAAAATTGATTCCAGCAAGTCGGATTTTTTTTTTGAGCTGGAAAAATAATATATATTTTATAAGTTATATATACCGAGAAGCCGGTATATATAGTATATTCCAGTGGATCGACCGAGCTATTGGTCGAATCGAAGGAAGTTAGCTGTATTGAATTGGACCGAGCTATTGGTCTAGAAGTAGTTGGTGAATAGGAGGGATCAGGAAGATCCAGAAATTCCAGAAAATATAAATTCATTAAAACGATTGGTGGATGTACCATTAATTAAAATTAAAAAAAAAATAAAAATAGAAAAAAAAAAACTATTAATTAAAGTGGCGTTTATCGCTGATGTTCTAAGTCCAATTTTGTTTTTATTAAATTGAGTAAAATTAGTTTATTAGTTCGTTAATTAGTTCATGATTTTTAGATTTGTAATTTTTGCTTTTGTAGAATTAATAGTAACGTAGTTGATTTTGATTTTGATTTTTGTAGTACAATTTAAATTTTTTTGGCATGGTTTTTTTTTGGTTTTAATTTTGTAAATTTATAATTTTGCATTAATTTTCAGGGGTAAAGTTAACCTAGTTCTGGTGGTAGTCATTAGTTTTTTTTTTTAATTATATAAACTTTATTTTAGCTAAGGCGCCTGACTAGTCCGGACAGCCAGCATTTATAATAATAAAAAAAATAAGGTATGTTAATTATTCATTAATTAATAAAAAAATAAATAAAGTGTGGGTAAATCTAGAAAAAAAAAAAATCACTACCAGTAGCAACGTGGTTAAGCGGGCCAAATTAAAATATTTTTTTTTGTTGCGAAATTAATATTGTACATTGAAATAAAAACACCAAGTTGGACATTACCCGAACATAACGTATTGTTTTTTTTTATTTTTATTACCAGATCTCTGGTAGAACATTTTTTTTTAGGATGTCTGGCTAAGGGCCTCTTTTCCATGGATTGATGACGTCGAGCCGTATTTTCCTTATCCCCTTTCCTTGTTGATGATGATTTGATTTGCAGGTAGGATCGATTGGTTGACTCACGCCCCACAGACCGAGCTAAGCTGGCAAAAAGGAGGAAATCCCAATCGGTCCTTGAAACTTTCAAGGTTTTATTTTAGAAATTCGGTCTTGTTCTGTTGGTGGTCCGCGGTTGTGGATCACTCAAGACCTGGCGCCCGCATAATTTTTTTTTTTGAGTGGGCCAACATTTTTTTTGTTGGTCGAAGAAGTGTGTAATGGTGCACGGGTACCATTGCCACCCCACAAATAAAATTTAAATTAATAATTAACAGGCCAAAGCCAAGTGATGTCCTCCGGTTCTGTTGCAATTTGTCAACCGAACTGTGCGGTGTTACAAATGGCGCCCAAACCTAGTGGCACGATTAAACTAGTGGCTCGAACAACAAACTAGTTGCCATATTGCGTTGTAGGTAAATCAAATCATCAACAACGTTCCTCTTCATCAGAATATTTAGCGCATCGGGTTCGGTTCTGAAATAAAAGAAAATAAAAAAAAAAAAAATAATAATTATTAATTAAATGTAGAGTAGAGTAAAATTATGTTAAAATTTCAAGTTTTTTTTGTATTTTTTCCTGACGTTAGAAAATTAGTTGGTTGTCCATTTAATGTTCCGTCAGCGGTAAATTTTTGTTTGAGTTAGACAAATATTATGGTTGTCCATAATATAGTCCTCATTCGTGTTTTGTTAAGTGCTAGTTAGACGTGGTTTTCGTTGTCGAAAATGTCCGTCCTAGTACATGTAGTTTGTAGAACTTAGTATTTTTTTTTTATTTTATTTTAATTTTTTTTTGATTTTTGTATTGTTTTTTGATTTTTGATTCGGAATTCGGTGTGTTTAATATAATGATGGAGTCCCGTATCCCTTACCTAGTTTCCTTTTCCAATTCCTATACCCTTTTTATTTTGTCCTTTTCCTTATAATGCGGAATGATTGATTCAATCCTTGGTGGAATTTAAAATTTTTTTAAATATTCTAAAACTTTTCCTTTTTTTTTATTATTGAATTTTTTCTGGAGTCTGGTCAACCTGATTTTTTTTTCGTGGGAAACGAATTTATTATAATTAAAATTTATTAAAATAATTAAGAATCGGCTATCGGCTGGGATTGTTAATATAATCAGCGGATTTAAAGTATCGATTTTTTTTTGGGAATTTTTGTTGTGAATCGGGAGAGCGTGCAGCGAACCTGGTGGAATTTTTGTTAAGCAGGGAAATCGTAGTCGAAATATATATAAAAATAATATTGGAAGATGTTATTGGATTTATAAAATAAAAATTAAAAAAATATTGTGGTGAATGATGAGAGTTACCACATAGTCAAATATTAATTATTCAAATTCAAATTCATTTTTGAATTTTGGTATATTTCATATTAATATAATATTATATATTAGGAAAAATATTATCATAAAAATTGATTTTGATTTTTTTTAATTTGATTAGTATTTTTGGGATTTTTTTTTGGTAGGTTTAATTTGGTTAGATTTAATTTTTTTTTAGGATTAAGTTTAGTATTATTTTGTAGTTATTAGGGGCATATAGGTTAGATTTAGAATTAAGAATATATGAATTTGGATTTTTTTTGTTAAGAAGTTTTTTTTAAATATATATAATTTGATTATTTTATTTTATTTTGGATATAATTTAAAATACGTTTTTTTTATTATATATTATATTACAAATATATAAATTTTATTTAATAATAATTTTTTTTAGGTTTTTAGAAATTACATTTTAGATAGTATTAAGTTTATAAATATATAAATTTAATAAATAAATTTTGGTTTTAGGGTAAATATTTACATTTTAGGAATTAAATAATAAATAAATCAAATTAAAACTACGAATTATTTTATTAAAATATTGGCTGAAAATCATCGTTGCGTTCTTCTGATAAACAAATTTTTAGGTTTTGCATTTGGCTCATTGTTATCAAATTTGTTGAAATGGATCCGTCACTATTGGAAGAAGATGAATTATTGTACGAATTAGAAATTAGAAATTTAAATTTATTACCTGGTACAACGATTTCGAAAATTCCACGATTACGGCTAGCATTAGATGAAGAAGCTCGTGCACCCCAACAGTTGCCGTCTGTAATCATTGAAGATCTGAAGGTTGAATTGGAGTGGTGTAAATCCAGAGCGGACGTTTGTGAAGCGTTGGTGGAAAATGCGATTCGGGAACAAGATGAGCACTTGATGTCAGTAGCTGGAAGCCGTAGTATCCATGTTCTGCAAAGAGTGAAACGTTTAAAAAGAGCAGATCCAAAATTATCAACAGCTGCAAGGGGTTTAATCAACAAAATTGATCAAGGTTTAGAGAGGATTAAAAATTATACCTGTGAGATGCTACAACAGGAGGAACGTTCCGGTATGGGGTCCTCCGTTCTTCAAAATATCGAACGTCTGTTAGAGGAGCCAGATGCTAGAACTGGAGCTCCACTTTCAGATGTTGCTACCAATGTGCAGGAAGCTGAAATAAATAAAGCGATTGAAATTGGAAATGAAAATAATTTAAATAAAAATATATCTGGTCCTACCTGTGTGAAGACGACGGTTAAGTCGAGAGAAAATAGTGGTGCGCAGCTAGGAGCCATCAAGAAATCCACAGTCCAAACTTCATCGTTGGGTACATCGGGATATAGAGAGCCAGCTAAACATTATTCGGATTCATCTGTAGCGAATAAATTTTCAGGTTTGCTAGTAGGTAGTAAGCAAAGTTCAACCAACACTTCGCCGAATTCCGTGCAGATTGATAATAGGTTTAGTTCAACGAAATTTGATACTCCGTACATCGCAGCAAGAAGAGCAGCAGCAGCAGCAGATCCTGGAAAAAGGAAAACAAAATTTAGTTACCAGAACCAATACCAAAGTATACCAGCAAGTACGTACCGTCATCCACAGCCAGCACAGCAGCAATGGTGGTATCAGAGACCACAAATACAACCAGAGCAACAGTGGAAAAATGAGATGTCCAGTATTATCATCGAGCAACAGCGTCAAATTTTAGAGTTGCGTGAAATATTGGCAGTTCACAACGCCGCGCCCAGACAACATCCTGAAACCAATATGGCGCCGGTGCAACCAACGACATCATCCAGATCCTTGCATCCTGGAATTCAACCGCATCGTAACTCGCGTGTTCGAATGGGTCCTGCAAGCGATAGCGAACCAAGTGATGATGAAGTTGTAGAACCACGATTGGCTGATGCACACCGCAGAAATCCTGTGTCGAATTGGCACGTGTGCTTTGATGGTTCTGGTAGAGGTTTGTCGCTGAAGGAGTTCTTGTTCCGCATCGAAACGTTAGCACGAGGAGATAGGTATCCTGTCGAAAACTTGGTGTTAGCAGTCAACCACCTGTTGAAAAGCCGTGCGGAAACTTGGTACTGGCAATATATACGGCGTAATCCACAAACCACATGGAGACAGCTAAAACTAGCCATGCACGAGGAATTTGATGATGGTGAAGATGATGGTGATATAAAACGGATGATGGAGAGCAGGAAACAGCGTGCGAGGGAGAAATTTTCTGATTATCGTCTAGATATGGAAGGTCTACGGCTACGTCTGAGTAGAGAAATTTCGGATGACGATTTTCTGAGCCGCATGTTGTTCAACCTGTATCCTGGTTATAAAAAAGCGTTGATTCTGGAAGACATCATCACCATGTCACAGCTAGACAAATTGTGCAAACGGCTAGAACGAAAATGGAAGGAAGTTGGAGAAACTGCTGAGGATCAGGTGCGATCTCGCCGAACATACTTACATGAGATCGACGCATCGAAAAATCCGGAAGCTGAAGAGGCTAACAACATCATCGCTTCTGTCACTGCACCAGTTTCATGTTTCAATTCCAACGTCGAGCCTAACGAATTGTATTCTGTCCAACAGTCTACGTTTGTTCCGTCCAGTGCTCCGTCGAATGTGCAACGTCCAGATCTGAATAGTCCGTACATCATATGTTTTAATTGTGACGAGATGGGTCATGTTTTTCGTGATTGTCTTCGTCCTTTAAAAATATTCTGTTATAGGTGTGGATTTAAAGATAAGTATTTTAATAATTGTCCGAAATGTCAGTCCGTCATTGGTGCGGGAAACGGTTTCGCAGGAAGGGGAATGTGGAGAAATCCTCTTCTGCGTCCGTCTCGTCCTCCACAAAAGCATTAGATTATTATAGTTTAGATTTAGTTTCCAAAATTAGTCCTGTAAGTAGATTAGAAATTAATGAGTTAGTTAGAATTAAGACAAATAGATTAGTTAGAGCAAATAAGTATTCTAGGAATAAGTTAGGTTTAAGGAAATTACTAAAAGCGAGTTTAGTTCGGGTTGATGGGGATAATCGACCGTTTATGAGAGTTAGTATTAAGGATCAAAAATTTTTAGCGTTATTAGATAGTGGGGCAAATATTAGTGTTTTAGGTAAAGATAGTTTAGTAATTTTAGAAAATTTAGGCATTAAGTATAGTAGGTTAAGCTCAGATATCCGAACAGCTGATGGGGCAAGCCAGCAGGTGATAGGATATGTTTATTTAGATATAAGTTACAATAATATAGTTAAGACAATTAAATTTTTTATTATCCCTACCATTAAGAGATCGATGATTCTGGGTGTTGATTTTTTAGAGGCTTATAATGCCGTGCCGTTTTTCAATCACGAAGTCTGCGAATTAAAACATCAAGAAAATGCACATGATTTGAACTTGGATCAGCAGGAAAAATTGTTGAACGTCATAGATTCGTTTCCATCGTATAGGAAAGATGGGTTGGGTAAGACGTCGCTGTTGAAACATGAAATTGATGTTGGTGACGCTAAGCCGTTAGTCTCGCGTCCATATCCATTGTCAGTACCAATGCAGAATCTTCTAGACGCTGAAATAGAGAAGATGTTAGCTGAAAATATTATTGAGGAAAGCAAGAGTGGATGGGCCTCACCGATGGCGATGGTGAAAAAATCAGACGGCTCGCTCCGGTTGTGTTTAGACGCACGAAAGGTGAATGCTGTCACCAAACCGGATGCGTATCCACTTCCTCACATCAACTCGATTTTCAGCAGAGTGAAAAAGACAAAATACATCACCAGTCTCGATTTGAAGATGGCTTTTTGGCAGGTGGAGCTGGAAGAAGGATCCAGAGATAAAACAGCGTTTATTGTTCCTGGACGGGGCCTGTTCCAATTCAAACGTATGCCGTTTGGGTTGTCCAACTCTCCGAAGACATTGTGCAGGCTTATGGATAAGGTGATCCCTTACGAGCTTCATGAGGATGTCTTTGTTTACCTTGATGATCTCCTGATCCTCTCGGAAGACTTTGACACTCACATGTCGCTTTTGAGTAAAGTAGCTCAATGTCTGAGGAAAGCTGGATTAACCATTAACGTCGAAAAGAGCAGGTTCTGTCAAAAAGAAACTAAGTACCTGGGGCATATCATCAACAGCGAGGGAATACATACTGATCCAGCAAAAATCGATGCCATCAAGAATTTTCCGCAACCAAAAACAACTAGGCAAATTCGTCGATTTCTTGGTATGACTGGCTGGTACAATAGATTCATCAAAAATTATTCTGAGTTGGCAGCACCGATCACGAACCTGTTGAACAAGAACACAACTGAAAAATGGAATGACAGTGCAGAGAAAGCCTTCGTTACCTTGAAAACCGCATTAACGCAAGCGCCAGTTCTCGTTAACCCAGATTTCAGTCGTGAGTTTTTCATCCAGTGTGATGCGTCGAAGACGGGAGTCGGAGGCGTTCTGTTCCAGCGTGACGACAACGGGCATGAACATCCTATATCGTTCATGTCGCAGAAGCTGAATAACGCCCAGAAAAATTATAGCGTTACGGAACAGGAATGTCTTGCGGCTGTCGTTAGCTTGAAAAAATTCCGACCATATGTGGAAGGCACCAAATTCACAGTCATCACAGATCACGCCAGCTTAAAGTGGTTGATGAATCAAACGGATCTAGCTGGAAGATTGGCTAGATGGAGCTTGAAACTACAAGCGTTTGAGTTTCAGATCGTGCACCGCAAAGGTTCCGAAAATGTAGTTGCTGATGCGTTGTCGAGAGGAGAGGTGGACGAGTTGCAACAAAACATCATCACTAACGGTATCATCAGTTTAACGGATCAGGCTTTTCTGGATCCAAACTACCAGGAGAAATTGAAAATTTTTAAGGATAATATTGATCGTTTTCCTGACATCAAAATTGACGGCAATATTATCTACAAAAGGGTGAAGTTTAGGAAAGCGTCAGTACTCACCGATATTCCGATTTGGAAAGTTTGGGTTCCGGAAAGTCTGTGGATGAACCTCGTTAAACAGCACCATGATGATCCGTTAGATGCTCACTCGGGAGTTGAGAAAACCACTGAAAAGATCCAACGTTACTATTATTGGCCAAAAATGCGTGAAACCATTAATACTTACATTGCTGCGTGTGACTTGTGCAAGGAGTGCAAAGCGCCGAACATTTGTCTGCGTCCTCCGATAGTCATCCAAAGTCCACCAGTGCGTCCATGGCAATATATAAATATAGATCTTCTTGGACCATATCCGCGATCTAAAAATGGTAACACATTATATTAATTGTTTTGGATCAGTTCAGTAAATTCATCTTACTAAAACCGTTAAGACAAGCTACGACCGCGCCGATCATCAAATTTCTCGAAGCCGATGTCTTTCATCTGTTCGGAATTCCCGAAGTGTTGGTATCAGATAACGGAGTGCAGTTCATATCGAAAGAGTTTCAAAAACTGACAGCCGACTATAACATCAGTCATAAATATACAGCACCATATCATCCGCAAGCCAACGCTTCTGAACGAGTAAACCGAAACATCATTACCGCAATCCGTGCCTACATCAGCAGCAATAATCATAAAGAGTGGGACAAACACCTTAGCCACATCGCTTGTGCGTTGCGAAATGTAGTGCATGACGCTACTGGGTTTTCACCGTTCTATTTGACTTTTGGGTACCACATGATTACAGATGGTTCAGCGTATGAGCTTTTGAGAAAATTACAATCATTACAGGAGGACATGCTAGTAGAACATCCATCGAGAAATCCAGACGTAACTGATGTCGTGATTAAGAATTTAAAGATAGCACAAAATCGTCATCAGAAAACGTATAATTTGCGTACCAGAAAAATATTAAATATAATTATAAATAAATAAAAAATAGAATAATACCTTCCGTAGGAAATGTCCGTCCGTTGGGAAAAAAAAAAATCAAATAAATAATTAATATTTGCTAGAAAAGCCATCATGGTGGCTGAAATATGTTTATTTTTTTTTTCTCGTTCACATATGACTGACAATTACATATGTCATATGTCATTATAATTAGATTTTCGTCGCAAATGAGAATTTCCATCTGTTGGTGGGAATCAAAAACACCCAAAAATTCCACCGGGCAGGCCGTAAAGTTGAATCGGTTGGGGACGGGCGGAGAGGCGGATTTGATTTTTGGGGAAGGCGGAAATAGAAAAAAAGAAAAACGTGGAGTTCGGAAAAAAAGTGGGTTGAGAACAGACGTGTGAAATTTTTGATTTTTTTTAAAAAAAAAAGTAATTTTTTTTGTTTAGTTTTTTTAAATTATATTTTCTAATAAAAAAAAAAAAAAAAACAAAGAAAAAAAAAACGGATAATTCCCAAAATTTTTGGTTGCTAAATTATAAACCAAAAACAAAAAAAAAACACAAAAAAAAAAAAAAAATTAAGAGGAAAAAAAAACCCTCCCCACAAGGAATAATTGAGTAAAATTGATTCCAGCAAGTCGGATTTTTTTTTTGAGCTGGAAAAATAATATATATTTTATAAGTTATATATACCGAGAAGCCGGTATATATAGTATATTCCAGTGGATCGACCGAGCTATTGGTCGAATCGAAGGAAGTTAGCTGTATTGAATTGGACCGAGCTATTGGTCTAGAAGTAGTTGGTGAATAGGAGGGATCAGGAAGATCCAGAAATTCCAGAAAATATAAATTCATTAAAACGATTGGTGGATGTACCATTAATTAAAATTAAAAAAAAAAAAAAAATAGAAAAAAAAAAACTATTAATTAAAGTGGCGTTTATCGCTGATGTTCTAAGTCCAATTTTGTTTTTATTAAATTGAGTAAAATTAGTTTATTAGTTCGTTAATTAGTTCATGATTTTTAGATTTGTAATTTTTGCTTTTGTAGAATTAATAGTAACGTAGTTGATTTTGATTTTGATTTTTGTAGTACAATTTAAATTTTTTTGGCATGGTTTTTTTTTGGTTTTAATTTTGTAAATTTATAATTTTGCATTAATTTTCAGGGGTAAAGTTAACCTAGTTCTGGTGGTAGTCATTAGTTTTTTTTTTTAATTATATAAACTTTATTTTAGCTAAGGCGCCTGACTAGTCCGGACAGCCAGCATTTATAATAATAAAAAAAATAAGGTATGTTAATTATTCATTAATTAATAAAAAAATAAATAAAGTGTGGGTAAATCTAGAAAAAAAAAAAAATCACTACCAGTAGCAACGTGGTTAAGCGGGCCAAATTAAAATATTTTTTTTTGTTGCGAAATTAATATTGTACATTGAAATAAAAACACCAAGTTGGACATTACCCGAACATAACGTATTGTTTTTTTTTATTTTTATTACCAGATCTCTGGTAGAACATTTTTTTTTAGGATGTCTGGCTAAGGGCCTCTTTTCCATGGATTGATGACGTCGAGCCGTATTTTCCTTATCCCCTTTCCTTGTTGATGATGATTTGATTTGCAGGTAGGATCGATTGGTTGACTCACGCCCCACAGACCGAGCTAAGCTGGCAAAAAGGAGGAAATCCCAATCGGTCCTTGAAACTTTCAAGGTTTTATTTTAGAAATTCGGTCTTGTTCTGTTGGTGGTCCGCGGTTGTGGATCACTCAAGACCTGGCGCCCGCATAATAGAAAACCTTGGAAGTTTCTAAATCGCGTCTCCTCCGAAATACCGTGAAGTAACCAGACTCACTTGGTTTTGTTAATTATTTTTTTTTGGTAATTAAATTTTTGTTTTATTTTTCCAGTGGCGCTCAAGATTTTTTTTTTGAGTGGGCCAACATTTTTTTTGTTGGTCGAAGAAGTGTGTAATGGTGCACGGGTACCATTGCCACCCCACAAATAAAATTTAAATTAATAATTAACAGGCCAAAGCCAAGTGATGTCCTCCGGTTCTGTTGCAATTTGTCAACCGAACTGTGCGGTGTTACAGTTATTTGTAATATTTGACCAGTCTGTGTGTTTTGCATTGAAATCTCCTGCAATTAAGAAGTAAGTATCTAATCTATCTAAGTTTAAAATTTCAAACATTTTATTTATTTCATAATTTTTCATTATTTCTATGTCCTGCATATAATGATATTATTTTAAATTTTTTGATTTGTGTTAATTTTAATTCTATAATACTAGTTTCTATACATTGGAAATTATCAATTATGTAATTGGTAACTAATGAATATTTATATTTTTATTTTCATTATTTTCATCTGTTTTTGTTACTATTCTATTTGTCGGTTTATTGTTATTATGTCGTGCTGCACCAGCATATGACATTTGTGGATTTACATAATTATTTACCATTTTAATTTTAGCTTCAAGTGTTCTATTATTTAATTTTTTTTTAATTCTATATTTTTTACTTGTTTCATGTATTCTGGACATCCTCTATAAGTAGCTGGGTGACCATTACCATTGGAAAGTGCGCAGTATAGCATATTTTTATCTCCTTCCTCTTGAATATTACATCTGCCAATTTCATGTTTTTGATTGCATTTTACACACCTGTATTCCATGTTGCAATTGCTCGCTGCATGTCCTAATCGTTGGCATCGTTTACACTGTGGTATTTCTGTTTTCATTAATTTTTCCCAGTTAATGAATTGATAGTTCAGTTTTCGAATTTTTATTAAATTATTTATATCACTTTTTGCTAAAATTTGGACAATAAAAAGTGGTAACTTGATGTTTTCTTTTATTGATTTTTTGGTAACTAGTCTGTTTACTTTTTCAATCTCAACATTATTTATGTTTAACGCTTTTAATTCATTTTCTATATCATTTGGTTCATCTTCTATGTTTAACCCTTTAAGAATTAATGTTTTATTTTTTTGTTATTTTGGTGTATATGTATAGTAATTTGATTGTATTTGTTTTAATACTTCTTAAACATTTACGTAATCATTATTGTTTGTTAAATAGATCATATGTTTCTTCATATTTATTCTTTTAATTGAAAAATCATTTAGTTTCAAACTATCTTTAAATATTTTTTTTTAGATCTTGAATATCTTGATCATATACAATTATTGGTGGTATTTTATATTTTTTCTCTATTTTATTAATGTTATTATTCTCTGCATTGTTGTTTCTATTGTTCTGTTGATCAGATGTTGTTTTTTTATAAATTGTTGTTTGTTGCATGTCATCTGATTTTTCTGTATTGTTGTTTTGTATTATAATTTTATCAGGTGATTCTCTGAGTTCATTTTTTTTTGATAAATTTCTTTTCTTCGCTATTTGTATTATATTTTCTTCGGGTTCTTCTTCCCTCTCAGATTCGTCTTCCATCTGTTCATCATCATTCAAAGTCTTGGCCAGATCCGAAAATCTATTTTCTGTACCTTGATTTGTGTTTTTAATATTGTTATTAACAGATTCTTTTTGTTTTAAACTTTTAAGTATTTTTTTAAGCTGTGACACTTCTTTTTTTAATTCTTCATTTATTTGATTTATTGTTTTATTTTTTGTTTTATTCTTTATAGCTGACATTTTACTAGTAATTGATGGTTTGATTTTAATTTTTAAACTTGTTGGTTCATTATTTAATTTTTCTATTGTATAACTCTGGTTAATAATTGCTTTATCTTTTTCACCAATTAAATTATTAGCTTCACTCATATTTTCTTTTTTTTACACATAGTTTATCCACTTTATTTTATCCACTTTAATTGTTTTTTTTTAAATTATTTAATTATAAATTTCGTATAAATTTCTCTCACTACTTTTTTTAAGTACATATAAAATCACGTCCATACACTATGGCAGTAAGAATTGCACTCCTAAAGTTTAGTTGTTCTTACTGGAGTTTGTGCTAAAACAAGATTTCCAATTTCTAGGTTAATTTCACGTCGATACGGATCTATGTGATGCTTTTGATATTATTGTGATTTTTGAAGTTGTTGTGATGATTGTTTTCGGTTTAGATCTAAATTTAAAATTTGTGTGTTTCTATCAACATGTTCATCTGCCGTTCCTAATAATACTTCGTCTAGATTCAAATCCGTGTAATAAATAGAATGGTGTTTGTTGAACTGATGATTGTTTGCTACCATTAATTGATTGTATTATGTCGGGTAAAAAGTGTGACCATTTATGAACATCATTTTCAAAAATATATTTTCTAAGTATTGATGTAAAAGTTGAGACTGTTCGCTCGATTAAACAATTAGATTCGGCCCAGTATGGTGGTGATGTAACGTTTTCAATATTGTGTTTTGCATAAAAAAGTTGTACAGAATTAGAAATTAGTCCTGTGGCATTGTCACACACAATAAGTTTTGGTGGACCATATATAAAACAAATTTTATTTTCAAGTAATTTAATGACATGTTTTGAACTTACATCTGGTAAAGCTTTTGCAATCACGAATCTAGTGGTATGATCTATTATAATTAAAATATTTTTGTTACCTTTACAATCCACCGGAAAACTAAAGTGATCCAGAGAAACTGCATCGAATGGTCGATTTGGAATTTGTCTTGGTTGTAGAAATCCAATTCGTTTTGTTGTTCGACTGTTGAATTGTTGACAATTATGACAACTGGATACATAGTCTTTACAATCTTTAAAGAATGAAGGTCAGTAATATCGTCGTGATAATTTGGAAGATGTTTTTTCAAAATCCATGTGACCACTATTATCATGACACATTTCAAGTACAGCAGTTTGAAGTGATTATGGTATTGTAATACGATGATTGTTTTTGTTATCTTTGTATAATAATATACCGTTTTTAACGAAGTATTTTTCTTTTATTTTGGTATCAGATTTGTTGGTACTATTATTATTTAATATTTGAATGATTTGGCAACATTCTGAATCTTTACTTTGAGCAAGCGTAATTCTTGTGTGGTCATTACACTTTAAAATTAGAAGTGAAAAAGTATGTTCAGATATTCGTGAAAGTGAGTCAGCACAAGTATTAAGTTTACCAGCTTTATGTTGGACGATATAATTGTATGATTGCAGATCAACTAGCCATCGAGCAAATTTTCTGTTATGTTTACCATTTTGCAATAAACATGCTGTGGTCCAATTGTCAGTTGTTATTATAAATGAAGATAAGCCATACAAATAAATATGAAACTTTTCAGTTATGGCCCAGTGAACTGCTAGACTTTCAATCTAATTAATATGTAAATTTTTCTCTTATCTGCTAAGGCACGGCTGGCATAAGCAATTACAAATTTTTGTTTATTTTTATTTTGAATTAATATTGCTCCTAGACCACTAAGTGATGCATCTACTTCCACCTCGGTTGAACAATCTTGACGATAATGTGACAAAATTGGTGGTGATTTTAATTTAATTTTTAATATTTCTACAGCAGCAGCTGCTTCATTTGTCCATATGAAAGGTGTAGTGTTATATGCGTTTCTTATTGGTAAAGCAATTTTCGAGAAGTCTTTAAATAATTTTCTGTGGTGAGATACAAATGCATGAAATGATTTTGCGTCTGTTTTAGTTTTAAAATGTGTATATCTATCTATTGCATTTAAACGTGACGGATCTGGACGAATTCCGTAACCCAAGAAAAAAATTTCTTCTTTAAAAAATTGACATTTTTTTAAAGATATTCGTAAACCAGATTTAATTAAACGATTTAGAGCATCATTAAGATTATTAAGTGCTGTGTAGTTGTTATTGTATAAATAAAAGAGTGATTTATTTAAGTTTATGTTTTAATTTATTAACAAACATTTTAACTTTTATTTAATATTTATTTTAATACTAACAACTAACTAATTTTATTGTTTTTTGTGTTAAATATAATTTGTTATTTAACTTTGTAAAATTCAAATTTATTTAAGTTTATTTAAGTTTATGTTTTTATTTATTAATAAACATTTTTAACTTTTATTTAATATTTATTTTAATATTAACAACTATTTAACTTTGTATTTAGCTTTTTATCGAGGAAAATAATTTTATTTAATTTTAAACTATCGCGTTAGAATCTTGATAACCAACTGATAAAAACGAAGCTGTGAAGTTCGTTTTTATTATCTATTATCATGTAATTGGTTAATTGCTGAATGCAACTAACCAATCGGCGTTTGCCAAATGTGCAATGATAATTGATGTTAAGTTAGATTCTAAGCTGTTGCTAACTCATTTGGCTTACAACAAATTATTGTAACTAATATGTTAAATGAGTTTTGTAAGAAATGTTACAGGGTGATTCCTGAGTCACCACATCACCCTCCTCCGAGTGATATTTTAAATATTTTAAATAAAAATATATGTATATAAAATGAACGAAAAGTAACAAATATGTTGTTACTAAAAAAAAATTTTGAGAGCAATAATACAAACTTTAAATACTTCGTGAAACAATCTATTTCGATTTTAACGCTGAAATTCCATATGCGGGTTTTAGCCTATCAACGGAAATTGAAGATTGTTTATCATTTATTAATATTATAAAAGTCTTACGCAGTCTTCGAATAATTCGATATGGTCCGTCATACGTCGGTGATAAAGTCGGTTTAATCCTATCATTCCTAACGAACACAAAATTGCACGAATTCAAATCCTTAGGAATACAAATACATTTTTGCTCTCCCAGCCGTGTTGGTTTTGGAATAAGGCTTTGCATTGATGCTCGGAGTTTTTCGATAATGATATTATGATCGGTGGGTTCAGGCTTTTCAGTAATAAAAAATTCTCCCGGAAGCTTTAGAGTGTGACCATACACTAATTCGGCGGGCGAACACTGTAAATCTTCTTTTACCGCGGCTCTGATTCCCAGTAATACGATTGGAAGTTCGCTGTGCCAATTTTCATTACAATTACGCGCTCGAAGAGTATCTTTTAGTTGACGGTGGAACCGTTCAACTAAACCGTTCGCTTGCGGATGGTAAGGGCTTGTTCGAATGCGATGGACACCTAGCAGTTTTGTCAACTCTTGAAATAGCTTTGATTCGAATTGGGTGCCCTGATCGGTCGTAATTCTAGCTGGAACACCAAATCGCGAAACATAGTTTGCTACGAAAGCTTTTGCAACTGCAGTAGCTGTCATATTTGGTAAACCGTATGCTTCGGGCCATCGCGTAAAACGATCCACTATCGTCAAAATATACGAATTACCTTCTGAAACAGGAAAAGGACCAACCAGGTCCATATGAATATGTTCAAAACGACCTGTCGGTATATTTAAAATTCCTAGTTCAGATTTTGTATGACGGTGAATTTTGGACTTTTGACACGGAATACAAGTCTTAGTCCACAAATTCGTGTCACTATTTATATTTGGCCAAAAATACCTGGATGCAATCAATTTTCTGGTTGCACGAATACCAGGATGCGCCAAGTTATGTAAACTATTAAAAACAGCACGACGTAAGGACATTGGTACAAAAGGTCTATTGTTTGACGTTGTTGTTCCGCAATATACAGCAAAATCTGGCAATTGTATTTTATTAAGTTTCCAGGAAGATTTCGTATTTATTAATAATGATTCCAACTCTTTATCATTTACCTGGAGTTGCGCTAACTTTTGCAAATCGAAGTGGTCTAAATCAATTGAAACTATTTCCGATAAACGCGATAAACTGTCTGCGACTACATTTTCTTTGCCAGGAATATGGCGAATATCCGTCGAGAATTGCGCTATAAAATCAAGATGTCTGGTCTGACGAGGGTTACGTTCAGTTTTTGAACAAATGGCATGCACCAACGGTTTGTGATCGGTAAATATCGTGAACTCACGACCTTCTACCGCGTACCGAAAATGTTTTATTGCTGCGTATATAGCCAGTAGCTCTCGGTCGAACGCTGAATACTTTTGCTCGGCCGATGAAAGTTTTCTAGAGAAAAAAGCTAGCGGCTGCCAACCCGCTCCAGATGACTGCTGTAACACGGCGCCTAACGCGATATCAGACGCATCGGTCGCGATTGAATATTTTTCATCCGGCTGTGGATGAGCGAGTGTGGTGGCTGCAACCAATGCATCCTTCACTTTCTGTAATGTCGCATTCAATTCATCTGGCCACGTTAAAATTTTATTTTTACTTTTCGTTTTTAACTCCTGTGCTACGTAAGCGTAAATTGGGCTTAAAAATTCGGCTAACTTAGGTATAAACCTGTGGTAGTAATTTACCATAACGACGAACCGATGGATTTGCTTAATGGACTTAGGAGTAGGAAAATTTTTAATAATTTCAACCCGGTCTTCTGAAGGCGAAATTCCTTCAGCAGTAATGCGATGACTTAAAAAGGTCAGCTCCGTAACGTCAAAAGTACATTTAGAAGGATTAATCGTAATCCCGTATTCCGACAATCTTTGGAATAATTGCCGAAGATGCTTTTTATGCGTTTGCGGATCGTTCGATGCAATGAGGATGTCGTCGATATACACGAAAACAAAATCTAATCCTCGACAAACTTGGTTCATAAACCGCTGAAAGGTTTGCGCCGCATTACGTAGTCCGAATGGCATACGTCGAAATTCGAAAAGACCGAAAGGCGTTGTGATAGCCGTTTTATGAATGTCTTCCTCCGCTACTGGGATTAAATGATATGCTCGAATTAAATCAATTTTTGAAAAAATCATAGCACCATCTAAACGCATCGCAAAATCTTGAATGTGCGGGATTGGATACCGGTCGGGAATTGTATCGGAATTTAAACGACGATAGTCACCACACGGTCGCCAATCCGTATTATTTTTCTTTCGCACCATGTGTAATGGAGATGAAACTGGAGAAGACGATGGTTGACAGATCCCCATCTCGACCATTATATCAAATTCATTTTTAGCGGCGTCGTGTCTTGCTGGGTCTAGTCGTCGTGGTTTCGCGAATGGGAGTTGATCTTTCGTAACGATGTGATGTACTACCGTATGCTTAACATCTTTAAAATAATTCGGAGGTTGTGACAGTTCGGGAAATTCCGATAAAATTGTCGAGAATTCATTATTTACCATGAAAATTTTTGGTGTTGGCGTTTTAAATTTACACGTAAGCGTGCTAATCGAAAGCTGGGTGTGTGGATCTATTATTTTATTATTTTTTAGATCTACAATAAGTCCATGCTTTTTGAGAAAATCGGCACCAATAATTGCGCGATCGATGTCAGCCAAAATGAATTCGTGTATGAAATCCCTCCGTAGACCCAGATTAATCTTTAACATTTTTGAACCGGCAGTTTTTATAATCGAACCGTTTGCAGCGGACAGTGAAACGCTTGAATTATTATTTGTTAACCGTGTTTTGCACGGCAACACTGATAAGTCTGCACCCGTGTCGATTAGAAAAATTATATCATTTGTTTTATCGCGAACGAAGAGGCGGCTATTATATTTGTTCGCACCGGTAGCCGCTATACGCGGTGCGTTATCTAGTTTGGGTGATTCGATATTGATTTTTGATTACAGCGACATTTCGTTGCTTTATCACCAAACTTTCTATGGTACCAACATAAATCTTGTTGTTCGGATGAAACAGAATGACGGTTTGACGGTTTCTTGAATTACTTCTCGCGCTGCGTTGACGATTCGATTGATTATTATTATTATATCGCGATCTAGAATGGTTTACGTTACGCGATCTAGCGTTATCTCTATAACCGGCGTCGAGTCTAGATATCATAGCTTCAATTCTAGATAAACGCGCGTTAAAATCAGAGTTATCGGTGTTCTGTACTGACGGTTTATTATCGGTAATTGAAAAAACGCTGGTACTTTGCTGCGCTTCATAAATTTTGTCAGCTATATCAGCTAATTCACTAAGCGGCTTATCGCCTACCGCTACTAACGCGACGTGTATGACTTGCGGCAGTTTCCGAAGCCATAACTTTTTTATAATAGTGTCATTAAATGATTGTCCCGACAATTGTTTCATGGACCTTAAAAGTTCGGATGGGCTTCTGTCCCCGATATCTGCTTTCGCGATCAACGTCTCTAAACGATTTGTTTCTGAAACAGAATGGCGTTTAATTAATTCCGATTTGACGTTGCTATAACGATTCGTAACAGGTGGATCGGATAAAATGGCGATAATCGAGTCACAAGATTCTGGTGGTAATGCGGTTATTACAAGACAATATTTCGTATCGTCGTTTGTAATACGATATGCTTGAAATTGAGCTTCAGCCTGAATAAACGAAGTCGTAGGATTTGCTGGCCAAAATTGTGGTAATTTCACGCGCACCGAATTAATTTGAGCTTCATTTACCTGTGACGTATTTATATTATTTTGGCGGTCATTTTCACCGGCACTTGTGTTTGGTTGAGGATTTTTACAAACTGTTTCGTTAGGCATGATAGTGTTAAAATAATTTTTAAAAAAAAAATCGTAAACTAATCAAAATAAATTGTTTCCCACGAAATAAATCAATATAATATATTATGTCACTCAAAAATCGCCAAAAAACTAAATATATTTATGAAGTAATAATTTATTTTTATCTGTAACGTGATATTTGTATAACCCGAAAATAATGCCAAAATTATATGTTATTTTTGGACCTGCCCAATAAATTTTAAAATTATATTCTCGATAAAAGGCAACAATAAATATATTTTATATGCAAAAAAAAAAAAAAAAAAAATTCTTTTTGTGTATATAATTTAATAATTTTGTATTCAATTTTATAAAAAAAAAATAATATACATATATAAATGTATGATAAATTTTTTTTTTTTTTTTTGGTATATAATCGGTATATAATATATAATTTTTTTCTTTAATATAGAAAAATATGAAATTTTATTATATGTTTTATATTATATTTAATTATAATTTTAATATAATCAATATGTAATAAGAATATATTTATTACCATTAATAAATTTTATATTATATAAATTTTCAAATATATCTATGCAGAATACGACTTTTATATTAAAGAATATATCATGAGACTTTTTGCAAATACAAAAAAAAGTTTCATGCGACTTTTGACTATTAAAAACTGATTGCAAAAATTATTTTTGCAATTTTATTATTTTAATATGATATATTAATATTGAAAATTTATATAATATGATATTTTTAATAATTTAAACAATTTTACTTGGAAAAAAAAATACAAAATGTATGCTGCAAATGATGTATTTCTTCGTTGGATGATGATGATGTTGAAATCGTTGCTCGCAGTATGATACTTTTGATGATTTTTGTTGTAAATTCTTGATGATCAATAAATAAATTGTTGATACGTTAATATGATGATCTTGATGATTTGATTCTTGACAATATGAAACGATGATCTCGATGATTTTAATATTGATAATAAAATCTGATGATCTTCATGATTACCAATATAAATATACTGATATCGTATGATGTACGTACAATTATCGAACGATATGACGTAATCTATTATTCACCATATAATTAATATTTTTAATTGAAATTTTGGTACAGTTGTGTCGAACATTTATATAATATTCAAATGATTAATTGTAATTTTTATGGTATTACACCAACTTCTAAATTTAAAATTTAAATTATATAATGTTTTTTTTTTTTTGTTATTTCCACTATATCAATTTTAAAATGTTTCAGCTAAATTTAAAACAATATGTTTGTGGAATGAAAATGTTCAACACTGGTTACACTTTTACACTTTTTAATGTTGAATTATACAATTTTTTAAATGTTTCAGCGTATTAACACTTTATGTTTGTAAATTTTAAATGTTAAATACATATATTAATGTTCAAACTGGGGTCACCAATTGTAGTTGTTATTGTATAAATAAAAGAGTGATTTATTTAAGTTTATGTTTTAATTTATTAACAAACATTTTAACTTTTATTTAATATTTATTTTAATACTAACAACTAACTAATTTTATTGTTTTTTGTGTTAAATATAATTTGTTATTTAACTTTGTAAAATTCAAATTTATTTAAATTTATTTAAGTTTATGTTTTTATTTATTAATAAACATTTTTAACTTTTATTTAATATTTATTTTAATATTAACAACTATTTAACTTTGTATTTAGCTTTTTATCGAGGAAAATAATTTTATTTAATTTTAAACTATCGCGTTAGAATCTTGATAACCAACTGATAAAAACGAAGCTGTGAAGTTCGTTTTTATTATCTATTATCATGTAATTAACCAATCGGCGTTTGCCAAATGTGCAATGATAATTGATGTTAAGTTAGATTCTAAGCTGTTGCTAACTCATTTGGCTTACAACAAATTATTGTAACTAATATGTTAAATGAGTTTTGTAAGAAATGTTACAGGGTGATTCCTGAGTCACCACAGCTGTATCAATGTCTGGTGCTGATTGACCAACATCATCCATTTACGTGATGGTATTTTTTGAATTTTTAAATGTTTCTTTCATAATTCGCTCCATAGTTTTAGGAGCATTTGAAAGCTCAAATTGCATTCGCATAAATTCGTAAATATTGTCTTGAGTTATGAATACTGTTTTTTTATATCAGTTTGTTTGACGCTTACTGTCATAAAAGCTGCCTTTACGTCCATGACTGTGAATATTTTAGCATTTGAATCAACTAATTTGACAATAACATCATCAATGTGCGGTGGTGGAAAGCTATCTTTGATCATCTGTTTATTTAAAACAGAATAATCAATTGTAAGTCTACTTGGTGTACTTTCATGATGCGGTTGGTTTACTATAACTACCGGAGCAGCATATTCAGATGTTGTTGTTGTTGTAGCAACTCCAGGTCTGTAAATTGGACAAAACAAACTTATACATACAGACGATACAATCATACAATACAACTACATTTATTTTCATCTATTTAGCAAAAAAGCAATAAATCTAAAGCTTTTGCAATCACGAATCTAGTGGTATGATCTATTATAATTAAAATATTTTTGTTACCTTTACAATCCACCGGAAAACTAAAGTGATCCAGAGAAACTGCATCGAATGGTCGATTTGGAATTTGTCTTGGTTGTAGAAATCCAATTCGTTTTGTTGTTCGACTGTTGAATTGTTGACAATTATGACAACTGGATACATAGTCTTTACAATCTTTAAAGAATGAAGGTCAGTAATATCGTCGTGATAATTTGGAAGATGTTTTTTCAAAATCCATGTGACCACTATTATCATGACACATTTCAAGTACAGCAGTTTGAAGTGATTATGGTATTGTAATACGATGATTGTTTTTGTTATCTTTGTATAATAATATACCGTTTTTAACGAAGTATTTTTCTTTTATTTTGGTATCAGATTTGTTGGTACTATTATTATTTAATATTTGAATGATTTGGCAACATTCTGAATCTTTACTTTGAGCAAGCGTAATTCTTGTGTGGTCATTACACTTTAAAATTAGAAGTGAAAAAGTATGTTCAGATATTCGTGAAAGTGAGTCAGCACAAGTATTAAGTTTACCAGCTTTATGTTGGACGATATAATTGTATGATTGCAGATCAACTAGCCATCGAGCAAATTTTCTGTTATGTTTACCATTTTGCAATAAACATGCTGTGGTCCAATTGTCAGTTGTTATTATAAATGAAGATAAGCCATACAAATAAATATGAAACTTTTCAGTTATGGCCCAGTGAACTGCTAGACTTTCAATCTGATTAATATGTAAATTTTTCTCTTATCTGCTAAGGCACGGCTGGCATAAGCAATTACAAATTTTTGTTTATTTTTATTTTGAATTAATATTGCTCCTAGACCACTAAGTGATGCATCTACTTCCACCTCGGTTGAACAATCTTGACGAAAATGTGACAAAATTGGTGGTGATTTTAATTTAATTTTTAATATTTCTACAGCAGCAGCTGCTTCATTTGTCCATATGAAAGGTGTAGTGTTATATGCGTTTCTTATTGGTAAAGCAATTTTCGAGAAGTCTTTAAATAATTTTCTGTGGTGAGATACAAATGCATGAAATGATTTTGCGTCTGTTTTAGTTTTAAAATGTGTATATCTATCTATTGCATTTAAACGTGACGGATCTGGACGAATTCCGTAACCCAAGAAAAAAATTTCTTCTTTAAAAAATTTACATTTTTTTAAAGATATTCGTAAACCAGATTTAATTAAACGATTTAGAGCATCATTAAGATTATTAAGTGCTGTATCAATGTCTGGTGCTGATTGACCAACATCATCCATTTACGTGATGGTATTTTTTGAATTTTTAAATGTTTCTTTCATAATTCGCTCCATAGTTTTAGGAGCATTTGAAAGCTCAAATTGCATTCGCATAAATTCGTAAATATTGTCTTGAGTTATGAATACTGTTTTTTTATATCAGTTTGTTTGACGCTTACTGTCATAAAAGCTGCCTTTACGTCCATGACTGTGAATATTTTAGCATTTGAATCAACTAATTTGACAATAACATCATCAATGTGCGGTGGTGGAAAGCTATCTTTGATCATCTGTTTATTTAAAACAGAATAATCAATTGTAAGTCTACTTGGTGTACTTTCATGATGCGGTTGGTTTACTATAACTACCGGAGCAGCATATTCAGATGTTGTTGTTGTTGTAGCAACTCCAGGTCTGTAAATTGGACAAAACAAACTTATACATACAGACGATACAATCATACAATACAACTACATTTATTTTCATCTATTTAGCAAAAAAGCAATAAATCTAAAGCTTTTGCAATCACGAATCTAGTGGTATGATCTATTATAATTAAAATATTTTTGTTACCTTTACAATCCACCGGAAAACTAAAGTGATCCAGAGAAACAGCATCGAATGGTCGATTTGGAATTTGTCTTGGTTGTAGAAATCCAATTCGTTTTGTTGTTCGACTGTTGAATTGTTGACAATTATGACAACTGGATACATAGTCTTTACAATCTTTAAAGAATGAAGGTCAGTAATATCGTCGTGATAATTTGGAAGATGTTTTTTCAAAATCCATGTGACCACTATTATCATGACACATTTCAAGTACAGCAGTTTGAAGTGATTATGGTATTGTAATACGATGATTGTTTTTGTTATCTTTGTATAATAATATACCGTTTTTAACGAAGTATTTTTCTTTTATTTTGGTATCAGATTTGTTGGTACTATTATTATTTAATATTTGAATGATTTGGCAACATTCTGAATCTTTACTTTGAGCAAGCGTAATTCTTGTGTGGTCATTACACTTTAAAATTAGAAGTGAAAAAGTATGTTCAGATATTCGTGAAAGTGAGTCAGCACAAGTATTAAGTTTACCAGCTTTATGTTGGACGATATAATTGTATGATTGCAGATCAACTAGCCATCGAGCAAATTTTCTGTTATGTTTACCATTTTGCAATAAACATGCTGTGGTCCAATTGTCAGTTGTTATTATAAATGAAGATAAGCCATACAAATAAATATGAAACTTTTCAGTTATGTCCCAGTGAACTGCTAGACTTTCAATCTGATTAATATGTAAATTTTTCTCTTATCTGCTAAGGCACGTCTGGCATAAGCAATTACAAATTTTTGTTTATTTTTATTTTGAATTAATATTGCTCCTAGACCACTAAGTGATGCATCTACTTCCACCTCGGTTGAACAATCTTGACGAAAATGTGACAAAATTGGTGGTGATTTTAATTTAATTTTTAATATTTCTACAGCAGCAGCTGCTTCATTTGTCCATATGAAAGGTGTAGTGTTATATGCGTTTCTTATTGGTAAAGCAATTTTCGAGAAGTCTTTAAATAATTTTCTGTGGTGAGATACAAATGCATGAAATGATTTTGCGTCTGTTTTAGTTTTAAAATGTGTATATCTATCTATTGCATTTAAACGTGACGGATCTGGACGAATTCCGTAACCCAAGAAAAAAATTTCTTCTTTAAAAAATTTACATTTTTTTAAAGATATTCGTAAACCAGATTTAATTAAACGATTTAGAGCATCATTAAGATTATTAAGTGCTGTATCAATGTCTGGTGCTGATTGACCAACATCATCCATTTACGTGATGGTATTTTTTGAATTTTTAAATGTTTCTTTCATAATTCGCTCCATAGTTTTAGGAGCATTTGAAAGCTCAAATTGCATTCGCATAAATTCGTAAATATTGTCTTGAGTTATGAATACTGTTTTTTTATATCAGTTTGTTTGACGCTTACTGTCATAAAAGCTGCCTTTACGTCCATGACTGTGAATATTTTAGCATTTGAATCAACTAATTTGACAATAACATCATCAATGTGCGGTGGTGGAAAGCTATCTTTGATCATCTGTTTATTTAAAACAGAATAATCAATTGTAAGTCTACGTGGTGTACTTTCATGATGCGGTTGGTTTACTATAACTACCGGAGCAGCATATTCAGATGTTGTTGTTGTTGTAGCAACTCCAGGTCTGTAAATTGGACAAAACAAACTTATACATACAGTGGTTTACTATAACTACCGGAGCAGCATATTCAGATGTTGTTGTTGTTGTAGCATCTCCAGGTCTGTAAATTGGACAAAACAAACTTATACATACAGACGATACAATCATACAATACAACTACATTTATTTTCATCTACTTAGCAAAAAAGCAATAAATCTAAAGCAAAACAAAATATAAATAAATAATAAAATTATAGATATAGGAAGAGCTAAAGAAGTCTATTGCCTAGTCAAGGTGGTAGTAGACTGATCGAGGGAAATCGGTAGTCCCAAAAATTGGGCCACTAGAGTTGGTCTATTCCATAGGTCTGCAACTACCAGTTCCGTAGGATTGGCAGAGCAGTTAAAGAGGTAGTTAGTATCGTGTTAGTAGTAACGTTCGGTTCTACGCACCGGATGGACCCCGGCGTACATCAACCGATGAACTCCGGGCCAAGGAACGTCAACCCAACAACAGGTATGTATATGGAACATTACGCTTTTGCATGCATGCTTGCTTTACAATTTTGTTTATTCAGATGTAGATTCTCTTGCTATATTTAATTTTTGCCAGTTTTTTATTGTATCATTAATAAATTCACGATCTTTGAAGCCGTATCGATATGGTTTATTTTTAACAGGAATATCATCTAATAGATCTATTGAATGTTCTCCGATTTTACAATGACCAATTACATTATCAGCAGTACTAAATGCTTCTAAATTGTTTGCAATGATTCTTTTAAATTTTTGAATGTAATGAGGAAGTACATTATTTGAAAATGTTTTTATTTGTTCATCTATTTCATTTTGAATTAATATTGGAATATTAGATTCAATTTTTGTAAGAATGCATGCGTTGAAATTTTGTTTAATAGCATCATTGTCATTTGTTTTTTTGATGCCTAGTATTAATGGAACTGGAGTATTGACGACGGCAACAGGACCAAAATTACATGAAATATCACCAATGCATACAAATAAATCGATTTGGCCTATTGGTTTACATTCATTTTCGATGAGAGTGAGGGTCTTGCCTTCAAACTTGTTAATTTTTATGTCGTTTGGAATAAAACGACTATCAATTATTGACTGTTCTGAACCACAATCAACTAAAGCCGAAATGTTTCTACCTTCGAAAATTGTTGAATCAATTATTGGTAATCCCCGATTACTACATTTTGATTTTAATACACAATTTGTTTGTTTTGATGAATTGTTTGTATATTTTTTTTAACAGTAGCTCAATGAATGTTCAGTTTTGTTACAAATAGAACAAGGAATTGGACATTCGAAAACTGGATGATAATCTTTTTTGCGTCTTGGACAAATGTATTTTATTCCCTTATGTTTGGATAATTCAACGATATTCTAGTTTTCTTTTTGAGGAAAATATTCATTTGAAAATTTAAATTGCTTTTTATTACATTGTTTTGATTTTGTATCTTCATCTAATTTTTGAGCTATGTTGAAAAGTTTATTAATTGAATCAGGCATACTTACACGAAGTAATCTGCGATCGGTATCATCGGTTACACCTTCTATTAATTATGTAATTTGTTCTTCAACGGGAATGACTATATTGTTAGGTGGTTTAGATATGATCTCCAATTTGCAACTGATGTATTGAAGTATCGTTTCGTTTTGACGTTGATTCCTAGCTGTAAGACGATCATTCAACTCACGAAGTGTTGGAGCTTTAACAAATTTTAATTTCAGTACTTCGAATTTTCACCTTCGTAGTTTTGCCAGCTTTTAGCTACGCCTGTCAATTTACTAGTCGCAAATGCTAGCTTGATGTCATCATTCCAATGATTTAATCTTGCAATTTTCTCTATGGACTTTAATTTTTTTTCTGTTGAATAACTATTGTTGTATAAAATTAAAATTGTATCTAATATAACCTTCAATTACCTGACACGCGTAATTATAATAAAATATATTAATCAATATATTTTATTATAATTGCAGCGGAAACGTACTTGCTTAATGTACTGTTTACATATTGGCTAATTTCTAATTTTAGTTAAAATAAAAAGAGACGGCATGCTGAACTTCTCTAAATGAAAGAATGAAACGAAAAATATCGTTTCGTTTGGGGAAATTATAGGAAGTTTATGACATTTCAGAAACAAACAAAAAAAAATTTTTATTTTGTGAAAGTTGTGTAAATTTTAAATTTTTAATAACTTTAATAATTTTAATATAATAATTTATTTATGTCAAAAAAAAATTGAAGTAAAAAAAAACAAAAAAAATATTTGCTATAAAATGCTATAAAAATTACGTAGAAATTTTCTTTTCAAGATCTTTTCAAGACGTCGAATTATAGCACAAGACGAAGTCTGTCGTCTTGTGCTATAATTAGACACGGGGAAATTATGGCTAGACGATATTTCTCTCTCTACCGCACGTATGTAAAATATAATTACCTATCGATTTCTTTCTTGAGTTGCCAATTTTAGCCAGTTTGTAAACAGAGCATAATTAACACTTTTGTTAATTAAGTAAAGTACAAATTTAATAGGTAATTGAACGCAAATAATGAGACCTTGATTTTTGTTAGAATAACAAAAATTAAGGTCGATGATTTTTGTAATGCAATTTTGATTTATTGATTAATTATTTTTAATTTGAATGGAGAGTTGATTCGGATCGCTTAAAGTAATCGGTTGATTTATTAGAAGTATTAAAAAATTAAACTGGCGTGGTGATCAGTCACCACGCCAGGATTATATAATTCTTTAAATTAATGTTGAAAATGAGTTGATATTTAAAATAAATATAATATATAAAAATATAAAAATGTGTCATGAGTTTTAATTTAAAGAAGAAACATAATAATGTTATAAAATAAAAATATAACATTTGGCGCAGCCGGGGAACTAGAATTTACGTATTCTAGTAAAAAACAATTTACGTGTCGGTTATAAAATAATATAATTTAAACTTTTGATTTAAAAAATATATAAAAAATAACAATTTCATGTAAATCGAACTTTGAAGTGAAATTTTAGAAAAGCTACCGGCTGCGCCAATGTTATACTTACGGTTATAACATAAACCATATAAATCTGGAAATCTTCTAATTATCAATAAAACACATCAAATAATTAATTAAACCAGTAACAATTTATTTATCTTATTTAAGTTATTTTTAATATTTTTTTTATTAACTCAAAAGTCCAGACCGACTTTACTTTAACGCGACTACGAATCAACTCTCCATTCAAATTAACAAAATTAAAATTGCATTACAAAAATCATCGACCTTAATTTTTGTAACAATTGTTATAGGATTCTAAGGATTAGTTGAGATAATAAATAATACATATGTTTTCATTACTAACTAACAAACGGAAGTGAAGATTTATTCATCCATCAAACTTATACACTAATGGCCCAAATACATATGCGTTTAGGCATCCTTTGTTGGAAATATTATTTAGAACAAATGGGTTTTCTATGTAACTAATTACATGTCTGCAACGCACTGCGTTGCGCCGAAGCAAGATAGCTCTATTTCTAAATTTTGCTGCGCGCCGGCAATGCTGCCACAAGAAAAATTAAAAAAATGCATCAGACAACTGTGAAAAAAAAAATATTTTTTGACATTAGTTATTTGGATTTCTAAAAAAAAAAAAATGATATTGAAGAAAAAATAATAGATTTTGTTAAGAATAATGCTCTGTTTACAAACTGGCTAAAATTGGCAACTCAAGAAAGAAATCGATAGGTAATTATATTTTACATAGGTGCGGTAGAGAGAGAAATATCGTCCAGCCATAATTTCCCCTTGTCCAATTATAGCACAAGACGACAGACTTCGTCTTGTGCTATAATTCGACGTCTTGAAAAGAAAATTTCTACATAATTTTTATAGCATTTTATAGCAAATATTTTTTTTGTTTTTTTTTTTTACTTCAAAAATTTTTTTTTTGTTTTGTTTGACATAAATAAATAATTTAAAATTATTAAAGTTATTAAAAATTTAAAATTTACACAACTTTCACAAAATAAAAATGTTTTTTTTTGTTTGTTTCTGAAATGTCAAAAACTTCCTATAATTTCCCCAACGAAACGATATTATTCGTTTCATTCTTTCATTAAGAGAAGTTCAGCATGCCGTCTCTTTTTAATTTTTCTAAAATTAGAAATTAGCCAGTTTGTAAACAGAGCATAATCCTATGATATATATAATAAAAGAAATAAAATTTATAAAAATATTTATCTGAGACAAAAAATTGAATTTCTTTGACAGAAACATGTATGAAAAATATGTTTGGAATGCTTTGCTGCACGCTTTAAAGGATGCATCAAAATTTTAACTTTTTAAATAAAAGATAAAATTTTATTATAAATTCTGAGCTAATATTTTGTCCAACCATTCATACAAGCATTCAATTAAAATACTAATGATTATATGCTACCTTTGCACTGTTAAATTACTTCAGTGCGAAGCTCAAACCTAAGTTGAAAATAATTCACCAATGATCAATATTAATATATAAAGCATTAAAATTCTAAATCCTTTTTTTTTCTTTTTCTTTCCCTTTTTTTTATTCCCGAATTGAAAATAATATTAAAGTATAACCAAAAACCATTATAACTAAGTATAGAGACGAGTTAACAAGGAACAAACAAAAATCGTTTTGTGAGTGCCTACGAAAAATATTCCGTAGGCACCCATCTCTCACACATAATATAATGTCTCTCACATAAAATAGAAAATCTCATTCTTTAAATTTGTATATTTTGTAGCGAAGCAAAACGAAAATAAAACGACAAAAAAACAGTGTTCCGAAACCTGAAAATTTCGTGTTCGGGTTCAGGTTCAATTTGTTTACTAAAGGGTCAATCCCACCAAAAACAGAAACAAACTTTTTTTTTTTTATTTTTTAAACTTACGATATACACTAGATACCCGAGTAACCAATCGATCCCCAATAGTGTACTGGAATATAATTGGTACTATACGACGAGAAAACGTGATAGGGAACATTTACTAACATTAAGTGACAAATGATTTTTATTACACCACAGATGATATTTTGACAAAGTACTGTTAAGATATTGAAAAGAATCCGAAACTTTCCCTGAAATAAATATTTTAAAATCATCAGCAAACATTAGCAGATTAGAATGTGGCAGAAATTTTACAATATCATTAACATATAGAATAAATAATAAGGGTCGTATATGGCTCCCTTGAGAAACGCCAGAAGGTACTGGAAATTCGGACGAGAAACAGTTAAGGAGATTTACATACTGACATCTATCACATAAAAAGGACGATATCCATTTAAATAAGATAACTGGAAAACCTAATTTTTGCAATTTGAAAAGTAATAATTTATGACTGATCCTATCAAAAGCCTTACTAAAATCTTTATTGCATCAACTTGATTTCCTTTCGTAAATTCGCAATTAATAAAATTTGTAAATAGCATGAAATTAGTAACGGTAGATTTACAGTGAACATAAAGCTTATTAATTACTAGTGCATCTAAAATTTTTGGTATAATTGACTGTTTACAAATTCCTCTGTAATTTTCAATATTATTTATCCTACCAGATTTATGTATAGGAACAATAAATTAACTTTTTCATGCAGATGGAAATCAAACAGTCGTTAAACAAACATCAAACATATGACACAGGGCAGTATGTAATGGGTCAGCACTATTACGGATAAATGCAGACGGTATACCATCCGGTCCAGGATTATAGTTATTATCGATATCATTGATCAAATTCATGGTTTCTTCAGGAGAAATTAAAATATCATTGAAAATTAAATTAGATGCATTACCCATATATTCAAAAAACGATTCATCAATGTCAGAGTTATCGGAATTGTAAACAGTCTTAAAAAATTCGGCAAATAAATCACATGATTCGAGCTGACTCAGCAATAACATTTCCAAGATTAAATGATGATGGATAACCATCACTTTTCTTTTTTGATTTAATAAACTGCCAAAATTTTTGGGGACAATTCTTAATTCTGACTTAATTCTACGATAAAACATATTATCAACGTCCAATATGCTAAGCCGCCATTTTTTGTAGGCCCGATTTTTTAAATTTTTTAGATTTTTAGTTGTTTCGTTATTCCAGGGACAAACGTCACATTCAGTGCCTCTAACCAGAACAACTGGAACAAATTGAAAAATAATATCATTAATTACTCTATAAAATTCAAAGCACAAATCATTTATGCTATTGGACACAAAAAAAGCACCCGTCATAACTATTCAAAGCATTACAGATATCATTATAATTTGCATTTTTAAAAACGAAACAGAAAGAATGTATATGTTGATAACTATTCGAGAAAATGAACGTTCGAGAAAATGAAATCTAAGGTACGATTCTGGCAATTTTTAATATAATTCATCTGCACTAATCCGAGAGCCTGCCAAAAATAAGGATAATATCCGATGTTTTCATCAATCCGTAGATAAAGCGAAAAGCATCCAGATATCTATTTATTTTTTCAATGTTACTATTTGGAGGTATGTAGGAAGCAATAACAAAGATACTAGTTGTGGAATTAAAATTAATTCTAGTACAGCAAATCTCAATATCGGAAAACGCAGACATATCTGATTTTTCACAGCAATCAGTACACCACCAAATCTTTGGTAGTCACTATTTAAATAAGATCTATCACAACGATTAATATTGAAGTTTGATGGAAAAATGGCAGTTCAGTCAAGATAATTATGTCAGCAAAACAGGAATGCATATTTAAGAGAAAATCATTAATCTTCATTCTTAAACCTCTGACGTTTTGGTAAAAAAACGAAGATTCTCCAAGCTTTTTGGCATATTATTTATAGATATATTTTTTGGTGCAAATTCTTTTACCAGAATACCAGGTGGCCATAAACTTATATTTAATAAAGATCTACCTATGTTTTCAGGAGAATAAATCTTGAATGATGAAGTAATCCTACCAGTTACATTGTCAGGAGTTATACACTGACACCGCAAACAACTACTATCAAAACCTTTAACTTGTAGATAATCCATAACATCACTCGGCTTCGTACCGTATTCAAGCCTTGAAACGAATACCACAGATGGTGATGGTACCACCTTCAATACACACTTTGCGATTCTAGAATCTGCAATCCCCTTAGGATTGCTCCTTGAGATCGGAGAACCAGAATTGGTGATGACAATATTAGGATGTGAATTAGTTGTAAAAACGGAATCAGTGCAGGACGTAGTGTGTTGATCATTCGCAGAAGCATTACTTAGAGCCATTACAGAACCATTATTTACAGCCGTTTCAGAAACATTATTTACAACCGCATCAGATTTTGTAACATTATTCTTCTTACGTTTTTTCTGAGCTAACTTAGCAGCAGTTTTAGAAACGGAAGTATTATTAATCCCCCCTAAAGATAAGATGTTTAAAGAACTACCTGCTGATAGACTTACCGCTGCAGCAATAGTTGGTGATGCAATAGTAGAACTCAAGTTTGACATAGGTGGTATCAGATCAACATTACTTGCAGTAACTGAATCACCGCTGAAGTCTCCAAGTACTAATGGAGTATTATTTAAAGCGATCGGTTCACCAGCCGATACACATCTCAAGCGAGTATTATAAGAATTCTTGAGAATATTGGGTACAATAATACCTTCTTGACCAGGCTGGTACTGTCGTCAAGCGCTGTCGACAACTTTATAGAAAGCTTCGAAATTCTGTTTTTGATTAGCATATACATCATTTAGTTGTGACAATTTCTCCGCAAGTGAAAAAAATGATTCCTTAAACCCATGAAGTTTTTTTTAGCAAAATTGACGACAATTCTCACAATACCAACCCACACCCGATGTATTAAGTATAAAATCGATGTTTCTACCCAATATTTTATGTGGCAAGCAACTTCCATGATAAATAGTACCACAACCGGAACATGCAATAAAGCGACTATAAGTGTCGGATGTTGATTTCCAATAATAACACTGTTCCATAATTTGCAATTAGTAGCGACACGGAACTCCGAACGATAATCCAAACTAGAATAACTATTAACTGGGTAGCAAATGAAATGACAGCTGGCACGCTTATCTATATTCGTGGTTTACCAATTATCATTTGATGGAATATAAATTCTAAAAAATAAATCTCTTAAGTGTATTCCTTTTTTACAAAATATATAATTAAATGATGAATTGGCACTTAGCTTTTTTAAATATAATAAAGGTCTTGAAAATAGAATAGCAAAATGATTTTGGAAAATTATTTCAATTTCAATAATTAAGTTATTAAAGTTTTTAAATTATGTTCACAGTAATTTTTTAATTCAGCAAGAGCAATAGAGAAATTTAATAATATTCACTGTAACCCGAGCAGAATATTTTGGTTACAAATGGTCGCTAATCGGGAATAGCGACCAAAATCGAGTAGTTTTTTTGATTTGGTCACAGTGTGTACTCATATCTTCCTATGTTACAGCCATGGTCTTGATCTGGCACCAAGTGGGGAATCCATTTGGGATACTAATGTGTGGTCACTGGTACGTACACATAAAATAGTTATGTGATTGAAAAATTATAGTCTAATTACCCACGATAGAACCGTATTGTAACAACACACTGGACAGAGTCAATCCTGTAACAGATACCACATAATAACTGAAATTCTTAGGTTATTCTCCCACTTTAAAACCGTTCTGTGACGTATCATTGTAGACACTTCTGTTACGGGAGCCACTTTGTAACTGCTATTGTGGAGCTTATTTTGTCTAGAAGACAATTTCACTTATTCATTACTTTTAATTATATAGTATACGAATAGTATATACATACATTATATAGTGTATGTAGTATAGTAAATATATTATCTACATAATATACACTTGGATGGATGGATGGATTGAAAGAGGGGAGTCCGTGAAGGACTCAAGCACTCAGGCCAGAACTAGGCCCATTGTACCCCTCGGTGCGAAGAACCTTCATGTAACTCCCGCTGTGGCGGTTGTGAGCCATCCGCTATCTTTACCGAATTTACAGATTTGCTGCCATCCATGAACCACCGCTTCGCTCAGTTCGTTCAGGAGATAGGCACCAAAGCATTTATAACGTAGGTGCATGAGGCAGGGACAATGACACTGGAAGTGTTCAATAGTCTCTCTATCCTCACCGCACCCCCTACAGACGTGCACTTCAGAGCGCCGGATTTTGTAGGCATGATCCCGCAACATAGAGTGACCTGTTAAGATCGCAGTGCCCAGGTATACTGAGCTCTTGTTGAGCCACAGGTATTTCTTGGTTACTTTCTCCTTCGGGATGCCCCAGAGACACCGCGTGGTGTGGCCGATATCACTAGTTAGCCAGATTCGTCGATGAGATTCGTCGGCCCATCGTTTTAGGTTCGCTTTAAGAGTCTGCAGTGCTACCCCAACTGTGGTCGTGATGACCTCCAGTTGCGATCCCTTTCTTGCTAGCTCGTCTGCTTTTTCGTTTCCCGGTATATTGCTATGTCCAGGAACCCATTTCAGTGTGACCCTATTCGACCGCGCCAGGTTGTTAAGACTGTGTTTACATTCTTGGACCAGCTTGGATTTGGTAGTATAGGATGTCACCGCTTTTAACGCAGCCTGACTATCTGAGAAGATTGTCAGGTCCCTATCTGTGGTTCCTTCTAATAGAAGGTGGTTACAGATTTCTTTAATTGCCACCACGTCTGCTTGGAAGACAGTGGCGTGGTCTTCCAAGCGAATAGACCTTTCTAGATTTAATTCCTCACAGTACATTCCCGCGCCAGTAAGGTTTCCCATTTTGGAGCCGTCGGTATATGCTGTTAACAAGCCAGCTGTTTGAGACACTATGTCAGTGTTCCAATCAGCTCTAGAAGGGATACTGAGTTTTACGTTTGATTCCAGGAAGGTTTCTTTCTGGGAATCGCTAGGTTTCTCAACATTGGGTATGATGGATTTCACAAATCCCAGGATAGACTTATGAGGTACAGAAGAACCTGCATGAGTTCATGCCTGGTTTAAGTGAAGTCTCAATGCAGCCCCCGCAGCAACTTTTTTGATGTGGATCCCAATTGGGTGGATAGCCGTAATGGTTTCCAGTTTCTTTCCCATCGCGCCCCGACACATGCCAAAAATCCTATAGGCTTTTTAACCGATCCTGTCATCAGATCAGCCCGTTCATCTGTTTCGCCAATCACCAATTCGGTGATCAGTAAGCCAGATGAATTTTCTAATGTTGGAGCAGCATTCGCGCTCTCCTCTTTAGAGGGTGCTGGTTTGGCTTCAGCAGCAGAACTGGAAACCGGTGGTTGTGTGGGGCAGGTTGGCGACACATTTAGCTCGTTCTTCTAGGTGCGATCTCCAGTTCAATTTTTTGTCTAAAATAACGCCCAGATATTTAACATTAGCTTTTAGTGCTAGCCGGGTGCCTTTTATAACGGGAAGACTCAATAGTTGAGTTTTCCTTCTCAATGAGAATAAACAGATATCGGTTTTTAGCGGGTTGATGTTCAGCCCACAGTTGTCTGCCCATTGGCTAACAATATTCAGTGCAGGTTGCATTAACCCAGAGAGTTCCGATTCAAATTTGCTTGTGACGAGAATGACCCAGGTCGTCTGCGTAGCATACGACGAGGTATCCCTGCCTTGTGAGTTCGAATAGGAGGTCATTCACGACTAGTATCCAAAGCAAGGGTGACAGAATGCCGCCCTGTGGTGTACCTTTGTGAACTTTACCTGCCCGTTCTTGATCCCCAAGGTTCGCATAAATTCTCCTATGTGCTAACATGTGTTCAATCCACTTGGAGATTTGTGGGTTGAAGTTTTGTTTAAGTAGCACTTCATTAATTTTTTGCAGGAGTATATTGTTGAAAGCTCCTTCCACGGCTATAAAGGTTCCAAGCACAGATTCTTTCAAAAGAAAGGCTTTTTCAATGGTGTGAACCACTTCATGAAGAGCGGTTTCCACCGATTTACCCTTTAAATAGGCGTGCTGTTTGCCAGATAAGCCTGCCGATGGGAGATTATCTCGAATTTCTCTTTCGCAGATTCTTTCCAGAGTCTTTAAAAGAAAGGAAGTAAAGCTGATTGGTCTGAATGCCTTGGTGGATGAATAGTCATCTCGACCCGGTTTTGGTATAAAGACCACTCTAACCTCCTGCCATTTTGCCGGGGTATATCCAAAGAGGATACACGCCCTGAAAAGGTTTATTAATCTATCAGCTATGAAATCCCATGAGTGTTGGAGGAGAGCAGGGAAGATCTCATCTTTACCTGGGGATTTAAATGGTTTGAAAGAAAAAAACAGCCCATTTAGCTGCATTAAGGTTAATAAACTCTAATTCCGTATTCACCAACCTATTGCTAGGCCGGTATGAATCTATTACAACAGAGGTGTCAAAGCATTTCGGGAAATGCTCTTCCATTAGTAATTCTAGTGACTCCCCTGCTGATTCAGCCCTGATACCTTCACTATTGATTAGGAGTTCAGGTTGAATGTGGGTTTTCGCTAGAAATTTCTTAATTCGTGACGCCTCGTTTACGCTATCTACACCATCACAGAACGATCTCCAAGATTGTCTCTTGGCTGAGCGGATGGCGTACTTATAATCTTTGAGCGCATTTTGATATGCGTTCCAATCTTCATCACGATTACAGTTCTTCGCTTTGTTGCAAAGCCTTCGTACCCGTTTACGTTTTCCTTTCAGGTCTTGTGTCAACCAAGGAGGGTCAGAGTCAGATCTGGCCCGTTTCAAGGGACAAGACTCTTCATAAGAAACCATAAGCAGGTTCGTGATCACATTTACTTCTCTGTCAATATCTTCACACTCCTGAAAGAAGCCCAGTCAGTTTTTACCGGGTTTCTATAAGGAATGGCTGGTGGGACCGTCGCATCAATTTCAAAACGTATATATCTGTGATCCGATAAGGATGCTTCGTTCGAAACTCTCCAATTATGGATTTATGCAGATTTATCAATTGTAGTTAGTGTTATATCTATTACTTCCCTACGAGAACGCGTGATAAAGGTAGGTTCTACCCCAAGGTTAATTAATAATAGTTTAGTTGTATAAATATAATCAAGCAGTGACTTACCCCTTTCATTACAGTTTGAGCTGCCCCATACTGTATGATGAGGGTTTGCATCACAGCCTATAATCAGTTGTTTGTGGTTGCTCTGCGCTAGCTTCGCTACCTCATCCAACTCGGTAGATGGCGGAGGGGTGGATGAGTTAAACGGTAGATAAACAGAAGCAAAGATGATCTGCTTTGGTCTCCCGTTTAATTCGCCCTCCCATGAAACCGCTATGCTATCTTTACTTGAGACCTGCGGGTGAGAAAAAAGATTAATATTTTTCTTGGCTACAATACATGCCCTGGCCCTACCTTGTTCGTTGTTGTAGAACAGATTTACTGATTTGTTGCTCCATCTAGAAACCTTGTTTACGACGGTCCAAAGTTCCTGAATTAGCGCCAAATCCACTTCGCTTTTCTCGAAAAGTTGTTGTAGGTTGGCTGTGGCCGTCCTACTACGATGGAGATTGATCTGAACAATTCTCATGAATTGATTTGATCAACCTCCATCTCCAACTCTTCCGTTGACATCTCCTCCGTTAGGGTTTGGTCATCATCTGATGCCAGGAGCGGTCCTAGTAGGAGTAAATCCTCGTCTTCGTCGCAAGACGTACCTTTAACCGATCCTGTAATCAGATCAGCCCGTTCATCTGTTTCGTCAATCACCAATTCGGTGATCAGTAAGCCAGATGATTTTTCTAACGTTGGAGCAGCATTCGCGCTCTCCTCTTTAGAGGGTGCTGGTTTGGCTTCAGCAGCAGAACTGGAAACCGGTGGTTGTGTGGGGCAGGTTGGCGACACATTTTCCAATTTGAAAAGGATGCTTGCCATCCTGTACCACACCTCCCCCTGGTTTCGTTAATCCTATCGAATGAGGTCTGGTCGATACCCAACACCAAGTAGATTCCTTGCGAATTCTCCTTAGCAAAGTATACCGTCCAGAGCTCAGTCGGCAGGTTGTTCTCTTGCTTA
Source organism: Rhamphomyia laevipes (assembly GCA_963920725.1). NCBI lineage: Eukaryota > Metazoa > Arthropoda > Insecta > Diptera > Empididae > Rhamphomyia > Rhamphomyia laevipes. Next base: position 76,445,102 of record OY987255.1, on the reverse strand, counting down.
ATCTGGCTAAGGATGGCTGGTACAGGTTTAGGCGGACCTATCACTTCAACCGTTACCCTCCTTAGCTTTGGAATGTCATCTTTGCTTACCATCTGTAAGCGGATGTCATCCCAAGGCAACTTTACTTCGCTAATCAATTTCCCCAGGAAGTCTACAGAGAACTTGTCTAGACAGACTGCCCAGAAGAAATGGCCACGAAAGCCACTCCAACGGATACGAACCGGCAGAACATCACTGGTTGACATAAAAGCAGCGTCTATAGCTGATTCTAATGCCTCCCTGATGATAGACTGTCTGTCCCCAGCGATCCTGCCCCCAGGTGCTGCAGAGTTGATGACACTCATCTCGAAAGATGTTTTGTCAACTCCTCTGACCACCTGAGAATAGGAACTCAGGGTTCGTTTACCCGTTGGGATGACCTTCGGTCTTGCGACAGGTTTAGATCTACGATCTAAGCCTGATTTGGGAGCAGGTCCTTCCCTATAAGTTGATAGCTCAGGGACTACCTTCTTATTGGTTGGTCCTGCTGCTCCCGAATCATCCGAGCGGATTCTCTTTTTTGCTGCTTCTGTTGCAACAAGCGCCCGTGCAGGATCAGTTGTCCCCATTTTCCAACCTAATGTTGTTGACATGGCAACGCCTGACACCGCACGGGCCCCTGCCGCAGCAGGAGCAACACAAGTAGTTGCTGGTTTGGCCGGGTGGACCGATGTGGAACCTGGCAATGCACTAGCGGCTCCCGCGGTGTTTCCACCTTTGGGATTCACCCGTGCACCACCCGGTTCTCCACCTTTCACGCCCTGTACCGCGCCGCGCAACTTCTCCCTTCTCTGTTTCCGCTTCTGCCCGACAGACAGTGGTTTCCCATCACCTGGTATAACCTCCTTCCGCGCAGACGGACTTCCAAGGTTCAGCCTTTCCAGCGCAGCCCTTGCCCGCTGTCGTTTGCGCTGTTGCGCACCCGACAGTTTATTTATCTTCTGCTTTTTAACCAGGACCGCACCTCCTGTCGTGTGGGAGGGGGTCGAGGTTTGGGTCGCGTTTTTATTCGTATCGGCCCTATCTACTCTTGCTACTGGCGACTTAGTTGTTACATTAGTAGCAACCAAGCCCTCGCCGGAAGTCGTAGCCTCTGCCGACATTTGTGGTAATATCCTACCACGAATTGTTCTGGATTCGGACATTCAAATCATGAAGGTGGATTCTCTTGGTTTTCGGTCTTCGCCCTTCGCCGTTCCAGCATGGTTGCACCTACTGGCATCGCCTCAGGGTTCCTCAGACTTACTTAAGCCCCACCACCGCGACAAGGTGGAATCCGACGGGGGGTAATATACACTTACATAAAGGTAATATTTTTAATGACTTCAAATTAATAAATTAGTAACGCAAAAGCGGTAATTAAATATATTTATTTTTTCTGTGGAGTAGTGAAAAAATTAAAACGAATATCAAATCTATCGTAAATATGAAGACGATACTTAACTAGAAAATTATGCGCCCAAGAAATATTGCAATTTAGAGAAAAAAAGAAAAAAAAAAAATACTGGAAAATAAATTTTAAATATTAATTTGGAATTCTAAAAACTATTTCAAAAATTTTATATAGTGATAAAAGAATATTTTTTAGATTTTTGGGATTAATTTAATAGATAATTTTAGCTAAACAAAAAAGAGTTATTGAATTCATTATTTTTAAACATGGAAATCTTTATTAAAATGGAATATTTTTTTAATGGGGTGGTAGCGTTAATTGTGACCGTTAATTTCTCTATTATTACCATATTGTAACACATATATTAAAGATATATATCACTAACTACGCAGTGTAGTTAAAGAGACTATATTGACACAATTGTGGGTAAATATGTGTTACTATCTCTACAATGTGGTTATTATGGCTTTCCTGACATAACTGTATGAAAAAGTAAATATCCATTTGTTTACAGAAGATCAGGGGTGGGCGAGATATTTTTTTAAAAATAGGTACCTAGTGTAGACGAAAAATAAATTATTTTAAAAAGAGGCAAGTTCACATATTCCTATTACATATGTTGCTCCATATCCATTGTGCGAAGTTATAGGTTTTTTATTATTTTTTAAAATTCATTTTCAATTCATCAAAAGGTTTGTAACAATTTATTGCACTACTACTACATCATATACTCCAAGATGTCTTCTTAAGAATTCATCATTAAGGATATTGTTTCACCTCTTGTTTTACCAATTTTTATTGCCAATGTAAAAAAATATTTAAATTCAATTTCCAGATAATTAAAGATGTTTTTTAAACCATATGATTTTTATTTTTGTTTTGGTAAAGATGTTTTTTTGTTGAATTAAAGATGTAAATTGGTAACACTAAATTGCTGACAACTTTGTAATTAAAAACTAAATTTTCTATATATGTATATTTTACATTTAATAAAGCCTTCTCTTCTGTAGAATTTTTCTGAGTAAGCAGATGTCTTTTTTTATACTCCGTAAATCTACAATATTATAATTACATCAAGAAATCCTCTTTGGCATTACAACATTTTTAAAATATATGATTTTCATTTTTCTATACATGTATTAAAGCTGAGACACACATATAGGGAAGATTTTAAAATAGGTGATAGGAGAATTATTAATAACTACAGACCAATTTCTATTTTATCCAATTATTTGAAAAAGTCATAAAAAATCGTATGATTAATTTTTTAAATAAAACAAATTTTTTTAGTGACAATTTGGCTTTCGTGAAAATAGATCTACAAAAGATGCTCTATTAAACTTTTGCGAGTATATTTATGGTGAAATTAATAGTAGTAATACTACCGCAGCGTTGTTTGTTAACATAACTAAAGTTTTTGATATGGTAAACCATAAATTACTACTCAAAAAATTGTATAATGCAGGGTTTAGAGGGTTTATGTATGATTGGTTTTGTTCGTATTTAAGCAATAGAACACAAAAAGTTTAAATTTCAAATAAATTTAGTAGTATTCGTAATATTAATATTGGTGTACCTCAAGGTTCAGTATTGGGCCCAATTCTGTTCCTAATTTTTATTAATTCACTACTAAAACAAGAATTTAAATCTAATAATACAGCTTTTGCAGATGACATAGCTTGTGCGTATGCTAGTGTTAACCACTTTAATTTAATTGCGGATATAAATTTTGATTTAGACTTACTTAGAAAATGGTTCGATAAACATAAGCTGATTATTAGTAATAAAACTAAAATTTTGTTTTTCAATATTTCGGGTGATCAAAATATTGATTATAATTTCTATTATCACTCAGCTTCATATGAGAAATTTATAAAAATATATGAAAATTGTGGCCGCCATAGCTTACTACGATCGTTTTGCGAAAACTGTGATTGTTCAACAGATTGTTTTAAAATTGAGATTGTTGATTCGTTCAAATACTTAGGGATTACAATTGATAATAAGCTTAACTGGTCTGATCATTGTGATATTTTAAAAAAATACTTTTTTACAACTGTAAAACATTTTTACCACCTACGAAATTACTGCACAGAGAAAATTATGTTGATGATTTACTATAGTTTATTTCGGTCTAAATTGCAATATGGTATAGTCTGTTGGGGTGGTAGTTATTTTAATAAAATTCAACCACTACTTATTGCTCAGAAACACATAATTAGACTTATTTGTAAAATAAATCGTAGATGTAGTAGTTTTAATTATTTTATCAGTTTAAAAATTCTTCCCATCAGGCACTTATACTATTATAAAACTTTAAAAACTTTCTTTATTCGTGGCAGTTTTTACCAAAATAGATATGTATCGGTTTATAACCTACGAGCTAATACAAGAGATATTGCTTTGGTACCTAGATTTAATAGAACACTATGCAAAATTTTACACAATTACTGCACCTAAATTATTTAACAAATTAAATGATGCAACTAGAAATTTACGTGTGTTGTCTATTTCTTTGCGTGAGGTTAAAATCTGGCTGTTACAATAAATATAATCATTCGCAAATTGAGGTTCTACTGAATGCTATAGTGTAGTTTTGGCACTTGTTTGACAAATTATGATTGGTTCTTTCTTTTAATATTTTACCATTATATATTGTATTTTTCTTTCATCACTTATTAATGTTTGTGTATTTTTTTATTTTTTATTTAAATTATAAAAAATATTTTTTTTATTTTTTATTAAAGTTAATTCAGATTTCATTAAATGTATATTTAAAAATGATCTCACCCACTTAAATTTTGTTTGTAAATTAATTTGATGGGACATTCGATACTATTATTTATTTGACAAAGAATGCTTTCTAACTTTATTTTTTATCTAATTGAAAAACACTTATAATTTTTATAAAGAAAAAAAAAACATTTAATTAGTATACAATAAAAAAGTAAAAAATAAATTTGAATTCTTATAAAATTAATGTAAATAATTAAATTACTTTAAAGTAGCATAATATTATATTTTCTTTTTTTAAAAAATATTTTGTAAATTTTTGTCAATAGAGGAAAATAAAGATAATCTCGTATTAGTAATTCGTTTTCTTTTTAGTTTTTCTAAAACAATAATTTCACCCAGTGTGTACACAAAGAGTCCTTGTAAATCCAAAAATATTTTCAAACGTCATAAACTCAATTCTAATTAACTCATTAAAATCTCAGAATAGAAAAATTATAAAGTAAAGTATATATTTTTTTAAATTTTGAAATATTGCAGCAAATTAATTTCCTAACCCTGTGGCAAGATGTTAAGTTTTAGTTCGACACAGAAGCGAGTGGCAGTATGTTATGACAAAATCGACTGTCGATTTTTTCGACACAGTATCATTTGTATTTTACATCTGTGATAGAGAAGCGAGTAAATAAAATGTAACTAAAAATAGCTGTATAAACAATATTTAATAATTATTTTAATATTTTTGTTTTATTTTAAATAGATAATAATGATATTCAATAACATTAATTCAATTATATTTTTCTTTCTATGATTTTCCGAAAATTCAAGTTCAAAAGTTCTTCTATAAATATGTAATTACTTTTTTCTTTGCACATTCAAAACATTGTAGCGCTCCCGTAAAAATCGTCTTTCTTATCTATAATTTATTTCTTCTTCATTTTCACTATCTTCCATTAATAATATATGGGCAAAATTTATTATTTTTAAATTTTAAATTAAAGAAACTAAAAAAAATTTTTTTTGTATACAAACAAATGTCAAAATCAATTTTCGAAAAAGTGAAATCGACAGGCGATGCGAGAATTTCTTAACATACTGCCATCAAAACCATTCGAATCGATAATCGGAAACGCTTCGACAATCGAGTGATATCTTAACATCTTGCCACTGGTCTACACCTTTTCCAATTGTAATTCAGAAATCATCAGTTTTAATTCAGATTAGTCAATTGTAGTTCAGAAAGTATCATTTGTAATTCAGATTAGTCAATTGTAATTCAGAAAGTATCAATTGTAATTCAGATTAGTTAATTGTAATTCAGAAAGTATCAATAGTAATTCAAAAAGTATCAATTGTATCAAGCAAACACTAATACCATCCGACGTTTTGTTCCGAAATCACCAGTTTCAAGTAGAATACTAGAGGGCACATCATACTCAGACGCGGCTAAAAATAACAGAGAAACAACAAAAAAAGCACAACAAGAAGCGACAGACCCAATGTGAATGATATCAAGTATCTATAACATGATTGGAAACCTAACTAATAGAATGAACAACATAGAAGAATACATTGCTGATTTTAAAAGTGTAAATAACCTTAAATAACACACCTAGAATATAAAATACTTACTTGGAACGCAAATGGAGTCCAAAATAAAATTCAAGAATTAAAGATCCTTCTACATCAACAAAATATAGATATTTGTCTTATATCTGAAACTCATCTTCATAATCAAATGTATGTGAAGGTGAAAAATTATAATACATACATTTCTAACCATCCAGATAACGCAGCTAGAGGCGGAAGTGCTATACTTATTAAAGAAAATATCAAACACTATCAAGATCAAAACATACAAACTGATAAAATTCAACTGACTATGATAATAGTAGAAACAACTAAAGAAAAGATGGCAATTGGTGCACTCTATTGTCCGCTAAAGCACAATTTAAAAAAGGAAGACTACACAAAGATGCTAAAAGCTTTAGGTGAATGTTTTATACTAGGGGTGATTACAATGCCAAACATGTGGATTGGGGGTCCAGACTTTCTACCACCAAAGGCAAAGAGTTAAGGTCAGCAATAATTGAAAATGGATGCAGATATCACTCGACAGGAAGTCCAACATACTGGACAACAATAAAACCCCAGACCTGTTAGATTTTTTCATCAGTAGAAAAGTGACTCCTAATTTTGTTTGTACGGAAGACAACTTTTTTTTTTTTTTTACGTTAAAAGACAAACTAATTATTAAAAGCACGAATCCAACTCTAGTAAATAAAACAACAGACTGGACTAGATTTAAATTTGAACTTGAAAACTTAATTGATTTAAGAGTAGGACTGCAAACGCAACAACAACTAGACATAGAAGCAGAAAAATTTACCAAGTAAATCCAGAATGCAGCATGGAACAACACAAAGACTTCAACGTATAAAACTATTGCAATCAATTACTCTAAAGACATTACAACGTTTGTAATAGAAAAAAGAATTGCGAGAAGTAGATGGCAAGAATCTCGTGATCCAACAGATAAAAATATTTTGAACACAAAAACAACAATTAAATCGTAAAATACAGAAATTCAAAGAAACTTCAATCACAAATTATCTTGAGAACCTCACAGCAACAGAAAGAACCGACTACTCATTATGGAAGGCTACTAAAAAATCAATAAAGATGTAACACACGTACCACCAATAAAAAACAATAAGGAAAAAGTAGATGCATTTGCAGAACACCTAGAAAAATAGCACATCAAACCACCTGCATACAGACGACTTACCATTAAATGACGAGATATAGTATTCGTCACTCAACAAGAGGTTACTGCAACAATAAAGAGATATTTTAAAAAACAAAATCTCCAGGATACGACCTGATAACAAACGAAATACTAAATAAACTACCGAAAAAAGGTATATCTATGTTAAATTTACTTATAAATGCTACTTTTAGATTAAAGTATGTTCCGAGCATGTGGAAAGATGCGGAAATGATAATGTTGCCGAAACCAGGAAAACAAGCTAATGATATTAACTCCTACAGGCCAATTTCATTGCTACCCACGATTTCTAAACTGATGGAAAAGCTATTTCTGAACCAACTAAAAAAAAATATAGCAGATAAAAATTTAGTACCAAACTATCAGTTCGGCTTCTGAGAACAACACTCTACAATCGAACAAATACACCGAATAACAAACATAATATAAAATACCATTGAAGAAAAGAAAGTGTGTTCAGCCATTTTCCTCCACGTAGCATGTCCAAGCATCCAAGTGTCATATACAAAAGATCCAAGTGTCGTACATCCAAAAGATACAAAGATTTAAAAATAAAATATTACGTGCCATAGTATATGTTCCATGGTAAATCAGAAATGCTGATTTACACAGGGAACTAAAAGTCAAAAAAGTAGAATAAGAAAGAATTAGATTCGCCACAAAACACAAATATAAACTTTCAAATCACATTAATATAGAAGCTGTTAATTTGCTTAACACTCAAAACAACGTAAAAAGACTGAAAAGAACAAAACCTACTGACATCTTGTAAAATTATTAAAAAAAATATTAGCGAGTCACAGGACTGTGAGGTGCAACGCACTTAAGTAAAAGTTCATTAAAAGTTCATTGAAACATATATAGCAAACGACCACCACTTGTGTCAACAATGCATATGGTTATTTTACAATATTACTAATTAAGCAATATTGGCCACTAAGCATTTATTGTAATTCATACTCATTAATAATCACTAAGCGCTGATTATTGATGAATATGAATTACTAATGTGATTGACCGCCTATTTGTCAATAAGTCTCAATTTCCAATAATTATTTGGAAACAATTAAATACTTTTAGCTAAGTAAGAATATTTGTTAGTTTTAAGAAGGGTTTATATAAAATAAGAATATACAATAAAGTTCAGTTCAGTTGGAACGTTTAAACCAGAACGTACGAAGTCTTTTATTATATCAACCTGGAAACTGTTTAAATAAAATATACAAATATTTAAACAATACAGGACAACCTAATAACTTTTCAACTACTAGGCTTAAGCAAAGAATTATAAAGTAATGGTTGGTCTAATAAGACCAGTTTTAGTTGTTATGTATCAAATAGTTGATAAAGTTAAAAAAAAAAAAAATGCAGTTTCTAAAATTAAATAAAACATAAAAAATGACTCTCAAAAACAAATTAACACTGGCAACGAGAACGACAGAACAATGAAAATAAAAAACTAAATTATGCTATGTGATATGTGCATGTTTTTGAAAATAAATTATATATAAAAACTTGTTGTATTTGTATGCATTTAGTTTAAGAAAATATTGTGCTTCGTCTTTTTTAATAATTGCTTAGTACATAATTAGATTTATAATTATTTTTTATAGTTATTTTTTTTATATTTTCAAACTTTTATCGATTTTAAAAAAGCTGTAAAATGTCAAAATAATAAAAAAAAAATTAAAGTAAGATGTCAAAGTGAATTTATGAAATTAATATTTTTTATTTTAAACGCTCTTAAAAATTAATATGTTCAAAACCAATTTGGATTTTTTTTTAAATTTTTAAATTATAATATATGGTACTCGCTGTAAATAAAAACAATAAATAAAATTGTGTTTACGATGTTTTTTTTTTTTTTTTTTTTAGTTTAACAGATAAGTTTGTTATTTTGCAATTAAAACTGGCCAGTTTGGCCAACCATCAGTTTTATATTGTAATCTTAAGGACTAATTTTTCTGAGATTTAATTCACCCAATGGATCCTTAAATCGTTTGTTTAGCTTGTAAATGAATCGAGCTTGTAATTACACTCGTAGCTATGTTTTAATTTATTAAATCTGATTGTTTTTTGCGTTTTAATCGTCTGACTTGATTTTCGGTATCTTGTACAGCTAGTACTTCATTGTTGATATGATAGGTAATTCTATTTTGGTGTTTTATTGCAAAATGTTTAATTTCATTTTCTACTGTTTCGATTTGTAAATATCTATGACGGTCGCTGTTACGCACATACCATAGTGCTTGTACCATGTTACGAAGTACTTTATTTTGAAATCTTTGTAGTATCTGATTGTATATTAGAATCTTATTCGTTAATAAAAGTTTTGATTTTCTTCCAATTAGCCAGTATAATTTGTTATATTTTAGTTTTAATTCAGTAAGTTTAATTTTTACATGTTCACTCCAATTTAATTTTGAGTCCAGTGTCATACCTAGGTATTTCACTGAGGTAGCTTTTGGTAAGATTTTGTTGTTTACAATAGGTATAATATTGGACCCAATATGCTACCATGTGGAACACCGGCTTTTATTTCTAGCAGTTCGGAGTAATATTCCTTCAATTTTTATCTTCATGTTGTTTAAGTATTTAATTTCGAAAATATTTCTAATATCTTCGGAGTTCTCGAAAGTACGTATAAATAATGGCAGTTTTATAGTAATTACGTCACCATTTAGTTTTTTTTTAATATATTTATTTTCTACATTTAGAATTTTAAATTTTTTTTCTAGGTGTTCTTCTTTAATATCATCTGGATCGCAAGAGGGATGAAGATGCCTTGCCATTACCCTGATGGTCTGGTTTGCTTGTTCTCGTACGAATGCCATTCCATTTTTGATTCATTAGCAAACTTAGTAAGCTCTCTGTATTCTGTGGCGGTTTTCACATTTATTTTTATTTGATTTTGTTTAAACATGTTTGCTGCGAATTCTACATTTTTGGATTTTAAGGCTTGCTTTAGTTCAGCATAATTACTAAAAATTATTGGTGGTGGTTTTAAGTTCTTTTTTTGGCTGTTTAAAGTTGGTTTTGGCTTATTTTTTTGAATTGTATTATTTTTTCTATCTTGAGGAGTATCATTCATTTTATCGAAAACATTATTATTGCTTGACGTTGGGGGTAAGTAAATGAAATCTGTTTTGTGAACTTGGAACGGAGTAGTTAAATTGAAAGTTGCTAATCGGACTGGGTAAGTAATCATTGATTTGGAATCCAATTTCCTTATTTGGCTTTTCTTTCTTTGCAAGTGAATCTCTTGGAGAATTTACAGTCTTCGGAATCGTTTTCCTTTTTTATTTTTTTTGTAGTAACCATTCTGTTTCTTTTGTTACGTTGGTAGGTTCCATTACTGGTTTAGGTAATTCTTTCGATTGAATTGCGCTAATAATTTCTTTTAATTCTTTAATTTCTTGCCTGGCTATTTTTAGTATATTTTCCAGATTATTTATTTTAGTATTTTCATTATTATTATTGCTATTAGTTGCTAGAATTATTGGACTATCATCATCTGATGAAATGTTTTTTCTCTTTGGAGTTTGGATTAATGATTCATCTTTGTTGCAAGCTTCTGAGAATTTGTTGAAGTCTACTAGAGAGAGTGATAAGCTTCTGCCACTTTTAAGTAATGCTTTTATATTTTCGTTAGGTGTATTTAATGCGTCAGATATTTTATCTTGCTCAGCACCTGCACAGATTTTATTATCTTTATTGTTTGTTGTATTATTAATAGGTGATCTTAGTACCATCTGACTTTTTACGAACGGGTTCTGTTTTGTGTTATTTTTATCCACTGGTGACTTAGCTAATTTCGTAACGAAATCAGCCAAGCGCTCGCCGCCAGCCGTGGTTTCTGACGAGTGACGACACTTTGGCAGATATCCCTGCCGATTTTGGTTTCTGTTTTGTACTATTCATATTTGGTTTTTGAATGTGTTTTAACCTCCTACCAGGTGATTTAACTGCCGGCCCTCTGGGAAACAGACGCAGACCAGGGAGCCGCCCACTATGGGTCAGACGCTTCTGGATTTGGACGCATTCATTGCTTGGCCTGAAATCAGTTCAGTTGCCCAGTGGTCACCGCGTGAAGGTGCAATGAATACTTGGTTGTATCTGACACAGTTGCGGCGTTGGAAGTTTAATAGAAACTGACGATCAACGCTTTCCCTGTCGTTGCGCACCCAAGACCACTGTGTTTACGGTGTAAATAAAACTTTTAAAACCGTCGTACCAGCTTCCTTTGGCTTTGAGATCAGTTGCATTAATATTATTATACATCTGAGGTCTCGTCTGTTCGTTGACCTTTACTTACTACACCAACGTGGTTGACTACCAGAGTTTCGTAAAGATTGCCCAACTTGTCAGGAAGACCAGGTGAAGGTGTTTCTTCATTAAGTAGGCCAATTTTTTTTAAGTATTTAAATTTAAGAATTTTAGAATTTACAAGTGTTTATGGAATAAATTAGGAGTGTTCTGTGACGGCCTTGTAAATCGATTTCGGTCAAATAAGTGGAATTAAAAAAAAAAAAAAAAAAATTCCAAATTATGTAAAACAAATTCTTGGTGTCTTTTTTAAAGTTATCAAATACAGTTTTGCGCTCCTATATATGCATCTTGTAAAATCTATAATATTGAAGTTGCATTCCCAATGAAGTAAGCATTATGCATTTAATATCCGAAAGTCTTTTCTTTCACTGTGCCACTAGGTATAATTTTTCTATTTACATTATACTTTTCCGACATTTATTAAAAAATATGTATAGTTGCGAATTACATTATTTGTAAATAATGAATAATTACATTGCTGTCCATTTTTATACTTATATAATCGTTGTCGACTTCCAAATCGAAAGACTCATATCTATTTAATTATATTTCCTTGTGCGATTAAGGTGACTCTTTTACATACATTATACATTATTTTCAGTTAGTTAATTTTTATCCATAAACCTATAAATATTGATGGATAAACCACATTAAAAATTATTCATAATAATAAAAAAAAGGAAAAAATAAAATAACAATATTTTCACAGATCGATACTTCAACGTCAACTAAAGTTAAAAATTCTGAGCCTACTGTTTTTTTTCTTAATTCCCCAGTTGTAATGGATATTTCCAATTCTACAATTGGTAATCGGAAGCCAGTACAGAAAAAATCAAACGTTAGTATAACACATGCAGTACTGCTTCTGCAAATTAAGTAATGTTTTATATACTTACATGCAGTTAGACATGAAAAAGAGAAGTCTTGGTGCAATCAAAGTCACGACTGATTTTGCTGATATCGAAAAGAAAGCCAAAACCGTTGATGCAAATATCGCTCCACATAGTCAAAGAAAACTCCAAACTAACGAATATAATGAATCCTCTAATTTTACATGTGCTTTCCAAAATTTGACTATGCTAAAAGATAGCAAAGAGTACAGAATTAAAAGCATAGATCCTCAAAAGGAAAAACATCTAGAAAGGCTTGGGATGGGTGTCAGTTTTAAAAGGTAACCATCATTCCAATGAAAACCATCATTGATTTAAATATTACAAAGCATTATGCTTCCTTGGTTCATTTTATGAAAAAATCATTGAATAGGCTTCGAAAACCTCTGATCTCAGAGTGTTTAAAACAAAGTATCTTAAGGTTTGTAACCAAGAAATTGTTAAATAACAACTTCTTAAATATTGATCAACCCCACTGAGACTATTTCATAGGTATTTGATTAGCCACTTTTCGCTTTTACAGTTTTTTATATTCAAAGTAAAAAAATAAAATAATTGTTTTATTTTTTAAACAAAATTTAATTTTATATAAAATTTCGCTCTTATAATTTTTTTTACATGTTGCCACAATGTTATCTAAAACTTAATTATACAAAGTTTTTATTTAGGTGTTATAATTTATTTTAGAACTAATTCTTCTATTGACAACATGGGTAAATGAGAAAAATAATGCAATTTCTCATATAAAAATTGTAATTATACATATAGCTAAGTATATACTGGGTATATATAATATACCGTAACTTCCTTTCTCGCCTGGTATAACTCACAAATAAAAGTTAAGCAATATTTGTAGTATTTTTTATTTTCTACTATTAACAATACAATTTTACAAATCGTCAGCCACGTTATATGGTGAACTTATAGCTTCATATTATGGGGCAACAACATAACGAGAAATACTTAAACCACAAAATTTTACACCAAACCACATTTCTTAAACAATTAATAAACATTTTTTTTAATTGAAATAACTGTAAACGCAAAATGCTTCTATTAAGGTCAATACGACCAGTTACTTTTCAGCTCTGTATATTAGAAATTATGATTTGAATATGTCCAACACTGAAGCTATTTTTTTAAACACCTAATTCAGAGGGTTTCTAAGATGAACCCCAGCCCACTAATATATTTTTTCTTAAATTGAACGAGGGAATCACTCCTTAAAATATTTGCATATATCTGTATAACCAGGCCACACTATATATATATATATATATATATATATATATACATATATATGTATACATATATATATGTATACATATATATATGTATATATATATATACATATAGTATATATATACATATATATATATATATATATATATATATATATATATATATATATATATATATGTATATACATATATATATACAGGGTGCCCGCGCTACGTGTGCATTAATTTCGGGAGGTGATTGGGTGTCGAAAAACGAAAAAAATCGTTGTACAGGGGGCCTCTAAAATGTACTGTTACCGAGATACAGGGTGATTAATTTTTATTAAACTTTTTTTTTTATTGTTTTACATAAATGGCAAAATTTCGCAAACTATTTAATCAAGATTCTTAATTTTTTTGTTCGACAGGTAATTATCGTAGCTTTATTTTGATGTATCATTTGATGATATAAAGTTTTGCCAAGGTGCAAATTTAGTATGTCAAAGTTGGATTTTTTTTAAAGTAAAATCAAAATTCTCAAAAAAGTTACGTAATAAAATATTTTTTTTTTTTAATTTTAAATTAACCGCCATTTTATACTCCATCGAAAGCTGTACCTGACGTACAAAAAAAGTTACACGTGATTCACCTTGTAGTAATAACTCGTGATTCACCTTATAGCTCTATCTTCTATCTGTGAAATACAAGAATTAGTGAACTATCTTTAGAAGAAGCAGCAATGACTCATTTCTACTAACAACAGGCAGAATATGCCAAATTATGTTGTTGGAGTTCAAAGATTGAATGTCAGAATACACTGTATAAATGAAACGCTCAAGTTGACTTTAAAATTATAAGTGATTTTATTAATTAATTTTGCTTTCTTATATACTATAATTTTGTTTACATTAATAAATTCTTTAAATTTGTTATAAAATGAATTATATTAATATAGGCAACACCAATTTATATACTTAGTAATACCAGTTTATTTCTATTGTAATCTATTGTAATTTCTATTGTAATCTATTGATATATAATTAAAATTGTACTCTAGTTAGTTCTTAATCGATACTCATGAATAAAACATTGCAACAGGTTATGGGCCCAGTCACACCAGCAAAGTAAAAAATTAAATAGTAACACGTGCAGAAAAATTTTAAATTTTTTTTTTGATATAAGTTTATCAGTTATATATGTGGGGTTATTTATTTGAGTGGTGATTATAAAATGAAAACACACCATATCCACATTTTATTAATTTATTTATTACCTAATGTTATTTGTAATTCTAATTCTAATATAAGTTTATGTAATTTATTTATTTATTAATTCACTAATTATTGTCTACGTTTTTATAATACTAATCTTATTCTAAGTTATAATATTCTGTACTATTATTATTTTATTTATTTATTTATTAAGTCTTATTTATTTTGCACTTAATTTTAATTTTATATTTCAGTTTATAACACCATATATTATTTATATTTAATTACCGATTTTGAATTCTATAATTTCTTTATTTCTTTAACTATTTTACTATGACTTTTAATTTTCGCTTTTAAAAATACGCACTGCTAACTCGTTGGTTGTAGACTTTTGAGTGGTTAAAAATGAGAACAATAATCTCTATCATGGTGCGATGTAGATGTTAAAGATAGCGGTACCGCTAGGATTGCCGTTAATGAGAAGTTACCGGCATTCCTATTGGTGAGCCGACATCACACCATGATAGACTGCAACATTTTTGTACTAGATTAATTTTGTAGGGTTGCGACCATTGACGGTTCCGCCGACAAACGCGTGGTGACGGTTCGTCAGCGGAAACGTAAATTGCCGCAACCGCTACAGTACCCCCTTCAAGCATTGACGCCCCCCTCGACAAAGGCCGGTTTCAATCTATCGACGGAGACAGATGTTTGTTTGTTGTTTACGTTGATTATGTAATTGTTGCGCAGTCTACGAATTACCTTGTGCGGTCCGGTGTGTGGCTTTGTTAAACCCGATTTTATGGTGTCTGTTCGTAGGAACACGAAATCGCATGTCTTTAGGTCGTCCGGAAAATAGACTTTTCGAGAAGACGGTCGTGGAGGTGTAGGTGTTCATTACACGTTTTAGCTGTGTTGTGAGTGTTTCTTGGTCTATAGGTGGTGCTTTGTCGTTTTCGACAAAAAATTCGCCCGGAAGCTTAAGACATTGACCGTATACCAATTCGGCTGGCGAAACTGTCAAATCTTCCTTAACTGAGGCGCGAATAGATAAGAGAATCAGAGGAAGTTCGATGGTCCGATTGGAGTTATTGCAGCGCGCTTTCAGCGATGATTTCAGCTGCCTGTGGAACCGCTCCACTAGGCCGTTCGATTGTGGATGGTACGGCGAAGTACGAATTCTGTGACTGTCTAGTAGCTTTGTTAGTTCTGTGAAAAGTTTGGATTCGAATTGCCTGCCTTGGTCGGTGGCGATGGTGGCGGGTACTCCGAATCTTGAAATGTAATTTTGAATAAAACTTTTTGCTACAGTCACTGCCGTCATATCTTTAATTGGATATGCTTCGGGCCACCTAGTGAAACGGTCAACGATGGTCAGGAGGTAGCTGAAATCATCGCTAGTTGGCAAGGGCCCTACAATATCCATGTGTATATGCTCAAACCTGGAATTAGGGAGTGAAAATGTACCCTGCTGACTCTGTGTGTGCCGGTGTATCTTGCATTTTTGGCACTCGACACAACTTCTTGACCAGCGGGCGATATCTTTATTTAGGCCGGGCCAGAAATAACGTGAGGCAATTAATTTTCGAGAGGTTCGGATACCAGGATGTGACAGGTTGTGCAACATATTAAAAACAGAACGTCGCAACTGTTCTGGTATGTATGGTCTGTTTTTGCCGGTTGAAGTGTCGCAGTATAATTTTGAGTCAGGAAATTCGAAGAGCTGTAGTTTGAACTTCGTTGAAGGGTCTCTTACTTGTTGTAAAAGTTTTTGCAAGTCCGTGTCCTCCGCTTGTGCTTTTGCTATTTTTTCTAGGTTGAAACTGTCGTTAGAGGATATCTCTGAAATACGTGAAAGGCTGTCCGCGACTGAGTTGTCATTGCCTTTTACGTGAACTATGTCTGTTGAGAATTGAGCGATGAAATCTAGATGTCGTGTTTGTCGTGGGCTTCGTTCAGTCTTTGACTTAATAGCAAAAGTTAGCGGTTTGTGGTAAGTAAAGATCTTAAACTGTCTTCCTTCAACGAAGTATCTGAAGTGTTTGGTAGCTAGGTAAATAGCCAAAAGTTCTCGGTCAAATGCAGAGTATTTGCGTTCTGCAGGAGAGAGTTTTTTCGAAAAGAAAGAGATAGGTTCCCAATACCCGTTGTTAAGTTGTTGTAGAACTGCTCCTACGGCTATGTCGGAAGCATCGGTCGCTATGCTGTATTGCCCATTTAATAGAGGGTGTACCAAGATCGTGGCATCGGCCAGGGCCTGTTTCACCTTATCGAAGTGAATATCTAGCTCGGCGGGCCAGTACAAATTTTTTGGAGATTTAGGCTTTTGAAGTAGCAGCGTAAGATGAGAATGAATCGGTGCTAGAAGTTCTGCAAGGTGGGGTATGAATCTATGATAATAGTTTATCATGCCGATAAAACGTTGGACTGACTTCACCGAATCAGGTTTTGGGAATTCCCTGATAACTTTGATTCGGTCGTGTGAGGGAAAAATGCCAGAGGAGTTGATGGTGTGGCTGAGGAAATCGATTGAATCGACTCCGAACACACATTTCGAAGCATTAATGTTGATTCCGTATTCGGAAAGACGCTTGAAAAGAGTTTGCAGGTGTTTTAGATGTTCGTCTTCGGTCTTACTCGCGATGAGTATATCATCGATGTACGCGAAGACGAAATCTAGGTCCCTACATACCTGGTTGATGAAACGTTGGAAAGTTTGAGCCGCGTTGCGTAGTCCGAATGGCATTCGTGAAAACTCAAACAATCCGAAAGGTGTGGTTATCGCTGTCTTGTGGATATCATCCGGAGCCACCGGTATAAGGTGATAAGCTCTGACCAAATCGACTTTTGAAAATATGGTACACCCCTGTAGATTTAGAGAAAAGTTCTGTATGTGAGGTATTGGGTACCTATCCGGAATGGTGATGTCGTTTAGTCGTCTGTAATCTCCACATGGTCGCCAATCAGAATTGTTTTTCTTCTTGACCATGTGGAGTGGGGATGAAACTGAAGAGTCTGACGGTCTGCAAATACCGATTTCGACCATGTGTCGAAATTCTGTCTGAGCAGCTTTGTGACGCGTTGCGTCGAGACGTCGTGGTCTAGCGAATGGTAGTTGTCCTTTTGTTTCTATATGATGCACAACACTGTGTTTGACAGGAAGGAAATAGTTTGATGGTTGTGTTAGTGTTGGGTAGTTTTTTAGTAGTTCTGAAAATTTGTTAGAATTGGAATTATGTTTAATAGATAGAGACATGTTAGAATCTGTTAGTGACATGTTAGTATGTGTTAGTGCGGATGAGTGGATTGAGGATTTAGGATCAACCAATCGTTTCTGCTTCACGTCAACTAGAAGGCCAAATTTTTGTAAAAAGTCTGCACCTATTATAGGGTGTTTCACTGAAGCAACTATAAAAGCGTGAGAAAAATTTCTACGAAGACCTAAGTTAAGATTTAACAATTTCGAGCCGAAGGTGTGAATGATGGATCCGTTGGCTGCTGTTAAAAGTAAGTCTGATTTGGGTTGTTTGTCCTTTAATAGTGTTTGCGGAATGACTGATAAATCGGCACCGGTGTCAATAAGGAAAGTTTGTTTAGATATAAGGTCCTTAATGAACAACCGGCTGGATTGGTTGACCTGTGACTGCGCCGCTTCAGTTACAGGGTATATTAGTTTGGGTGACCGGTAACCTTTGAATTAGATTTGGTGTTATTATCCAGGATCTTGGTACAAGCACACTTACGTGCTTTGTCACCAAACTTCTTATGGTAATAACAAAGATGTTTAGTTGCCGTATCCGGTCTGTTGGTCGACCGTGAACGTGACCTGTTTCTCGAAAAGTCTCTGTCATGTCTGGTGTTTTTATGCCCGATATATAATTTGGATAGCATGTGTTCGATCCTTGCTAGTCTTGCTTCGAGGTTGTTGTCCGTATTTTCTCTTGTCGGGGCGGTTGAAGGTTTACTGAATAGAGCGTTAATGGAATTTTTAGGTTCGGAAGCTTCAAAGATTCTATCAGCCAGATCAATGAGCTCCTCTGTTGGTTTGTCGCCCACAGAAACTAAAGCTATGTTTAAGGCCTGTGGAAGTCGACGTAACCATAGCGTTTTAATGATGCTTGGCTCGAAGGTGTCACCAGCTGTTTGTTTCATTAATCGAAACAGTGCCGATGGTTTCCGGTCGCCAAGTTCTGTTCTATCCAGTAATGCCTCCAGCCGTTTGCTCTCAGAAGCCGAGTGTCTTGAAATTAGGGTTTTCTTTAAGTGTAAATATCTGTCTTTTTGTGGCGGATCACCTATGACGTCGATCACGGATTCGCAAGTTTCAGCAGGCAGTGCAGCGATGGTGAGGCAGTATTTTGTGTCATCTTTGCTGATTTTGAAGACTGAAAATTGAGCTTCAGCTTGGATGAACCAAGTAGCTGGGTTGTTAGGCCAGAACGATGGTAGGCGAACCTTTGCGAAATCGATAGCATCTGCGTGCGATCCGTGATCGGTAGGATTAGAAGTTTGAGTTTTATTGTCGTCGGTCATTGTGTTGTTTTTTATATAGATTTGCACAAAAATAAAATAAACGTAATAATGAGACGATAATAGATATAAAACCAACCTGTGTCGAGAAGAGTGAATGCCCAAAGGAAAGATGTATAACCCTGTACAAATAAAAAAAAACTGCTGACAAATAAATTTGAAATGTGAAAACCGGGAGTGACGTGTGAAAAACGAGAAGTGTATATAATGCGGGAGCGAAAAAAAATGAAAATAGTTAAATAAATATATTAGTCGAACCAAAAGAAAATTTTGTAATAATTTTTTTAAAAAAATATAGATTTTATTTCTCTTTGAATGGACGGTATTGACGAAATAATATATGGCGATGTTACAGTGTTTATAAAAAAAAAAAAATTTTTATAAAAATAAATAATATATTTGTTGATTAAATTTAAAAAAAATACTTTTATTTATTGTAAAAAAATGTTTTGTATTTTTAAATGTTTAATATATTGAGCGTCTACTGTACAACAATAAAAAAAAATTTAAAAATATTAATTTTGTCGAAAAACAAAATATAAAATATATGTGACGCCACTGGTGAAATTTTTTTTTTTAAATTATGATTTTTGGTAAATTATGATTTTTTTTGCCCAGTTTGATGCTACGCCACTGTCCAAAAACTTTGATTTTGTCGATAATTTTTTTTGTGAGATTAATATTTTTGATTTTATTTATTGTTGTTGGTAGAAATTGTATTTTTTTTTAAAAAAAATATGTATTTATATAAATTTATATAGTAAATGTATATTTTAATTAATCTTTGTGTGCAATTTATGAAATTTTTTTTTGTAATGTATAATTTATATAAAAATTTGTAAATTTTTGTAAAAAAAATAATTTTGTATAATTTTCCAAAAAAAAATTTGATTTTTACTTAAAATATATATGAAAATGTTGAAATTTAATTATATTTATTTTACTAATAAAAATGTTGAAATAAAAATTTAAATATTTATGTTTTATTTTTATATTTTTTTTTTTTTAAAAAAAAACAAATTACTCTACGTTACTTTTTATGTTAATATGTAATAAGAAAACAAAAAATTTTATATAAAATGGAACCTTTGATGATCTATTCGATGAATGATGATGATAATTGTAGCCGGAAAAATTTTGATATTGCTGGTAAACTAGATGTTACTGGAAATTGGATGTTGCTGGAAAACTGGATGTTGCTGGATCATATGTTGCTACTGTGTTTTTAAATGTTGAATGATGATACTGCTTTCTTTGTGTTATTGTGTGTGTGAACTTTTTTTATATACTATAAAATTTTGAAATAAAAAAAAATTTATATTGCAAATTTTAGAATTTTTTTTTTTTTATATTTAATATAAATATATGAATGATTGTTATTTTTTTTATTTTTATTTTTTTTTTCACTGTTTTATTTAAATGTATAAATGTATATTTTTATATGAATATATATATATATATTTTTTTTTTAAATTTTTATTGTATGTAATTGGTTTTTTTTATATATATATGTAAGAACTAAGTTTTTATACACTTTAGATAATTTTTTTTAAAAATATTATTATTGTTTTTTAGGAATTAGAAAACTTTTTATACACTTTAGGTAAATTATCACGTCGGGGTCACCAATATGTGGGGTTATTTATTTGAGTGGTGATTATAAAATGAAAACACACCATATCCACATTTTATTAATTTATTTATTACCTAATGTTATTTGTAATTCTAATTCTAATATAAGTTTATGTAATTCATTTATTTATTAATTCACTAATTATTGTCTACGTTTTTATAATACTAATCTTATTCTAAGTTATAATATTCTGTACTATTATTATTTTATTTATTTATTTATTAAGTCTTATTTATTTTGCACTTAATTTTAATTTTATATTTCAGTTTATAACACCATATATTATTTATATTTAATTACCGATTTTGAATTCTATAATTTCTTTATTTCTTTAACTATTTTACTATGACTTTTAATTTTCGCTTTTAAAAATACGCACTGGCTAACTCGTTGGTTGTAGACTTTTGAGTGGTTAAAAATGAGAACAATAATCTCTATCATGGTGCGATGTAGATGTTAAAGATAGCGGTACCGCTAGTATTGCCGTTAATGAGAAGTTACCGGCATTCCTATTGGTGAGCCGACATCACACCATGATAGACTGCAACATTTTTGTACTAGATTAATTTTGGAGGGTTGCGACCATTGACGGTTCCGCCGACAAACGCGTGGTGACGGTTCGTCAGCGGAAACGTAAATTGCCGCAACCGCTACATATATATGAATATAAATTTTTTTTTTGTAAGAGTATAATAATTTCTTTGTGAAATTATCCGAAATGGCTTACCAAGGTTTTAAAATTGATCAATTAACACGTGATAATTATGACACATGGAAAATTCAAATGGAATCATTATTTATAAAAAATGATTATTGGGATTATGTAAATGGTGCCTTAGTTAAACCAAGCACAACCGTAGAAGCTGGTAAATGGGAAATAGTTGACAAAAAAGCGAAAGCAGATTTAATTTTATCAATAAGCCCACCGTTTCTAAAGGATGTAAAAGGGTGTGCATCTTCAAACTGCGTTTGGACAAAGTTAAAAGAAATGTTCGGTTCAAAAGGTCAGGCAAGAAAATCAGCATTATTCAAGACATTAATTCTTAAAAAATCAAAAGGTGATGACGATATTACTAGT
Source organism: Rhamphomyia laevipes (assembly GCA_963920725.1). Taxonomy (NCBI): domain Eukaryota; kingdom Metazoa; phylum Arthropoda; class Insecta; order Diptera; family Empididae; genus Rhamphomyia; species Rhamphomyia laevipes. Next base: position 76,423,258 of record OY987255.1, on the reverse strand, counting down.
CATATCTCAAATTTTTTTGATATCGTGGATAAGTTGAAATCAATAGATATACCTCTTGATGATGACTTGCTTTCAATTCTACTATTATATAGCTTACCGGACAGTTTTGAAAATTTTAGAATAGCGATAGAATCTAGAGACGAACTTCCGAAACCAACTATATTAAAAACGAAAATTATTGAAGAGCATAACGCAAGGTCAAAAGAGCCATCAATTACATCAGATATGCTTATGATAAATCAGCAATATGGAAGACATACAGGTAAATACCAGACAGATCAAAACAATAAATTGTCGCAAAAAAGAAAAATTAAATGCTATAAATGTAAAAAATTTGGGCACAAAATAGCTGATTGCCGATATAAAGGTCAGGTTAGAGAGAGCACTAGAATGGTAGAAGAAGAAATTTTTATTTTAACAGATAAATATATACTAGTAATGCAATTTTACTTACACTATATAAAAATTTAGGTAATATGATTAATATGCTTATTATGCTTATTTAGCTAATTATTATTATTATGGGAAAATATAAAATTTTACTTTATAATATTACTTTTACTTTATAATATTAGGTAATATGATTAATATGCTTATTATGCTTATTTAGCTAATTATTATTATTATGGGAAAATATAAAATTTTACTTTATAATACTTATTAGAATTAATGTTAATATTATTAAATTTATTATTTTCACACGGTATGTGTTTATATATGTATTACACCCTCAATCTGTTAAAAAAAATTTTTTGGTCAAAACAAAAAATTTTTATAATGTTATATTTTCTACCTTAATATTTAATCGTATATATATTTATTTGTTTATATTTAATTTATTTTAAGATGCTAATTTTCTTAATATGCTTAATAATAATTTGTAAATTGCTTTTAAAAAAATATTAGAATTTATTTTGATTCCAGGCTCGTTCATCGCTAGCAATTCATCGCAAGTAATTCATCGCGGTAGCAATTCATCGCAAGCAATTCATCGCAAGTAATTCATCGCGGTAGCAATTCATCGCAAGTAATTCATCGTTACTATTACAGAGCATGGTAAATCATAGCAAAGCGGCGCCGCTTTGCTGTGATTTACCATACTCTGTAATAGTAACGATGAATTACTTATAATTGAGAATTATGTATCTCATCGTTAGTTTTAACCAGAACTGACCACGTAGAGGTCATGAGATTGCAACTCCGTTTTTTTGTTTTTTTCATGTTTTTATTGTTTTTTTTTGTTTTTTTTTACTTTTTTTATATTTTTTTTGCAAAACTTATAATATGTAGATAGTAGAAACAAAATATTTATGAGGAAATGTTAAATCGTAACAGGAGAAATCGTTATGTCGTTCCACGCAAATAATCTATGTGATGTATTATATTTTTTGTAATTCTCACACAATCATAACTATAACATAAATATTTGTTGTTTCTAGAAATAAATATTGAATATTCGAACATAAAACAATCAAATTGTCTAAGCTTTTTTAAATTTCGAAACAAAAAAGAATTTTTATCAAAATAAAATTTTTGTCATTTTTTTTATTTTCTTAGCAAAGCCTACTATTTTTTTTAAAATTTTATTCGAAAAAATGATACGTCGCGATGAATTGCTACCGCGATGAATTGCTACCGCGATGAATTAACTTGCGATGAATTGCTACCGCGATGAATTACTTGCGATGAATTCCATGCGATGAATTTATTGCGATAAATCAGCCTGTTACCTTTATTTTGTATTTATTCATTTTGTTTGTTAGTTATTTTTAGCCTATTATTATTATGTATTTCTTTAATTTCATTTCCTTTTTTTATTTTAAAATTTACACCATTTAATTCTATGACCTCATACGGTCTTTTGTATGGTGGTTCTAATTTTTTACGACTACCTACTTTCAACCAAACAAAATCTCCTACGGATACTTGCAATGTGTTCGTGGTTTTGTCAAATAATTGTTTGCGTTTTGCTTAAATTTTTTGCTTTTATTTGAGCTTTTTGTAAACGAAATCTTAGTTCTTCTGCGTAATTTTCGATATTATAAATTGGTACATTATATGCTAAATTTTCATCTGTTGGTAAACCAGCTAATCTTCCAAAAATAAGTTCATATGGTGATATTTCTGTGTCTGTATGTGGTGTGGTGTTATAGCTAAATACATAATATGGTATCCATTTATCCCAATTGAATTCTTCTGTAAAGGATAACAAGTATTCATTTAATACCCAATGGTTTCTTTCTATCGATCCTAATGTTTCATGATGATATGGTGTTGATTTGACATGATTAATTTCGAAAAATGAGCATTAAATATTTCATTCACAAATGCTGTTCCTAAATGAATTTTTAAAGTATTAAAACTACCATACCTCAGTATGAATTGTTCCACTAATGCTTTAGCAATTGTTTCTGCTTCTTTGTTCTCTAAAGGTATCGCTTCTATATATTTAGTTAACTCACATTGTATTGTTAAAATATATCTATAATTATTTGATATTCTTAATGGTCCTACTGTATCTAACGAAATTATTTCAAAACTTCTAGTTGGTGTTGGAGTGATTATCAATTTTTCTTTAGTGTGTCTCGTTTGTTTATTTTTTGCGCATGATTTTCAATTATTTACATATTGTTTTACCGTTTCTTTTTCAAATATACCGTTGTTTTATTTTGTTAATAGTTCTTTTTACTCCTGTGTGTCCTCCTGAATGAGCTGAATCGTGGAATTCCTTTATTATATTACTTCTTCTGACGACGTCTTCAATGTTTATTGGCGCATTATATATCATTATTTAAGTTTGTTTGCATATCCTTATTTAATTTATTAAAGATATCTTTAAATTTATTTATATTTATATATTTAAATATTTCATCATTACTTTTCATTGCTAGCAGATTTATATTTTTAATTTTCATTTCAGAAATTATTTCTCCAGAATCGAACCTAAGTTGCGATGTGGATTATCACTAACTTCTATTATAATATTGTTTTTAATTATATTAATTTTTGGCAAACTTTTATTATCTATATTATTGTATATTATTTTCTTGTCGATTTCTTGTGTTCGTTTTTTCTCATTCATTTTAAATATTGTGTTTTATATTCTTTATTTCGGGTATTGATGTGCAGTTCCATATATAAAGTTGATCGGCTTTATATCAGCTGCTGTTGGAGTATTATTATATGTTGTTTCTATTGTATTCTTTTTCACCATGGCTCTGGTTAAAACTTTTGCACTACTAGTAGGAATCATAGCTTTCAAATAATCAGAATCTGATTTTATTCTAGATAGAGCATCTGCATTAGTGTTCATTTTTCCTTCCTTATATATAATTTCGAATTCATAATCACAAAGGTCTAGTCTTATTCGTGTTAACTTTGATGATGGATTTTTGTGTGTAAATAAACTTATTAATGGTCTATGGTCTGTGGCCACAATAAATTTTCTGCTATACAAATATGGTCGAAAGAAATTTATTGCCCAATGTATTGCCAGTAATTCTTTTTCTATCATAGGTTTATTTATTTCGTGTTTATCTAGAGTTCTACTGTCATACGAAATTGGTAAATCTTGACCAATTTCACCTTGTGATAGTACTGCTCCTAATGCGAATTGCGAAGCATCAGTCGTTAAAATTAATGTTTCTTCAAAATTTGGATATTATTTTTCAGCGTTATAAATGCATTTTCACATTCACTAGACCATGAAAAAGTAACATTTTTGTTTATTAGTGTATTCAATGGTTTTGCTATTTCAGCGAAATTTTGAATGAATCTTCTATAATAATTGCAAAATGCTGTGAATCTCTTAGTTTCATCTGCATTTTTGGGTACTGGATAGTTTAATATCACATCATATTTTTTGGGGTCGGTTTTAATTCCTTTATCAGCGATAAGGTGTCCCAAATATGTTACTTCTGTCTTCAGAAAGTTACATTTTTGTGGGTTCAATTTTAAGTTATATTTTCTCAGTTTGTCAAATCTTTTTATTAAATTTGCATTATGATGTTGTAAACTGCAACCAAATATAATAATGTTATCTACATACAGAAATGCTTCTGCATCTAGTCCAGATAATGCAACTAAAAGCATTCTTTGAAAACTATTTGTTGATATTTTTAGTCCAAATGGTAATCTTTTAAATTGATATAATCCTTTATTCGAAGAAAATGCTGTTAATGGTCTTGATTCTTTTTCTAATTCGATTTGATGGAATGAACTTGTTAAATCCAGTGTTGAAAAATATTTCGCTCGTTCAAGATTGTCCAAAACATCTTCCAATCTTGTTAAAGGAAATTTATCGTCCATTATCTTTTTATTTAGTTGTCTAAAATCTACTACTAATCGCCATTTTTTATCAGCATTACTGCTTTTTTTGGTACAATAAGTAGTGTGTAACGAGGTCGGTGTTGGTTAAAGAGATTTTCCATGTTTTAGTGCTGTTCATTTGCTGTAATGGAATACAACAATTGAACTGGTTACATTAACCTCATGAAAGCGCTGCACGCCTAGCGATGCACTAGCTTAGCTCAGGGATGGGGAAGGGGGGTTTTATTTGCGCTTCCTCAATCATTAAAAAAAAATTTTGCGTGCGAAATCAATCAAAATAATATCAAACGATATTATCCAAAAAAAATATACTAATTAAAATTTCCCCAAAAAACAAATAATTGGAACACAATTAAAACAAAAAAACAACCTGAGACGAATAAATTATGCTATAGTTGGATTAGCATCTAGAATCTTACACCCACCCTTCCATGGACCAACTTTTAGGAATCTATACCTGGTCCCCATTATTGAATTTATTGATTAATAATTTACATTACCTTAATTGACCTGCAAATGTGTATGTGCTTATTGAAATAATAAGATTAATTTTTCATGTTAATTATAAAACAAGCCATAGCAAAAGTTTATTATAAAAAAAAATATATTTTAGTATCAATTATATTTAAATGATAATCATTCAAATAATAAAAAAACAATTCATTAATTGATTTAATTGAAATACAATCAAATATGCTACATTTAATGATAACCTGTTCAAATCGCAAAAATCTACAAATTTATGAAATGATTTTATACCTAAATCAACATCTGAAATACCAATCCATCATAACAATAACAAACCAAATAATGAATTTATTAAATTTTCCAATTCCATATTAAATTAAAAAAAAATATATATATTAATTGATATTCATTACTTAAATGTTCATCGATTTTTGTTAAAATCAAAAATATTCTATTATATTTATAAAATTTAAATAAATTTTTATAATTAGATGATGATATATCATTTTATGTTGCCAATCATAAATATTTTGTAACATACTTAATTGATTTTTAATTAAATCAATTTTAATTAAAATCGATGAAAATTCAATAATATTTTTATCATAGTTTATAAATTCTATAATTATATATTTAATTGACAATATTTTAGTATTATTCAGTATAAAAATTTCTTCAATTAATTCATTAAATGTTATATTTCTAATATATAAATTATTTATATTTGATTTCCAAGATATCCTTAAATCAGATGATGATTTATTATTTTTACAAACATGTTATTTGCCAATATATACAAATTATTAATAATTATACTTTTTCAAAATGATCAAAACAAATCTTATGGTTTTGTAAAAAGAAATTGCATATTTTTAGGCAAATAGCAATTGCATATTTTTAGGTTTGCGGCTCGCTCAGCAACAGATCTGTTGATGAAGTCGGCTGAAAAAAAAAACTATTTTTGTTGCGATTTTATATATTTTTTTTTATAAGCACCATAAAATTTATTATGAAAAAAATTTAATCAAAAGAATAAAAAAAAATTAATTAGACTCTATATCTACTATATATAAACATTAATATTTTTTTTATTATTTATAAATATAATTATAAGTATTAAATTGAAATATCCATTTAAGATATACTAATTAATTTATTTATTCTATTTTTTTTTTAAGAAAAAAATCAATATCCCGCGCTGAAAGCTCGGCCACTCGGCAATCAAAAAAAATTTTCACAGCAACAAGAAAAATTTATTTGTTTGTTGCATAAAAATTTTATGAAAATATTATAAATCCTTTTTTTTTATATACAACAAAAGAGTTGCCGCAGGTTTTTTTTAAATTTAATTATTTAGCGTTTTCAATTATTTAAATTTTTTATAAGAATATAATTTCGAAGAAACTATAATATAATAATAATGTCACCAAATTAACTTCATTCCACAAAATTTTAATGATTTTTTTTTTTTTTTGTGTTTTTATATTTATATTTTAAAATTATATATTCCAAAATTTTATTAATATTTTATTAAGGATTATAACTTTTTATATTTATTATTAATTTCTGTGATCTTTAAAATTACACTATAAATTCATCTTAAAACGTTAATGATCTTTAGTCATCAAGTTCATAATTAAAAAAATATAATTTAACATTTATTACTTTATCTAAACCTTTACACCGTTGCCATTTCTTGTTTATTACTGTGGAATTGGCTTTATTTTATCAAAATTGATCAATATTTATTAATTTTTTTTTTTTTTAAATTATAATTATAAGTTACATTTGGTGATTTTAAAAGCATCCCTTACCAATATAAACAAAACCTTAATTAATTAAAATAATTATGTAATTATTGTTATATCAAAATTGCTTTAATCACTTTTATTTAATTAATATATGATTTTCAATTATTATTAATTTTTTTCCTTTTTATTATTAATTTAACTATAGTTACAATTAAACCATTTCTACTATCTATTTACTTTTAAAATATACTTATTTTATATAATTATATTGTTTTTTTTTTACGTTTTTATTGCTACTAAAATTCACATTCAATTGTTAATGGAAAAAAATTAGATTTAGCGTAATAAATTTATAATTAATTTATTTGTAATAAATTTATTTTATAATTAATAAAATGGAAATAATTGTCACCATTTTTTTTATATTCATACTCAGTTCTTGGTTAATAAAACTTTTAGCAACTTATAATTTAAAATTATTTTCTTTTTTTTTAACTACTTTTGTATTTTCTTTATATCTAATTTTTTTTTTTTTTTTAATACCGCACTGAAGCTTGAGACAAACTAGACTGAATCTTAGATTTTTTCCTCTCCTGATCTTTATATCTTTATTTATAGAATTTAAATTATTTAACTATATGGTCTGATATTTTATTTTGACCAATTGCAATGACCCTTTTTATTAAAATTTGAGCGATAAACACTACAGACAATATTGTAATATCGTAATTAAATTTTGTAGTTTATATATTATTTTATAAATATTCAATTATTTTATAAATTCTCAGAGGCAAATAAATGTATCGACCATTACAAAACAGGATCAGTGAATAAAATATTCATTCAAAGATACTGAAAATGGAGAACATATAACATTAATTTATGCTATAAAGATTGGGTGTATGTAAAATAACTATATTTTTATATTACTAAGTTACTGACGAATATCTTTAGAATGAAAAACACCTATTTTCTTTCCCGAAAGATCTTCCAATTCATACAATGCATTACCAACAACTTTGGCAATTCTTGCTTTTAAGAACTTATTAGCTAACTTGGCATTAAAGCCTTTGCTTTGGTCGCTTTGTTGAAAATTTCTTCTAAATACTTCTTGACCCGGAACAAAGTTTACAATTTTCGACCGCAAATTATACCGAGTTGCATTTTGTTCAAAAGCTTTCGCAATTAATTCTTTGGTTCTATCTCTCAGAAGTGACAATCCACCTGAGCGTTCTAAAACTTCAACTTCAACGTCATCCTGTAAGCTATCTAATTTTCTTAATAAATCGTATGTAGAAGCATGCATAACCATCTGCTGACCGAAAGTTAAAAAATAAGTAGAATGTCCAATCACTTGATGAATGGAACTTCTTAAAGCACAGCTTATATCACTTAAATGTTCATCCCAAGTACGTTGATTATCCGAAATATATGCACGAATAGCTGCAATTATGGTTCGATTCACACGCTCTGAGGCGTTTGGCTGTGGCGTATAAATGGGTGTAATGTATGTTTAATGCCATATTTTTTTAACAACGAATCGAACATTTTGGACGTGAATTGTGAACCATTATCGGTGATAATGAATTCAGGCACACCAAAAACATGAAAGATATTTTCCTCTAAATAATTGCATAAGTTTTTGGTGTTTAAGTTTTTCAATGGCTTTAAGAAATGTAATTTCGACAGGTGATCAACAATAATAAAAATAGCTATATTACCTACTCGCGATCTGGGATACGGTCTAATCAAATCCATATACAATTTTTGAAATATACGTTCAGATTTCAAAAACGAAGTCATTGGTGCACGTAAAATTTGATTTGGTGTCTTAGTTTGTTTACATATACTACAATTAGATACATAGTCTTTAACTTGAGTTACCATTTTTGGCCAATAAAAATTGCATCTTCATCTGTGGACGGTTTTTGCTATACCACCATGAGCCGACATTGGTGGATCATGGGCTTTAGAAATTAATTCTTCAGTCATTCCTTTCGGAATCCATAATTTCCAGCTACTAGATTCCTGAATTGGGTTACCAGATGCAAATTCTGTACGTTTATAAACTAAACCATCAAGAACTTTTAGATGAGGAGAAATTTTATTCTCTACAAACGATATTAAATTAAGATAATCAGTAGATTTAAAATAGTCGGATTCAAGATCTATACTAGGACCAATACTGTCAAGTGCTGCAATTTCATCCGCCGAATACATACGCGAAAGAGCATCGGGAAACATATTTTGCGATCCACGTCGGTGTTCAATACTAAAATTAAAACCTTGTAGTTTTAAACTCCAACGCGCTAGTCTACCCGATAAATCAGTTTGTTGCATCAACCACTTTAAAGATGCATGGTCCGTGATGACTTTAAATGGATGACCTTCTATGTATGAGCGAAATTTTTTTATAGCCATAACAGCAGCCAAACATTCTTGCTCAGTGACACTATAGTTTCTTTGCGCCGTATTTAATTTTTTTGACATGTAAGCCACCGGACTTTCAACACCATCGTCATCTTGTTGGATTAGTACACAACCTATACCATCACTACTCGCGTCGCATTGTAATATAAATGGTTTTTCGTAGTCGGGGTTTATTAATAAAAGTGCAGATACAAGAGCTGTTTTTAGTTTCTCAAACGCGACATTAGCTTCGTTTGTCCACTGAAATTTACTTTTTGGATACTTTAGCAAATTCGAGATTGGAGCTGAAATACTTGCAAAGTTATCTATAAGCCGTCGGTAATAGCCGGCCATACCTAAAAATCGCCTAATCTGTTTCACAGATTTTGGTTGAGGATATTGGGAAATTACGGAAACTTTCTCGGGATCAACTTTTAATGTACCATTACCAACTACGTAACCTAAATATTTAACTTCGGGTAATAGAAATTTACTTTTTCGTATATTAATTGTCAACCGTGATCTTTTTAAATGATGTGCTGCTTGTTTTAGTGTATCTAAATGCGATTCGAAACTATCGGATATGATAAGGAGATCGTCCAAATAAACAAAAACTCGATCTTTGAGAGTAGGTGGAATCACTCTGTCCATTAGGCGAGACATCGTTTGAGGAGCTTTGCAGAGGCCAAAAGGCATGACAGTATAATGGTATAAAGGTCTGCCAGGGACTGTAAAAGCGGTTTTGGCACGTGAATGTTTTTCCAATGGTATTTGCCAAAATGCATCCATCAAATCTAGACTCGAAATAAAATTTGCCTTAGGTAATCGACTTAAAATTCCGTCGATTTGTGGTAAAGGATATGCATCGGTTTTAGTTAACGAATTTAATTTTCTAGAATCTAGACACAAGCGAACTTTACCTGGCTTACGGACTAAGACGACCGGCGAGCTCCAAGAACTATCGCTTTCCTCTATAACGCCAAGTTCGAGCATGCGATCTATTTCCGCGTACATTTGCTTTTCTATGACGCTGTTTTATAGCTTTAGCATCACCTACGTCGATGACATGCTCAAGTATGTTTGTTTTACCTAGACCTAATTTAGAGAAAGATGGAAATAGTTGAATGGTTTCATCTAGTTGTCTCTTTTCTTCGCTTGAGAGATTATTTATAATAGGATTGGTGTTCTCCTCTTCACTAACAACGTGTGGAGCCAGGTTAAACGTTTTCCAAAAATTTATACCCAGATATAAATTTTGCGTGAGAGCGGGAACGATGTAGAAGACAATAGGTTTGGTAACATTACGAAAAGTTACATCAGTAGTTATAGATCCTATTATATCACAATAAATATAAGATTTTATATTTTCTAAAGGCTCATTATTACTAAATATTTTTTTCCTTGTCAGATAATATTCTTGGACACGTTGATAGTATGGTTTTATTTGTAATAATCTTGGTTCTTGACTATAAAAATTGTGAGGATTTTTCAGAATAGTAATAGGTGTTTCTGTGTTATTAATATTAGGTTTTAGTTTTTGCTGTCGGAGCGAGAAACTTTGGTCTGCTTCCCGCTCAGATGAAAGTTTCCCGGGGAACATTTTTCACATTGTGGACGGTATACAATTTCCTTTCCACATCCCCAACAAAATAGTTTAGGTGGCATTAGACAATCAGGAAAATAGTGACCTTTTTTGCTGTTCCAACAAACTAAAGGTTTTGATTTAAAAGTGAATTTACCAACTGTGACTTCAGAAACGTTCAAGTTTTCATGATTCTTGGCTAAATCATCATCGACAAGAAATTCGGAATTATTACGGGCAGGACGTAGTGGATAATGACGATAATCTTTGTTTCTGTTATGAATATCATCATACAGCTCTTCTCTTTCCCTACATAGATGTCGTAAGTGATCTACACTAAAGATTTGCACATAAAGCAAATCTTTCCTAACGTCATCTCGGAGATTTTTACGTAAAATTGAAAAAAATTCTACATCAGGTAAAGGTTGCTGTAGTTTATCACAAAGCTTCATAAGCTGGTCATAATAATTATCAAAAGATTCACCATGACGTTGTTTTCTATCCCTAATCAATTCCATAATATCCATATTGGTACGACGATCACCAAATTGCGTTCTGAGAGCATAACATAAATCACGCCAAGCAATGGGGGGAGTTCGCTTATGAAATCGCCAAAACCATTCGCTTGCCTTATCTTTAAACAAAACATGAATATTATCGCATAATTTACGAAAATCACCATTAAACGTTTGCCGAGTTAATGCTTCTACTCTATATATAAATTCATCTACACTAAGTCCATTCGAGCTTCGGTTAATGCTTACGTTCCAACTTCGCATTGCAGTAGCATGTTTACTATTATCTATAATTGGATTAAAATTAACCGATTCATTGGAATTGGAACGATTATTTCCTGAATTTAAATTGCTATGATTTTGTCGATTATTATACTCTAAGTTATAATTTCGATTTAACCTATTATTAAACTCTGAATTACGATTTGAATTTGTAGGAGCAGTATTATTAGCGTTGCGACTTGAACTATCTAAATTTTGTTGCGTTCTACTATCAGAAACAAATTGATTTGAATTATAGGATGGATTATTTATACCATTATCAGAAATGGAAATATCGCGTCTAATACTATTAAGACCGTCTTGAATAGTTCTTGAAATTTGTTGTTGTAACCTGTCTTGATTAATTTCAAACATTTGTTGAATAATATTTTGTAAAGCGGTTATTGTTGAATAATATTTTGTAAAGCAGTTTGCCTAGCATTATTTTCCTCAAAATGAATCAATGGATCACTAGCTACAATATTTGGTTCTTGGTTCGATTGTTGTCTAGTTTGCGATCTAGTTTTATGCGTTTTAGGTATTTTAGGAATAATTCCTCTTAGTGAATTATTTTCATTTGAAACATTACTATTACTTTCTGTAATACAACTACGAAAATCAGAAATTCTACATTTAGCCCTACAATTGGGACAAGTAGCTGAATTCTCTAACCAGGTTATTAAACAAGTCCTATGAAATAAATGTTTACAATTTGTGGAAACAATTTCATTTAAAGGTGCCAACAATTCTTTACAGATACCGCAATTTGCATCTGCATCTGTAACTACTACACAATTATGGACAGGACTTCTCACAGTAGCCATATTTTAAAAAAAAATATTATTCTTTAAAAAAAAATTATTTATAACAAATTATTTCCTAGGATTCAAACAAAATCAAAATATCAATATATTAATATCAATATAATAGAGCAATATATAAATTCTATAAACAATAAAGTTTATTTATTTTTCTTTAAAAAAAAATAATGAAATATTCAAAGTTTTCATAAGCACACACACACCCACAGTTATCAATAAAGGATTTCATTCATCCATCATCAATTCGGTTGAGTTTTAATTGGTTCCAAACAAAAATTTTATTTTTAAAATAACTAAATTTTTATATGATCTATGATCAATTGATGTTGATTATTAATTTCAGTCATAATTTTTTCCTCTACAAACAAAGTTAATTCGATTAGCTTAAGATTCCTTAAAATTACCGGCCCGAAACAAGCGTATACGCTAGTAATCTGTATTCCATTGTAAATTTAATCCGATTTTAATCTAAGGTCAAAATATATCTTTATTAAAAATTACTACTCTAAAATTATCACCATTTATTTACATACAAAGGTAGATAGGACAAATATTCGAAAATGTATTCAAAAAGTTTGTGTTCACTATAAAACCCTGAAGAAAACGTGAAAATTTATGAAATGTATAATCAACAACAAAAAAAATGCAACATTTTGAAAAAAAATCTTTAATTACAATTATCAAAAAAACTAAAAATAAATTTTTACCTTATTGTGATGGTATTACCCCTGGCAAGCAAACAAATTAAATGCAAATGAAAAGTGCCGGTCAGATACAAGAGTCAAGCCTAGTAAACTGCATTCCATTGCTACTAATAATTTACACTTAATAATCACTTTTCCAAAAAAATTAAACCAACACAATAGAATGTAAATTTATTAATATCTGAAACTACATATTTAACTTGATAAAAAAAAACCAAAATACATAAACTAAACTTAACCGGACAAGAATTTCGAATACGATCCAAAACTTTGTATTCCTCATTAAATTAAAGTGTCAATATTTTACTGGTAAACATTATCAAGTAAAAAAAAATTTAAAAAAAATATAAGTTCGATTTGGTAACCCAAAAACAGATTCAAATCACATATTCATTTAATTCTACTCTGCCTTCGGGCCCCACGTTGGGTGCAATTTTGTAACGAGGTCGGTGTTGGTTAAAGAGATTTTTCATGTTTTAGTGCTGTTCATTTGCTGTAATGGAATACAACAATTGAACTGGTTACATTAACCTCATGAAAGCACTGCACGCCTAGCGATGCACTAGCTTAGCTCAGGGATGGGGCGGTTTTATTTGCGCTTCCTCAATCATTACAAAAAAAAATTTTGCGTGCGAAATCAATCAAAATAATATCAAACGATATTATCCAAAAAAAATATACTAATTAAAATTTCTAAACAAAAAAACAATTAAAACAAAAAAACAACCTGAGACGAATAAATTATGCTATAGTTGGATTAGCATCTAGAATCTTACACCCACCCTTCCATGGACCAACTTTTAGGAATCTATACCTGGTCCCCATTATTGAATTTATTGATTAATAATTTACATTACCTTAATTGACCTGCAAATGTGTATGTGCTTATTGAAATAATAAGATTAATTTTTCATGTTAATTATAAAACAAGCCATAGCAAAAGTTTATTACAAAAAAAAAAATATATATTTTAGTAACAATTATATTTAAAAGACAATCATTCAAATAATAAAAAAACAATTCATTAATTGATTTAATTGAAATACAATCAAATATGCTACATTTAATGATAACCTGTTCAAATCGCAAAAATCTACAAATTTATGAAATGATTTTATAACCTAAATCAACATCTGAAATACCAATCCATCATAACAATAACAAACAAACCAAATAATGAATTTATTAAATTTTCCAATTCCATATTAAATTCAAAAAAAAAAAAAAAAAATATTAATTGATATTCATTACTTAAATGTTCATCGATTTTTGTTAAAATCAAAAATATTCTATTATATTTATAAAATTTAAATAAATTTTTATAATTAGATGATGATATATCATTTTTTGTTGCCAATCATAAATATTTTGTAATAGATTTTATTGATTTTAATTAAAATCGATGAAAATTCAATAATATTTTTATCATAGTTTATAAATTCTATAACTATATATTTAATTGACAATATTTTAGTATTATTCAGTATAAAAATTTCTTCAATTAATTCATTAAATGTTATATTTCTAATATAATATAAATTATTTATATTTGATTTCCAAGATATCCTTAAATCAGATGATGATTTATTATTTTTACAAACATGTTATTTGCCAATATATACAAATTATTAATTTTTTTTTTTATAAATCTGCTTTGTTATAATTTTATTAATTATTAAACGATTTGAAAATATTGATTTTGATATATTAATTTGAAATAAATCGCGATTACATAAATCATTATTATTTAATTTAATTTCATATCCTTCATTTTTTTTTTTTTTTTATTTCAGTCTATTCAATTAATTGATTTGTATTATACCATTTAAGAAAATATAAAAAAAATTCCAAAGGGAAACTAATAATTATACTTTTTCAAAATGATCAAAACAAATCTTATGGTTTTGTAAAAAAAAAATGCATATTTTTAGGCAAAAATAATTATAATATTTAACCAATTACCTGGTTTGCGACTCGCTCAGCAACAGATCTGTTGATGAAGTCGGCTGAAAAAAAAACCTATTTTTGTTGCGATTTTATATATTTTTTTTCATAAGCACCATAAAACTTATTATGAAAAAAATTTAATCAAAAGAATAAAAAAAATTTAATTAGACTCTATATCTACTATATATAAACATTAATATTTTTTTTATTATTTATAAATATAATTATAAGTATTAAATTGAAATATCCATTTAAGATATACTAATTAATTTATTTATTCTATTTTTTTTTTAAGAAAAAAATCAATATCCCGCGCTGAAAGCTCGGCCACTCGGCAATCAAAAAAAAATTTTCACCCAGCAACAAGAAAAAAAAGCTGCTAACTAAGGGGAGCAGATAACTCGTAGTATGTTGTTTAACAGCGATTTATGTCCAACAGTTTTTTTGTAATTAACATTATCTTTGTAACAAACAGTGCTTTCTTCAAAATTGCTCATCTTTATTATTTATTGATTTAATTTTATATTTTTATTTCTTTAATAATAAATAATATTATTAAAATAACTATAATAAGTATAAATATGCGTAATCACGAATCCAACCTGTGTACAAAATTTCATTGAAATTGGATAAAATTTATCATATGTTGTAGAACATATGAAATATTAATCGGAAATTTTAGCATGGACCCCCTCAGGCTACTAACTTCTACCTTAGTCTACACATGCGTAATCACGAATCCAACCTGTGTACAAAATTTCATTGAAATTGAATAATATTTACCATACAATATTTACCATGTGTACAAAATTTCATTGAAATTGAATAATATTTATCATATGTTCTAGAACATATGAAATATTAATCGGAAATTTTAGCATGGACCCCCTCAGGCTACTAACTTCTACCTTAGTCTACACATGCGTAATCACGAATGCAACCTGTGTACAAAATTTCATTGAAATTGAATAATATTTACCATATGTTCTAGAACATTTGAAATATTAATCGGAAATTTTAGCATGAACCCCCTGAAAGTATTAACTTCTATCATGGCCAATACATTCATAATCAAAAGGTCTACCTTTGTACCAAATTTCATTAAAATCAGATAATAATTACATGCTATAAAACACGTAATTATATAAAATTCGGAAACTAAAACTGTTTTCTAGGAACCCCCTGAAGGTCTCCAAATTTCAGGAGAGCCAACTAGATCACAAAATTAGCCTATATATAAAATATCTTTGAAATCGGTTAACAATTACTATATGCTGTAGTACATATAAAAAAAAATTAAAAATGAAATCGGAATTTTACATGGACCCCCTAATGCTACTAACCTGTAATTTGGTCAACCTATGCAGAATCATGAACTCAACCTGTGTACCAAATTTGTTTATTTATTTCTTCAGTCTGAGCTTGAGGGAGTCTATAATTTTTTATGTATACTGGGTTTTCATCCAGTACTGAGATTTTTTGTTTATAAAAAATATTTGTGCTTAAGATATCTCCTGTTAGACGAAATATATCTAAATATTCTCTACAAATTTTTAGTATCGAATCCTTGTATTTATCATCGATATTATCCGTATTTAATTCTGCCAATAATTTGTTATAACGTTCATCTTTTGTTTCTAAACTATTCCTTTTTCGAAGGTTTATTATATGATAATCTTTAAGCGATTGTATTTCTGGTTCTATATTTTTTAATATTACTTCATGTTCCAATTTATTTAAATTTTTTATGTGTGCTGCTCCTTTTGCTGGTATTATGCAGTTGGCTAAAAAACACCTTCCCGAAATTCTTCACTCATAATTATACTGTCTTCTTCCACTTTTATATTTATAGCTCGAATTTGCTGCATTCTAGCTGGTATAATTATATTTTCTATATTTAATGGTAATTTAGTTATCATTGGTAAAATTATTTCTATATTGTTTACATATATTGCAATCGTGAATATTTCATAATCAATTTTACATAAATTTTTTGACAAAAAATCTCGTCCTAGTATACCTCGTCCTAATTAAAATTGTAAAATCCTTATCTACGATATGGAATTCTTGTGTTACTTTTTCGTTTTCTAAATATATATTTGTAAATGTACTACCAATGGAAAATGTTTCAGTCTGTAACTCCAGTTATTTTACAACTTGTGTTTTCTAATTTAACATCATTACATATTTTGTTTTGTTTAAGTATGGATATATCTGCTTCAGAGTCTTTTAAAAATGTTTTAGTGCCTAAAGTTATGTTTGTGGAAATTGTAATGTAGTTTGTTAAATTTTTATTTAGAGCATAGATTTTTATTGTGGAATGTTGTTAGATTCAAGTTCCTCGATTGTTGGACATCGGGGACTGCTGCCTCGTTTCCCGACTGATTAACATAATTTATACGTCTATGATTTTGATAACGGTTGTTATTATTTCTATTATTGAAATTGTTATTATATCTGTTATTAGTACACATTCTGTAGTTAGAATTTCTATTATGGCTTGTGTTATTATTATTGTTATTATATCTATAATTATTGTTATTGGGTGTTGTTACTCTGTTTTGTAAATTTCTGTTATTACCGTGTATTCTATTTGTATAGAATTTCGATTTATGTTATATTGTCTTGGATATCTTGAACAATATTGATAAATTCGTGATGGTTCAATTGGTTGCTCAATTTCAGCTGCTAGTTGTACAGCTTCCTGTAGTGTTTTTGGCCTTTCTGCAAAAACAGTGGATTTTAAAGGATCGTTCAATCCATTTTTGAAAACATTTAGGGCTATTTGGTCATTTAGTTTCCCGATGAGCTCTTTGTTATCTTCACCTTGTTCTGTTATTTGTAATGTATTGAATTTATCAGTTAGATTTTTGATTTTTGCTGCAAAATTTATTATACTTGAATTTGCTTGTTTTATTTTAGATAATTCGGTGTGTAATTTTAACGGTGTATGTTTATTTTAAAAATATCTTTAAAAGTCTTTTTTAAATTTATAAAAGATGTTGGTGTTTCTGTTGAACTCAGTTTAATTCTGACCTTTTCTGAAAGTTTAGTCTTTATAATGAAGTTTATTAATTTCTTTTTTTCGTTTTCATCCTTTAAAGTCTCATGGATGTATTCAATTATAGCCCGAGCAGAATCAACGCAGAATACATACGCAGCCTACATAAGAAATGCCAAAAAAAGTTAAAATGTATGAAAATATATGAAACCGATTATAACAAACGCAGCCTACGCAGCCTCGTCGCAGAATCGAGAAAAAAGTTAACCAACTTTTAACTTTTTCCGTAAGTACGCTGGTAAATGTCACATTAATATCAGGTAGAAAAATATTGTTAGTGTAAATTGGTAGGTTTTTCGCAGCAAAACTACACTCAGAGAAAAATACTATAATAATAATTAGAATTCTTATTACTAGAATGGTTTTTTACTATTAAAATTGGTCAATGTGATTTATCCGGTTAAAGTTAATACGTGTAGACTATAGAATTAATAGTACTTTTATACTATTAATTTAATGATTTGGTCATATTATAATAATAGGACAGCATATTGAAAATTTATGGTATCTCATATTCTTTTAATAGGATATGCCCATTGAAAATTAATTAGGCACTACTATTGGAATTACCGGGTTGTACTATTGAAACTTATCAGATTATCTTATTAATTTAAAATGATACAAATTATTATTTTTATAGTATTCACTAATTATTTTAATAATGGCAAAACCATTAATTTCATTATGAAGGCGTTATTAAAACAATAGTGTGTACCATATTGGAAATTAATAGTGTGACCATATTGGAAAATATGGTACACACTATTGTTTTTACGAATACTTACAGATTT
Source organism: Rhamphomyia laevipes (assembly GCA_963920725.1). NCBI lineage: Eukaryota > Metazoa > Arthropoda > Insecta > Diptera > Empididae > Rhamphomyia > Rhamphomyia laevipes. The sequence goes on along the minus strand of OY987255.1, from coordinate 76,404,619 downwards.
ACTTACAGACAATAATTTTTGATTGTTTATTTTCTTAAATAAAAAACACAATATTAATTTTATTCATAGTTATTATTTATTAATAAAAAATATATGCGTATGTAATTATAAAAAACTCAAAAAACACATTTGTATATACATTATTATTAATATTATTATCAAATTATAATGTAACCACATGATCGTAATAGTAATATTTTTAATACATATAATTAATATTTTTTTAAACGGAATATTTTTTCAAGAAATTATTATTTCAAGAAATAAAATTAATATATTTTATTATTGTTTAAGACTTTTAATTAATCCTGTTACGTTAGGATTTGTAGTAGTATTAAAATTATAAAAAAAATTCTCAAGAAAACAATATACATTTTTCCCTTCAATGGGATATTTAAAATTCATGACGTGAAAAAGCTTAAATGTTACATCTAAACATTTAAGAAAAGATGAAAATTTATACAAAATACCATCATAATAGGTGTAAAATTGCTGCAACTTATGTTTCTCTGGCCCTATTACTAATATTATGGGCTGGTAGGACATACCTTTAGTAAAATAGTTTTCTTTTATTTCATCAATTTTCTCTTGATATTTACTGATGCAGGTGCAATGCAGTAAAGTTGATTGCTGCGAGTCAACTATACTAGGCTTCCATTTTTTCATATCCTGAGCTTGATGGGAGACCATTGCAGACTTTAAAACTGCATGCAATAACAAAAATATTATGCAATCACGTGAACCTGGATGAAAATATAAAAAAATTAAAAATATTTTAAAAATATATATCTTTAAACAACTTACTCTCGTCAATATCTTCTTCCAGCTGGTTGAGCAAATTTGTTGAAATTTTTTCTTTAATATATATTTTAAAATATGGTAATATTTTTTCAACAAATATTGGCCAGTTGTTATATAAGTTGGAATTATTTTCCGAAAATGAAATTTGAAAATCGATGTCAACCTAGAATTATATGTATTTTATTTCTCCATATTATTATGGAGAAATTAAAAAAAAAAAAAAAGTTACTAAAGTATGTCCAAGGCTATGTTTAAATAACGGCCATTTTTTCAAAATATTTTCAGAATCCTTTTTTATATCCTGTTCCCTAATATGGTGTACTTGTTTCCATTTCATAATGACTTCTGCCCAAGGCTCGTTATTATGAGCTAGCCAAATTATTATTGATTCTTCATCTTCTGATGCTTTAATTGCACATACATTTTTAGCTCCTGGCTCTTCAGATGTTACACCTGCAAAATAAAATATTTTTAAATAACCATAATAAACATTTGTAATTCACAATATTACCTTTTTCATCATTTGTTGATGATCTTTTCTGTTTTCGAATTTTTATTCGTGCATTTACAGCCTTGTCGTGCAGCTTTCCAATAGGATTAAGTCCTCGACCCCTTTTCTGTAAATAATAATCCTAAGAAATATGAACATAATTGAAAAAAAAAGTACAAAAATTTAAAAAAAGAAGAATTAAACATCAAAAGAAAATGAAAATAAAGATTATTTCTCACAGTGCATTCAGAAGAAAATATTGCTTTGATAGCATTTGAGCTACTCACAATATCACCCATTTGCATTTCTATTTTTTGGTCCGTGTAACTATCGACAATTAACGAAGTTAATGAATCTCTATGGACATCAGTTAAAGAATTCTTTTCTTTGTAATAATCAAGAATATCAGTACCCTTTTGGGATTTATTTAATAGTTCTGTCAAATCTGTGCCAGTAAAATTGCTGATTCTGAAATTCTTTGATGAATTGGTTGGCGAAGGACCTAGTAATGGAGAACTACATGGTGATGATGGCGATTGATCGTAGTATTCCATTCCCATACTGTTGTTTTTGATCCACTCTCTACATGTGTCTGTTACTGAGACAGTGGTTGCCTATATAAAAATAATTTTTTTTATATAATATTTATATACGTAATAAGAAAAGCCTTACATCTTGTCTCCACAAGTTTAAATGATATCTAAATTTCACTCTTAAGCCTAACTGTTGAATTGGAAAAATATTTTCGATATCTTCCTTCGTTAAAACCAACAGGCTTTCGATATCCAAACCACAAGCTTTATAAAAGAAAATATGGTTTAATTCTTGTGAATATTTATGTTTACAATATACATACAGTGGTTGTCAAAAAATGGGGGTATATTTTTATTTTTTACTTGTTTGCAACTGTACACGGTAATAGAAAAGTATATTTTAAAGTAAATACAAATAATTACATATCTGTACATTTTAAACATTTATTATAATTTATCTCTTTCAAATGATTTGCAAACAAAATTAAAAATTGTCCAAATTTTGGCTTTCACTGTAATTATTTTAATCGAAACCTTAAACAATTTCCAAATGTATTTAGACTTGTTCAAGTATTTATGCACTTTTTTAGAATTAATTTACCAAAAAATATATTTTCTTAAACAATTTCTTTTTTCTTAAACAAATTATAATTAATATTGAAACATTATAATATTCTTTTAGTATTATTTAACAAAGATTTTGAAAAATATCTAAACACAAATGGAAAATTAAAGCTGTATAGCGACTTGATAATATATAAAAGAAATATAAAAAATTAAAACTTTACCTTTAATGCGATCAAAAACTGCCTCCTCTAAACCAAATTTCACACATATTAAATCTTTTAGTTCATCCGATTCCGATGAATTATTTTCTTCACTAACTGTTTTTTCATGTTCAACAATGCCAATTGGAATTTCTGGTAATGGTAAGGTTAAGTATTCAATATTAAACTCTTCACCAGCCATTATAGATAATAAATTATATTTCACAATTAAATATTATCACACACTTTCAGTTATTTCCAAAAACACATATATATATTAAACACACTTTCACTTTCATCATATATCAATTATTTTAAAAAAAACACAACTATTCACTTTTAAATACTAAAAACGAATGCAAATTTCACCCGGAATCTGGCAAAATTCAATATAATAAATCCCGTTATATTCGCTTTAATAATATTTCATATTTATGCAATACGAATTACCATTAACTCAATAGTACACTTACTATTAATATGATTTTTAGGAATATTATACCATTAAACTAATAGTGTGTACACTATTAAATATATTTTTCAAAATGTTTTACTATTATAATAATAGTACATGTACTATTAAAAATATTTTGCAAAATGATTTGAACTATTATAATAATAGTACCAGTACTATTAAAATATTTTTTTGGAAATGCGTTATTCTTACCCAATAGTTTATAGTTTGATACTATTTCATTAATAAGATTTACCATTAAATTTAAATGATAATATAATTAAATTTATATGATTGAAATTATTAGAATTTAATAGTATTAAAGTATTTAAAGTTATGTTACAACAATATTAAAAAATCCTATTGATTCAAAACTATGTCTAATTAAATTTATATTATTGTAAGATTCTTCAATACAATAGTATAAGGACTATTAAATATTCGTGAAAACCATTGTATTAATGGTAATATACTATCAATATTCGTACTATTGAAACAATGAGAGCATTATTATTCTTTTATAGGATGTTTTTTCTCTGAGTGTACTTTTGATTGTGTTCGGTAAATATTTTTTCTTATGTAGGCTGCGTACATTGGCTGCGTACGTATTTGATTCTGCTCGGCCTATTAAGTTTAAGAAGTTATCTAATTTTTTAACATCACCCTCAAATTCTGGGATTATTTTAAATGTTGTAGCAATATCGAATGTAGCCATTTTTATAATATCTTTCTCTTCTTTAAGTTCAGTGTCTTCTTGTTCGTCTTTAGTGTCGTCGTTTGTTATGATGGAATTGTATAGAATATTTTGTGAGTATTTATTTAAAATAACTAATAATTCGTTGTATGTAGCAAAGAATTTGTCCTTATAAATTTTTAATATATCTTGGTTGGTTGATTTTGAAAGATATTCAAAAGAGTTTTTGTATTCCCTATACATATATATTTTTTACAATAGTATGTTTATTCAGAATATATTCTGCAGTGAAATTTCTATTAGACTTCTTTTTGAATATAAGTAGTATGTTGTTTAAATTATCATTAAGATTTTTCAATTCTTCTAAATTTGACATAAGGAAAAACTTTTTATTTTTGAGTAATATTTTTACATTATTTTTTTTTTTTTTTTTTTTTTTTTTTTTTTTTTTTTTTTTTTTTTTTTTTTTTAAACATTTAAATTATTTCTAGCAACTTTTTGTGCTATTTTTTGTGCAAAATATTTTTTTATAAAATTATACAGAATTTGCAATACAACTACTACTAAAACTATTACAATTATCAGCTTAAATGGTGTTAATTTAAAATGTTCTTCTTGTTTTGTATTTATAGTTGCCGCACTACCAGCACTATTGTTTATAATTACTGTTCAGGACGGGAATGTTCATTACCCATGTTTTAAATCATAAATTTAATTATCTGAATTTAAATTATATGCAGCTTCTAATATACTAAAATTTTTATTAAACAAATAAATGCTTTTGTTCTTCTCGTTGTTTCTTTTTAATTTGTTTGATTTGTTGTTGAAAGAAATTTTGTTCTTCTTTGGTTTCTGCTATTTTGTAAATTCTAACAAATTTTTTAATTCTTTACGCTCCTGCACTATCTTTCCGCCACTTGCTTTTGTTGGAATTGTTGATGGCTGTTGCACAGTTGGTGTACTGCGACTTGATTGCGTCCTCTTTCTGTATTCTTCAATTGTAAGTGGTTTTCGGATGCTTCTTAATTTCTTTCTCCAATTCGTTCGGCAGGATCGCTATGTAATAACTCGTGATTCACCTTGTAGTTCTATCTTCTATCTGTGAAATACAAGAATTAGTGCACTATCTTTAGAAGAAGCAGCAATGCCTCATTTCTACTAACAACAGGCAGAAATTGCCAAATTATGTTGTTGGAGTTCAGAGATTGAGTGTTAGAATTTTTAAGGCGTGTTGCCCTGTATAAATGAAACGATCAAATTGACTTTAAAATTATAAGTGATTTTATTAAATCATTTTGCTTTCTTATATACTAATTTTGTTTACATTAACAAATTCTTTAAATGCTATATGCTAATGCAATTTTACTTAAACTATATAAAAATTTAGGTAGTATGATTACTATGATTATTTAGCTAATTATTATTATTATGGGAAAATATAAAATTTTACTTTATAATATTAAAATTTACTTTACCTTATTAGAATTAATATTAATATTATTAAATTTATTATTTTCACACGGTATGTGTTTATCTATGTATTACAATCGATTTCGGTCAAATAGTGGAATTCCAAAAAAAAAAAAAAATTCTAAATTATGTAAAATAAATTCTTGGTGTCTTTTTTAAAGTTATCAAATACACTTTTGTGCATTTTGGAAAATCTATAACATTGAAGTTGCATTCCCAATGAAGCAAGCATTATGCATTTAATATCCGAAAATCTTATGTTTCACTGTGCCACTAGGTATAATTTTTCTATTTACATTATACTTTTCCGACATTTATTAAAAAGTATGTATAGTTGCGAATTACATAATTCGTAAATAATGAATAATTACATTACTGTCCATTTTTATACTTATATAATCGTTGTCGACTTCCAAATCGAAAGACTCATATCTATTTAATTATATTTCCTTATGCGATTAAGGTGACTCTTTTACATACATTATACATTATTTTCAGTTAGTTAATTTTTATCCATAAACCTATAAATATTGATGAATAAATCACATTAAAAATTATTCATAATAATAAAAAAAGGAAAAAATAAAATAACAATATTTTCACAGATCGATACTTCAACGTCAACTACAGTTAAAAATTCTGAGCCTAGTGTTGATTTTCTTAATTCCACAGTTGTAATGGATATTTCCAATTCTACAATTGGTAATCGGAAGCCAGTACAGAAAAAATCAAACGTTAGTATAACACATGCAGTATTGCTTCTGCAAATTAAGTAATGTTTTATATACTTACATGCAGTTAGACATGAAAAAGAGAAGTCTTGGTGCAATCAAAGTCACAACTGATTTTGCTGATATCGAAAAGAAAGCCAATACCGTTGATGCAAATATCGCTCCACATAGTCAAAGAAAACTCCAAACTAACGAATATAATGAGCCCTCTAATTTTACATTGGCTTTCCAAAATTTGACTATGCTAAAAGATAACAAAGAGTACAGAATTAAAAGCATAGATCCTCAAAAGGAAAAACATCTAGAAAGGCTTGGGATGGGTGTCAGTTTTAAAAGGTAACCATCATTCCAATGAAAACCATCATTGATTTAAATATTACAAAGCATCTATGCTTCCTTGGTTCATTTTATGAAAAAATAATTGAATAGGCTTCGAAAACCTCTGATCTCAGAGTGTTTAAAACAAAGTATCTTAAGGGTTGTAACCAAGAAATTGTTAAATAACAACTTCTTAAAAATTGATCAACTATTTTGATCAAGTCTATTTCATAAGTATTTGATTAGCCACTTTTCGCTTATACAGTTTTTTATATTCAAAGTAAAAAAATAAAATAATTGTTTTATTTTTTAAACAAAATTTAATTTTATATAAAATTTCGCTCTTATATTTTTTTTACTATGTTGCTTTGCCACAATGTTATCTAAAACTTCATTATACAAAGTTTTTATTTAGATGTTATAGTTTATTTTAGAGCTAATTCTTCTATTGACAATATGGGTAAATGAGAAAAATAATGCAATTTCTCATATAAAAATTGTAATTATACATATAGCTAAGTATATACTGGGTA
>OY987255.1:76152364-76397628 GCA_963920725.1 Rhamphomyia laevipes | reverse complement strand
GTGAGTACATCTCGTTGGGTAGTGTTTCTAGTAACGAGTGCCATGTGGGGCCCCAAAAAATTGGGCCAAAAATAATAAACATAATGTGGGTATCAAATTAAAGATCTGGAAGAACAGGTATCTTTGGGGCAAGTAATGGTAGCGTTTCGGGCAACAAGGTTCATGTGGGGGCATGATAAATCATGTGGGGTAGAAATTAAAGGTCTCAATGAGTACATCTCGTTGGGCAATGTTTCAGGTAAAGAGGGCCATGTGGGGTCCCTAAAAATGGAGCGAAAAATAACAAAAATCATGTAGGGTATCAATTTAAGGGCCGGGAATAGTATATATCTTTGGGGCATGTAATGGGAGTGTTTGGGGCAACCAGAGCCATACAGATGTTTTTTTGCTCTTGCGTCGGTTAAAAAAAAAGAACACTCGCTTTGCATCGGTCCTTCGTTATGGGTCGATAATTTTTTATATTGTTTGGGTTATATATATAAATATATATAGTATATATATATATATTATATAAATCAAAAAAATCGAATTGTAAGCCGTTTTCGCTCTTCTGGCTCATTAAAGACAATACATGGAGGTGGTAGATCGCACAAATCAACCTATTGCAAAAAAGCATCCTTTTATATTAACAAGTTCTATTGCAAGTGAATTGGACTTAGAACTTTCCCACATGACCATCCAACGCCGAACTGTGGAGGGGGTCTACCAATGTTAGAATTTGCAAAGACGCATATAAACTGGACTGTTTCCAAATGGAGAACAATGTTTTTTTCTGATGAATCAAAGTTCAACATGATGGGTTCCGACGGATTAAGATTAGTGCGCATACCAAAAGGAGACTGCTTTGAAAGGCACCATAAAGCACGGGGAGGCAACATAATGGTCTGGGAATGTTTTTCTGGCCATGGAATCGGGCCAAAATTAGTGGCATAATGGACAGTTTCATGTACAAATATATTCTTATTATATATGTGATATATATATATATATATATATATATATATATATATATATATATATATATATATATATATATGTACTACTTATATATATATATATATATATATATATATATATATATAATATAGTAAATATATATAAACAATATAAAAATTCTACAGTTTCTGACTAAAACTTAAAATATTTGACCGACTAAAAAGTATGAAATAATAAATAAATAAAAAAAAAACATTTTTTAAAAATACTTTCCTTTATAAATAGTCATATGTGACTAAAAACTAATAAATAATACTAAAATTATATAATCTTTCATTCTTGTATCTAGAGTTTCAGTAATGGTCAATTGTAGTAGGGTTAACTGCAAACGTACTAGATTAGAGATTCAGCAAAGGTAAAGTATAGTAAAAGGGAAAGGAACAGCGATTTATGTCCAAAAGTTTTTTGTAATTAACATTACCTTTGTAACAAACAGTGCTTTGTTCAAAATTGCACATTATTATTTATTGATTTAAAAATTAATAATTTTATATTTTTATTTCTTTTATATTTGATTATAACGAAAATAACTATAATAAGTATAAATATGCGTAGTCACTAATCCAACCTGTGCACCAAATTTCCTTGAAATCGGATAATATTTACCATATGATCTAGAACATATGAAATATTAATGGGAAATTTAAGCAAGGATCCTCTAAATCTACTTACCTCTACCTTGGTCAGCCCATGCGTAATCACGAATCCAAACTGTGTACAAAATTTCATTGAAATTGGATAATATTTACCATATGATCTAGTTCTAGAACTATGAAATATTAATCGGAAATTTTAGCACGGACCCCCTCAGACTACTAACTTCTACTTTAGTCTACACATGCGTAATCACGAATGCAACCTGTGTACCAAATTTCATTGAAATTGGATAAAATTTACCATCGAGAACATATGAAATATTAATCGGAAATTTTAGCATGGACCCCCGAAGTTACACACCTGTATCTAGGTAGGCTTGCGTACAATCATGATACCAAACTACGTGCCAAATTTAATCCAAATCTGAGACATAATTTTTTTTTTTAGTTTTTTCCGTAGAACAACAACACAGGTTCCCACATAAATGGGAAAATCTAACATGGTCTCACTGAAAGTATCGATATCATCTTGTAAAGACACCAGGATGAAGTCTGTTAGAGCTTGTGTGTCAAATTTTATTAAAATCTGACGAGCGTTTCTAGGAGATGCTGTTGCGCACATAAAATGCGCATGCGCATTGCATTTTCAGACTGTCCGACCTTGGAAACGCTTAGAAAATTTGTTTGAGCGAGTTTTTTTTCGACCATCACCAGGCTTCATAGTTATTCCATAACTACTCGTAATATAAAACAGAAAATGTCGTGATTTATGCGAAGTTTAAAAATTGAAGTAAATATACGGAAATATCCCGCAAATAGTTTAAGTAGCGACATTTGTAAGACAATTTAAGTATACTGCACATATATCTGTATGTATAAAAGAAAATTAAAAAAGTAAAATAAAAAAAAATGAAAAAAACAATAATAAAAATTAGTAGAAAATTAATTAAGAACTAAAAAATAAGAAAATTATTTTTTATGAAAAAAAAATAGACGTACATAGTAATTATGAATGGGACGAAATTAAATTTAAAAGTTTTGTTTTTAACATTTGAACCGAAATATTAAAATCTATAAGATCAAATGGCGGTGAAATTATAGTAATTGCTATTAAAACCAGAATATTTATTGTCATTATTCCGGGAGAAATTAACATTAAAGAACCGTTGGTAATGAACCTTACAAAGCAGAAACGTTTATAATAGACAAAATTGATAATTCACATGATATGATAACAAACGGAAAACAAAAATAATTTATGCAACAGATCGTCTATCAGAGAGTGTATTATAACTAATAAGTTTTATTATAACTAATTATTCATATCACTCCACGAAAGACCTCTTAGAGCAAATATAGAAAATCATTCGAGCAATACTCCGAGATATTTAAAATAGCGAGACAAAGTTGATCACCAATTGTGTAAATACGGGAAAACGAAATTAAGGAACATTTACTAACAGAGAGCTGGTTTTTTAAAAAAAAATATGTTACTTTTCACTTATTAATGGCTTGATATGAAAATAAAGGTAACCTGTAACCAACGCCTCTAATATTTCTAATATTTTTGGTATAACGAATTGCTTACATATACCTATATAATTATCAATTTTATTTCTTCTCTCTGACTTAAAACCAGGTACCAGAAACGAACTCTTCCATACAGAGAGGGGAAATATGCTGATTTTAAAGATACATTAAAGATTATGGCACAATAAGGTATGTAACGAATACCACAGTTACGGACAAAACCAGACGGTATACTATCAGGACCAGGATTAAAGTTGAAATTAATATTACTAATATATTGAAGATGAATTGCCCATATAAATGAAAAACTTCATCAATAACAAATTCATTATTTCTATATACTGACTCAAAAAACGAAGCAAACAAATTACGAATAGTTTGTGGAATGTCAGTACATTTATCAATAGAGGGGTACATTTATCAATAGATAAACAAATGATTTTTTAAATTTGTTTATCATTAATAAATTGCCAGAATTTTTCTGGACATGATTTGATACTATTTTGTATATTATTAATGTACAAAAAATAAGCATTAGTAAATGCTATTTTGAATTCTAATTTCAATTTACGATATAACCTAAAATCAATATGGGACTTACTTAACCGCCATTTTCTATATGCACGATTTTTTTGGGATTAATGGTCACTAACTGTCACCACGGTTATATATAAAAAGGTTAGGAAACATAATTTATGTTAGGTGTGTAATGTCAAATTGCTGTATATACAAATCAATTTCAAAAAGTGCAGCAGTAATTTACTTTTCAAGAACATTCATTTGTTTCGCTGGAACGTTCACTCGACACGTTCTTCCTCGCCTGCTAAAACTCATATGTAGAAATTAAGCGAAAATTGTATTTTTTTATTTTCTACTATTATCAATAGTAGATAATCAGCCACGTTATATAGTGAACTTTTAGCTTCATATTATTGCACAACAACATTTTGCACCAAATTACATTTCCTTAAAAAAAATAAACATTTTTGTTTTTATTGAAATAACTTGCGGAAAATGCTCCTAATAAGAACAATAAGACTAGTTAGCTTTATGATCTGTATTTTAGAAATTATTTTTTGAGTTTGTTCAACGGTGGAGGTATTTTTTTTAAACACCCTGAAATTCAGAGGGTTTCTAAGATGAACCTCATCACACATACTATTTTTTCTTAAATTGATGAAAGCACTTTTGTAAATATTTACATATAAGTATATAGATATATATACATACCTGGATAACGAGGCCACAATATACAGGGTGCCCGCGCTACGTGTGTGTTAATTTCGGGAGGTGATTGGGAATGACGAAAAACGAAGAAAATCGTTCTACAGGGGGCTTTTAAAATATACCGTTACCAAGATACAGGGTGATTAATTTTTATTATTTTTTTTTTATAGTTTTACATAAATGGCAAAATTTCGCAAACTATTTAATTAAATTCTTATTCAACAGGTAATTGTCGTAGCTTTATTTTGATGTATCATTTGATCATATTAAGTTTTGCCAACGTGCAAATTTAGTTTTTTAGTAAAATCAAAATTCTCAAAAAAGTTACGGAATAAAATATTTTTTTATTTAATTTTAAATTAACCGCCATTTTATTCTCTATCAAAAAGCTGAAGGTTTGAAAAAGCTGTACCTGACGTACAAAAAGTTACAGGTCAAAATTAAATTATATGCAAAGGTTATTGCATTAAAAAAACTTAAAGTTATGAATTGCAATCATCATTCCAAACTATACAAAGCTATAACTAGATAATAAAACCTATTCGACTTGAAACTATACAAAAGTACAAATAAATCATAGTACACCAAGATAAAACGTCATTATGAAAGCAATTTTTATTTCTCTACCCATTTTTTAAAGAAAATCACTATAAGCGTGCTCTGGCTTTAAAACCTTTCATCAAATAATTATGTGTATGAGGAATATTTGTTCTGATATAAAAGACCGAGGTCATGTTTTTACATTCATACTTGTACCGCGTCTGGAATATAAGCAAGTGGCGAAATTTAATGAGCTAAGAATACTGGAAAAGAAGTAATCTATAGAGAAGGATGATACCCTTATGCAAGTGGATTCAAATTAATTCCAAAATGAACTCAGTTATATATGGGAGAGTTCAATTTTGAATCAACTTTGTGTTTCAATTAGGAATCAATTTTAAATCAACTGATGTTCCATATTAGACAAATTTTCGATTCAACTTTTTTATTCAAATTGGATTCAATTCTGATACAAATTTCTGATACACTTTGGAATTCAAAATGAACTAATTCTGATACAAAAACGAATTATAATTGAATAAAAATTGAACTAATTCTGATACAAAAATTTAATCCGAAATGAACTAATTTTGATTAAAAAATTAAGTAAATTGTAGTCAAAAATTGAGTAAAATAAAAATGTTTTTCAGATAATAAAAATTTAATTATAATTATATAATTTTTTTATAATTTTTTTTTTAATATATTTAATATAAATTTTTAAGAACGTTCTGAATATATTTTTTTTAAAATTCAAATAATTTCCTCCCAGTGCTCCTTAATTCATGTAACTCAAAAATTTTGATATTATGTTCAATATCTTGGCCTATATTAAAATTTTTTTCATTGCAGTTTACACACCAGCAGTGGGATTCTGTAAGCACATTGACATTGACATAGACATCGAGATATATCAATGCTAGATATCTATGTGTAAAAATATGTTGATTCTATAACCACATTGGCAATTTTAAAAATATTTCTCTAATATCTTTTAAGCTCTTTGTGCGACATCTGTTAGAATGTTTTTTGAACTATATATTTGAGGTTTCTGATGTTTAAAAATTGTGCCAAAAATTCAAAAATTTGTTTATAAAATTAATTAATTATAATTGTATCCGTGTACGAAATTCAATTATACTTACCCAATTTACATAATTTAAAATTATGTTTGGTATTAATTTGAAATAAACAGTTGTAATTAAAAAAACTCTTTAATAGTTTTAAATTATAATCTATGTATTTATATTTAAGCATTTTTTTTTTTTTTATTTTCAGCCAATGTTTGCAATGAAAATGACATAAATTGTTATTAATTGAACTTAAATTTAGTTCTTTTAATAAATTATGTTTTTCTTTGTTTGTTTCCAGCAGCTTGTCCATTTTCCTATCTAATTAACTTCCAAATCTCATCCTTTTCCTCAGCGGTGGTGTTACGATATTCTAAAATTAATCAAAAAAATAATACTTATTACATGCTTTTTATAATTTGTAAATAATTAATGTTACAATTATTGGTATTTCATTTTCGCTTTGTACAGCACTAGATGTGGTAGGTATATTTTCATTTACCAAAAATTAAAAAAAAAAAAAAAAATATTTAAATTTTTTTGTTATGTTAAAAATCTTACCAATGATGCAACATCAACCACAATTTCTGCAGCTGATTCAGGTAAAGGGATTTCAGATGTAAACCCTCACATCTCCCTTACTTCAGTCACACCTTCAATTGCTGCTTGGCCACAAATTTCTAAAAAAAAATTTCTTCCATCGGACTTAAATATTTTGCCTTTGGTCCACCACCCGTACCAGAGGCATATATTTTTGCTGCTCTGGGTGGTTTTAAAACCTGGCACTTGGTGTCTCTCCAGCTGTGGCGCCATCCATCAGGGTTTTTTAGAATTTAGCTGTGACGTTATTTGCTCTGACCAAATCCTTATTAATAAATAAAAAATCAATAAGGCATTCAAGTTGTCCATTCGTCCTCCTTTTTTGATTCATATTCTATAGCAAAAACCTATAACATAAATATTTAATAATTGAATTGAATAAAAAAATCTTTTATAGTACTTACCAATATTTTACTACCTTTAAACACTTTTTACTAGCTTATCTTTTAATTCCACAGCCCAAATTGATATTCTATAGATATAGTATAATAATAAAAAATTATTTAATAAATGAAATAATTATTAAATAACCTTTACTTTTAATTTACACAGCCTATATGGCTGTCGATAAAAATATCTATGTGTGAGCGAAAAATATCAATGTGTAACTTTACAGAATACGAAATATCAATGTGGAAACACGAGTATCAATACCCACATGAATATATTTTTTTTAAAATTCAAATAATTTCCTCCCAGTGCTCCTTAATTCATGTAACTCAAAAATTTTGATATTATGTTCAATATCTTGGCCTATATTAAAATTTTTTTCATTGCAGTTTACACACCTGGTAATAGATCAAAAATACAAAAAAAAAGAAAAAAAAAGAGTAGTTTAAAAGAAACAAACACAGCAGGGATATCTTCCAAAATATCGCCAGAAACCACGGCTGGTGGCGAGGCCTTGGCTGTTTTACAAGATAAGATGGCTAAGTTGCCAGTGGTAAAAAAACAACGATATAGAGAACCGAACTCAGTCAACGAAAACATCAAATACAATATCTCTAAATAATTCATTCAAAAAAAGTGAAAGAATGCAAAGGTCCCCAACAACTAGATCTGCAAGTACAAAAGATACCAGAAATGATCAAACTAAAGATCTAAAAAAAAGAAAAAAAGCAAGTACAGTCAATCTGGATATAACACCGCTAAGCAAGAGAACCAGATGGTTATCTCTGACTCTGTGTGATTTCAATAATTTCGCAGAAGCATTCACAAGAAAGAGAACGAAGAGCATAAAGTCCAGTACGAAAATATGTCAAAAAAGAAAAAAATATCCTCTGAAGAAAATAGAAGCAATCGAGTACACTAAGGAAAAAACAGAAGAGATTCATTCAAAAATTGTGAACTTAGAAAATGACCTGAAACATGCTAGAAAAGAAATTCAGGAATTCAAAGGTGTAATTTTAGAAATTCCAGCTAAGGAGACTCATCAACCACCAGCAATCACAAATGCAGTTGCACAAGAAACAGAATGGATACTTCAGAAAAATAAAAAGAAAAAAAGTAAAATATAAAACATAAATAAGGCTTCAAATAGATATACACCTAATACTAAAAACAATAGCACAAAAAAAAACACTAAATGTAAACACAGTAGAAGACTACAGAGAACTATCGAAAGTCACAAATAGCATTAAATTGGAATGGCACTCGATTGAAAATAAACAAACAGGGTTAAGACCAGGTATCTCCATACATCATGCGATCCACAGCAAATAGTTGAAGAGCTACGGGAAGATCTTAAAAGCTGAAAATAAAATAATAAAAAATAAACTTAATTGTAAAGAATATATCACTAACTTACCGCTATTCACACGTACCTTTGAAAATACAGAAAACATCAAAAACATATTTGAATCAAAATACATCTGCAATATGAAAGTAAAAATTGAAGCTTTATGCTAGAGATACTCTCGCCACGCCGCTCTCGACGATCTGCCGGTTTGAAATTTCAAATGATGGCTGTGATGGTTGTAGAATTTTTGAGTAAATACTCTCAAAGCGGCAGAGCGTCATGATAACGAAAAAACATAATCAAACATTTGTTTTTTTTATATATAAAATTTCATGTTTTATAAAATTGTTATATAAAATTTCATTCGTTTTTACTGCATCAATTAATGTTTCTTCAAAATTCATCTTACTTCTGTAACAAATGTTTTTGTATGAGAATAACAATATAAAAAACTGATATTCCAATCCGGCACTGCGGCATTAAGTTGAAATTCAACCAACATTCTAACGGCACCAGCGGCACAACGGTGGCGAGTTTATCTGCTTTCATATATTTCTATATATCTGAACTTTTGTTTGACAGCGCGGCAGCCAAATGCACTAACTGTGGAGAAGCTCATCCGGGCAACTATAGAGGTTGCATGGTAGCAAAAGAACTGCAAAAAAGAAAAAACGCAAAAGCAAACACCAATGCAACGTTTCGTTCCGAAATCACCAGTTTCAAGTAGAATACCAGAAGGCACATTATACGCACATTATAATAACAGAGAAACAAGAAAAAAAGCACAACAAGAAGCGACAGACCCAAGTATCTATAACATGATTGGAAATCTAACTAATAGAATGAACAACATAGAAGAATACATTGCTGATTTTAAAAGTGTAAATAACCTTAAATAACACACGAAGAATATAAAATACTTAAATTGAACGGAAATGGAGTCCAAAACAAAATTCAAGAATTAGAGATCCTTCTACATCAACAAAATAAAGATATTTGTCTAATATCTGAAACTCATCTTCATAATCAAATGTATCTGAAGGTGATAAATTAGTGCTATGCTTATTAAAGAAAATATCAAAGCCTATCAAGATCAAAACATACAAACAGATAAAATTCAACTGACTATGATAATAGTAGAAACAACTAAAGAAAAGATTGCATTTGCTAAAGTACAATTTAAAAAAGGAAGACTACACAATGACGCTAAAAGCTTTAATGGATGCAGATATCACTCGACAGGAAGTCCAACATACTGGCAACAATAAAACGCCAGACCTGCTAGATTTTTTCATCAGTAGAAAAGTGACTTCTAATTTTGTTTGTACGGAAGACAACTTTGACCTAAGTTTTGACCATTCTGTGGTAATCCTTACGTTCAAAGACAAACTAATTATTAAAAGAATAAATCCAACTCTAGTAAATAAAACAACAGACTGGACTAGATTTAAATTTGAATTTCAAAACTTAATTGATGTTTGAATTACCAAGCAAACCAGAATGCAGCATGGAACAACACAAAGACTTCAACGTATAAAACTATTGCAATCAATTTCCCTAAATACATTACAACGTTAGTAAAAGAAAAAAGAATTGCCAGAAGTAGATGGCAAGAATCTCGTGATCCAACAGATAAAAATATTTTGAACACAAAAACAACAATTAAAACGTAAAATACAGAAATTCAAAGAAACTTCAATAACAAAGTATCTTGAGAACCTCACAACGACAGAACGAACCGACTCATTATGGAAGGCTACTAAAAAAATCAATAAAGATGTAACACACGTACCACCAATAAAAAACAATAAGAAAAAAGTAGATGCATTTACAGAACACCTAGAAAAACAGCACATCAAACCACCTGCATACAGACGACTTACCATTAAATGACGATCATGATATAGTACTCGTCACTTCACAAGAGGTTGCTGCAACAATAAAGAGATACTTTAAAAAATAAAATCTCCAGGATACGACCTGATAACAAACGAAATACTAAATAAACTTCCGAAAACAAGGTATATCTATGTTAAATTTACTTATAAATGCTACTTTTAGATTAAAGTATGTTCCGAGCATGTGGAAAGTTGCGGAAATGGTAATGTTGCCGAAACCAGGAAAACAAGCTAATGATATTAACTCTTACAGGCCAATTTCATTGCTACCAACGATTTCTAAACTGATGGAAAAGCTATTTCTGAACCAACTAAAAATTTAGTAACAAACTATCAGTTCGGCTTCAGAGAACAACACTCTACAATCGAACAAATACACCGAATAACAAACATAATAGAAAATGCCATTGAAGAAAAGAAAGTTTGTTCAGCCATTTTCCTCGACGTAGCCCGTCCAAGCATCCAAGTGTCATATACAAAAGATCCAAGTGTCATGCATCCAAGTGTCATACAAAAGATACAAAGATTTCAAAATAAAATATTACGTGTCATAGTAAATGCTCCATGGCAAATCAGATGTGCAGGGCATTAATCATAAGAAACGATAGCGATAGTCTTGTATCGTTTTAATTCAAATTTAGGATAATAAGAGACGACAATCGGCACCGGCTCACCGGGTTGTCAAATTTATAATGACGTATTGTGTGTAAAACGATTTCGATTTTAGTTTTAATCAGAATCATACGAAACGATATCGTGAAATGAGTATCGTTTTATCTATCAAATTTACAAGATATCAAATAAGCAATCGTGAAGTTTAGTAGTTAGTTAGTTAGTAAGCGGGGGATTATATCCCCAACACTAGGCCACTAGTTGGCCCATAAGTATCCCCTTGAGTAACAACAATCTTTACTCTCTACTGCTGTTCAAGCCACCCCGCATTCTTAACGAACCTTAGCAGATCCCTGACCGGGATCCTTACCAACTCCTCAAGTCTATCGAACCGGTAGTTACCTAAAATGCGATATCTACTCCTGCTTAATACAGGGCAGTCACAAAGCATGTGACTGATATCTTCCGCTACACTCAAGTCTTGGCAACCTCTGCATGAGTCCACCGTGGTTAGCCCCTGACCATTTTTCCTAATAGGCAATGCCCTGTTATTACGACCACCGACGTTCTGTGATAAAAGCAGTTTTGTCCTGCTAAGGTTCCTCTCTGGCCAAAGTCCTTTGAACACCTGACAGGTGTTGGTATTGACCCATATTTCAGCTACCTTCTTCTCTTTGATTCTGTCAATCTCTTTCTTCATTACACCCAATGGGACAAGAATATTGATCAGCGACCTCTATATCCTTTTCTGAGCCCTTCCTAGCCAGTTCATCAGCTTGCTCGTTCCCGTATATGTCACAATGACCAGGTACCCAACAAAGTTTTACCGTACTAATTCTGCACAGCTCTGCATCTCCTAACCAAGCTTGATTTTATTACCATTGAATCAAGCGCCCTGATGGCAGCATGACTGTCGACATAGATTGTAATATCCTCGTGTGATATCACCTCCATCGTTGCTAGTGAGGCCGCACATTCTATTGCTAGCACCTCCGCCTGAAACACACTGCTGAGTTTTGGCAACCTCACTGATTCCTCTATATTTAGTCTTTGATCCGTCCGTAAATATAGCAATCCCATTCTCCGGTATTACCAAATCTCCGTCCCATTCATCCCTTGTCGGGATTCGAATGCTGTAGTCTTCCTCAAAGAACATCTGTGGTACTATATAGTCTGTTTGCACTCCTGTAGTATCTAGTTGATATTCTTCCAGTATACCACTGTGTATACGGCTTAAATTTTAGGGCTTGGGACTCACGAAGTCTCAATGCCGCCTGCGCTGCATTGTTTTTAACCACCTCGCTCACGTGATGTAGATCAAAAATGATCTCCATGCCTTTAGTTGGTGTGGTACGAAGAGCTCCCGTAACACTTATGCACGCCATCCTTTGTACCTTTTCCAACTTTCTCATCACCGTTTTCTTCTCCACTGCTGGCCACCATACTAGCGCACCGTACATTAGTATAGGTCTCACGACGCTGATGTAGAGCCAGTATGCTATATCCGGCCTAATTCCCCATTTCATCCCTGAAAATCTCTTGCATGTAAATAATGCAGTGGGTGCTTTTTTCACCATTTCCTCAACATGTCCAGTTCAGTTTGCAATCCAATATAATTCCTAGATATTTCGCGCTGTTCGAGAGTGTCGGCTCCACTCCGTTCAGCGACGGTAGATTAAAGACTGGAATCTTCCTCTTCCTGGTGAAAAGAACCAGCTCTGTCTTGGCTGGATTCACTGATAGCCCACAGCTATCAGTCCACCTCGCTACTATGTTGAGGCCCTTTTCCATCAACATGCTGATAGTATCCAGGAATTCCCACTTACCAGAATCACAAGGTCATCCGCATATGCAACAACCTTGTACAATTTCCTCTCCAATTCCTTCAAGACACTGTCCATTACCAGCAGCCACAAAAATGGCGATATCACTCCTCCCTGCGGTGTGCCTCTGGTGACAGATAGTTTTACCTCACTAGTGCCCCAACTTGACGTTATGTTCCTTGTCTTCAGCATCTGGGCAATCCAGATTGCAACACCTCTATTCACACCTGCATCACCTAGCGCTTTCTCAATGGCTTCAGTCTTGACATTGTTGAACGCTCCTATGTCAAGGAACGCTGCCAATGTGTACTCCTTATAATTCAGCGACATTTCAATTTGCGACACCGTATTATGCAGTGCCATCTCTACTAACCTTCCTTTCCAATAAGCATGTTGTGCTGTCGAAAGAGAGCCATCTCGACAGTTGCTTTTTATGTGGACCTCCACCAATTTCACCATTGCCTTTAGCATAAAGGATGACAAACTGATTGGTCTGCAGTCCTTTGCCGCAGTGTGGCTATTCCTACCGGCTTTTGGTAGGAATATAACCCTTACATCTCTCCAGCTTCTCGGTATGTACCCCATATATAGTCAGCTCCTGAAAATTACTACCAACCATTTTGCCAGCGATCCAGGGGAACTTGGCAGCATAATCGGTCGAACACGGTCCGGACCTGGTGACTTATATGGAGCGAATGATTTGATCGCCCATACGACCTTCTCCTCTGTCACAATAGCTTTGGCTAACTCCCAAAGTTGTTGCGAGCCTCCTGTGCAATGTGTGCACTCATTGTCCCCTGGTCGGGAGCCAGGAAAATGGGCCTTCATCAGTTCATCCAGTGTATCCTGGCATGATTCCGCCCATTCTCCATTCTCTTTAGTTATGTAGTTCGGAACGGTTGGTTCCTTCGCCAATAACTTCCACAGTATTGCTGTCTCATTGACACCTTCCATTGATTCACAGAACATTTTCCATGATTGCCTTTTGGCTTTCCTTACTGTGTACTTAAACTTCTTTAGACCTTCCTTATAGTTGTCCCAGTCGACTATACAGTTCTCCCTTTTTGCTTTGTTGTGCAGCGATCTTGCAATTCGCCTACACTCTTCTACCTCGGCATTCCACCACGGTGGTTTTCTACCGTTTTTCGTCCGACTGACAGGACAGCTCTTGTCAAAGACATCTGCCATCAGAGTGTCAATGTCATCAACCACCCTATCAATCATTTTACTTTTCGTTAGACGTTCCATGGCTGGCGCCTTCAGGGATTCATCTAAAGTCTCCCTGTATTTGCACCAGTTCGCTTTTCGAGAGTTTCTAAAACTGACCCTTTCTTCCCGCTTACAATCAAATTGAAGTCTGATCCAACTGTGATCGGTACCGGGATTTAGCTAATCAAATTTTGGGAGGAGAGTTGGGAGAGAGTGCGAAAATAGAGAAAAACGATTTTGCTAACATTTTTTCCCATTCCCACTCCCAAAATTTACTCGACAATGTTTTTCTTGTCGAGAAATTTTGGGAGTGGGAATTAATATACATTTGATAAAGAATTGTAAGAAGGGTTTGTCTATTTAGACCAAAATAATTATATAATGAATATAGATCAAATACCAATTATAGGTATACCATGTAAATAGAAATTCAGCAAATAAAAGAATATTATATAATAAGGAAATAAATGTTCAAAATAATTTAAATATAATAATATTTGAAATTTATCAAACGGGAAGGGATATGAAGAAGAAATTTATTGGTGGTTATAATAAAAAACATTATAAGAAATTTTTAAAGTATATTATAATATTAAGTTATGTAAAGTTTTAGGTTATGTAAAGTTAGACGTTCCATGGCTGGCGCCTTCAGGGATTCATCTAAAGTCTCCCTGTATTTGCACCAGTTCGCTTTTCGAGAGTTTCTAAAACTGACCCTTTCTTCCCGCTTACAATCAAATTGAAGTCTGATCCAACTGTGATCGGTACCGGGATTTAGCTAATCAAATTTTGGGAGGAGAGTTGGGAGAGAGTGCGAAAATAGAGAAAAACGATTTTGCTAACATTTTTTCCCATTCCCACTCCCAAAATTTACTCGACAATGTTTTTCTTGTCGAGAAATTTTGGGAGTGGGAATTAATATACATTTGATAAAGAATTGTAAGAAGGGTTTGTCTATTTAGACCAAAATAATTATATAATGAATATAGATCAAATACCAATTATAGGTATACCATGTAAATAGAAATTCAGCAAATAAAAGAATATTATATAATAAGGAAATAAATGTTCAAAATAATTTAAATATAATAATATTTGAAATTTATCAAACGGGAAGGGATATGAAGAAGAAATTTATTGGTGGTTATAATAAAAAACATTATAAGAAATTTTTAAAGTATATTATAATATTAAGTTATGTAAAGTTTTAGGTTTATAGATTTAAATTCTGTAAATAATAGTTTTAGGGATAGTTTTAAGTTTTAGATTAAGAAAAATAAAAAAAAAAAAAACAGAAAGTTTTGGTTTTAAAAAAAAATTGCAAAACATAAAAATATGTAATGATATTAAAAATAAATAAATAAAATTTTTAGAGAGCCACTTTGAGGGACATTAAGAAAAAAATATTAATTAAGTTAACATAGTTTTTTTATATGTACAAAAAAAATATTATGGATTTAAAAAATATTACAAGAAAAGATATAGAATTATCATTGTCAATAGATTTTTTTTTTCAGTTTTTTATTTATTATTAATATTGTTATAATGGTAAGTATTGTATAGTATGATAATGTTTTTTCAAAAAATAATAAATTTCTCAATTAATTTTTTTGTAAGGCTCCCAAAGTAAACATTCTCTCGAGAGTTTTGAATTGGTCGGACGTGTTTTTTTTTTCTGTTCGGTGCATTGTCTAATTTTTTAACTTTTTAATTCCACTAATTATTTATATTAAAGTTAATTAGTTTAAATCAGTTTAAATATCTTTTTTTTTTCAATCAAAATCCTTATATAAAAGTGTAACTTACTAATAATTTATTTACAAAATTAAAGGGCAAATAATCATTTAATAAAAAAAAAAAAAGTACGGGAATACAAAATTATAATTTCCATTTTTAGTTGTTATTATTGGTATATATATATAAATATATATATATATATATACATATATATACATATAGTGGTTTGGTTATACCGTATAACAAAATTATTAGTTTTTTTTTTGTATATCATTGTTGCTCACACAATTAAAATCAAAATTTCTCGGCCGTAATTGTGTGCATTTAATTTTATATTTTCAAATAAATTTGAATCTCTCGAGCGAATAATAATTATAATTTAATTGTTATTGTTTTTTTTTGTGCGTTATCATATCTTATATTTCAATTGTGAGTGTGTGTGTTTCCAGCTGGTTTTTATTTATTTAAGTTAAGTACAACTTTTGTTTTCATATTTACTTATTATTATTTTTTATCATTTGGGTCAGGTCAATTTCTCGATTTTTTTTCCGTCTTTTTCTCCGGATTAGACAATTGACCTAATTTAATTTAATTTTCTAGTATTAATTTCATTTTTATTCGTATTTCTCTTCTTTTATAAGTATGAATGCGAAATGCTGTTGTTGTGGGCTAATAATTAATAGCTCAACTAGATTGCGTTCGGATTTTTTGAAAAGTTTTTCCATTATTTGTGAAGTTTGTAAAGATGGCAACATCTTTTCTTTACTCAAACGCAATAATGAATTGATGGAGAGTCTTACTCCCACAATTGAAGTAATAAAAAATAATGTAGATTCTTTTGGTGAGCGTATTTTTAATATAGAAAATAAAGTTATTTTGTTGTCTAACAACGTAATTGATATTTCTTCCACTGTGGAACAAATTGACAAGAACGTTGAAGCCAATACTCGTTCAATCATCAGTAATAGTACTGACTATAAGAATAATTTTTCTAAAGCGTTCGATTTGCTTAACAATATTAATGACTCTACCTTAATGGATGATGTCAATGTTAAAATTAACCAAATTAAAGTAGAGCTTTTGAAAACAACGTACGAAATTAAGTCGATAAACGCACTTTCTGCAGCGAATAACGCATGCATATCTAATTTAGATGATAAATTTTGTAAGACCTCCGGTGATATTTCACAATTAGTTATAAAGCTTACGAGTGACATTAATAGCCTGAACTTAATTTGCGAAAGTAACTTTAATGATTTAATTAACTGCTGTTCGGTTTACGGTAGTGATCGCACGGATACTCAACCTATCCCTGAACCAGTTGGCGAGATAGCTAGTAATGATGTCCCAGCGTCTGAGACACCGTTAACTAGTAATTCGGGTACAAACAACACGTCACTACTGGTAGAGCTATCTGAAATCGCCGAAAACGTCACACATAATAAATCTGTTACCGAGCTCCCAGTAATCAGAGCTGTACCGAGGCAAAAATCAATATTTGTGTCTCGTCTTAATATCACAACATCTAATAGAGATGTTCTTAACTTTATAAAATCCAAGCTAGTTGCTGCAAATATAACTGACGACCTTGACTTAATAAATATTAAAAATATTTCTAATTCAAGTCGTATAGTAGCTTCTTTTAAAATATCGGTGCCTGAAGCTATGT
This sequence comes from Rhamphomyia laevipes, assembly GCA_963920725.1. Taxonomy (NCBI): domain Eukaryota; kingdom Metazoa; phylum Arthropoda; class Insecta; order Diptera; family Empididae; genus Rhamphomyia; species Rhamphomyia laevipes. Next base: position 76,380,383 of record OY987255.1, on the reverse strand, counting down.
TTCAATTATTGTTATCACCAAGTATCTGGCCGATTAACACCTTCGTGCAGGAATTTATTGATAAGCCTAAATCCACCGTGGGCATTAATTTAAATGCGGCTCCAGAAAACTAAAATGCTTGTCCCTCTACTATCAAAACGTAAGGGGACTCCGTACAAAAACGCGTGAAGTTTTTCTGAAATCGCACGCACTTCCGTATGATGTGTTTGCGTTAACCGAGACTAATTTAAACGCTAGCTTTAATAATAATGAAATTTTTAACTCTGATTTTAATGTTTTTCGAAAAGATTGTCTTATTGACGGTTCAGACTCTTCTGGTCGCGGTGTCCTTTTGGCAGTGCGTCTTAATTTTGATAGCTCGGTCTTTGAAATTCCTAATACTGAGGGTATCGAATTAATTTGCGTCAAAATTAATTTAGCCAAAAGATGTTTTTTTATTTTATGCTGTTACATTAGGCCATGCAGTCCGATAGAGACATACCAGCTCCTAGTCGACGCAGTTGATTTCTTGTCTAATGCCATGGCTCCGGCTGATGATTTATTGGTTTTGGGTGATTTTAACCTACCTGATCTGGTGTGGACACAGTTAGATGATGATTTACATTTTGTTGCTGCAAACGCAACAACTCAAAAGGAGGTATTATTTACCGATAATCTCTCTGACAATGGTCTCTGGCAGGTCAGTGATGTTAAAAACAATCTCAACAGACAACTCGACCTTGTTTTTACAACTAATAGTGAAAATTGTGTAGTAGTGGAAAGCAGCCTCACTCTCTCCACTATTGATCTCTACCATCCTCCTTTAGCATTAAATTTTTCTTATGAGAATGGTATCATTAACGTAGATTCAGAAACAACTTATTCTTTTAATTTTCGTAAAGCAGATTTTGATTTACTAAATAATTTACTCAGTAATATTAACTTTGATGAAATTTTAGCCAATTCTAATAATAATATTGATATTTTAACTGCCAACTTTTATACGACTCTTTTCGAATGCTTCGTTTTGTCTGTTCCAGTCTCACCGGGGCACAGTGGGTCACCATCTCCACCATGGTATAACAAGGAACTACGTACACTGCGTAATCGCAGAAATAAGTTATGGCAAAAAATTTTAAAGTCGGAAACGAACGCCGATTATAACGAGTATATTTGTACATATGTAGAATTTTCTGATTTATCACAATTACTTTACGATGAATATTTAAATAAAATGCAAACTGAGATTCTATCAAATCCTAAAAAATTCTGGCAGTTTGTCAATACAAAAAAGAAATCAGATGGTTATCCATGTACTTTGAAGTACTTAGACAACTCCTCTAATGAATCTAAAGTAATAACTAATATGTTTGCCAATTTCTTTAGTCGGGCTTTTAACGATAGTAACTTTCATCCTGATGAACACTATTTTTCATATTTAAATAATGGCCAACAAACTAGTATCGGTCATGTACACATAAATTTAAATGACGTAGTTAGCAAGATCCATAATCTTAAAGATGATTACTCTTCCGGCCCCGACGGTCTGCCACCAATAGTTTTAAAAAAATGCTGTGACACCTTAGCGCGCCCGTTAACATCTATTTTTCAATTATCACTTTCTGAAGGTATTTTTCCCACCCTGTGGAAGAAATCCTTTATTATTCCAATTCATAAAAAGGGTTGTAAAGCTGATATATTGAATTACAGGCCCATTGCGAAGCTTTCCAGCATCCCAAAACTCTTTGAAAGTATTGTGTACGATTCTTTATACTTTCATTGCAAACCGTTGTTCTCACCTAAACAGCACGGGTTTCTTAAAGGAAGATCTACAACTACCAATTTAACTGATTTTGTTTCTAAAACTTTAATTAATATTGAAAAGGGAAAAGAAGTAGATGTAATCTGCACCGATTTCTCCAAAGCTTTTGATAAAATATCACATAAACTAATATCGTTCAAGCTTAAGGCACTCGGTTTTCATCCAGGGTTTATTCTTTGGCTGGAATCATATCTAAATGATCGTCAATATCGTGTCTTATTTAGATCCACTACTTCCGATCCTTTTACTGCAAAATCCGGTGTACCGCAGGGCAGCCATCTAGGCCCTTTGATTTTTGTGCTGTCTATTAACGACGTGGAATTTGTAATAGTTGATTCGGATGTCTCGATATATGCCGATGACATGAAATTATTTAAGGTAATTTCATCAACTCTCGATTATAATAAACTTCAAAGTGACGTAAAAAAATTTGCTACTTGGTGTGCGAAAAACCACTTAGAACTTAACGTTAGTAAATGTCAGTCTATCACATACTCGCGAAAACGTTCTCGGTCTCCACCTCGAGATTACTTCATTAATAATGAAGTCGTTTGTCGTGTAACGTCCATTCGGGATTTAGGTGTCGTCTGCGACAATGAGCTTAATTTCAGATCCCATTACGACAGAATTGTAAACAGGGCTAACTCAACGCTAGGTTTTGTAAAGCGGTGGTCTAAGGAATTCTCGGACCCATATGTTACAAAATCACTTTACACGACCTTAGTTAGACCTCTGCTTGAATATGCGAGTCAGGTATGGTCACCGTACCACGCGGTCCATATTAACCGAATTGAAACAGTTCAACGCAGATTTGTTCGGTTTGCTTTACGGGGTCTACCATGGGTAGACAACTTCAACTTACCCCCATATCAGGATCGTCTGAAGCTCATTGACATGCAATCCCTCGAAAAACGTCGTGAGGTAGCTGACATTTTGTTTGTGCAACAGGTCCTTTCGGGAATAATCGAGTGCCCTGCATTTTTAGATAAGATCTTTATAAACATAAATGCGCACTCTCTAAGATCTATCCCGCTTTTCCGTGTCAATAACCATCGTACAGACTACGGAAATAACGAACCGTACACAAGAATGCTACGTAAAGTTAATGTCGTTGCAAACCACTTCGATTTTAACTGTAGCAAAGTCACTTTGAAAAAATTACTGTACAATAATATATAAATGCCAGCCTTTATGTGTGTTGTTTTGCTCGTTGCTATTTAGCTTCGTATTTCTAATTGTATGTATGCTGTGTATGGATGTATGCCTTAATTTTATTTTTATTTGTTTTTCGTGACGATTGCCTTTTGCATGATAACTTTTAATTTGATTTAATTTTTTTTTTTTTTAATTTTTTTAAAGAATTTTAATATTTTTCATTCATTTTTCAATATTTCAATAATTTTTGATGACGGGTGACCTTGAATTCGCAGGCGATATCAGCGGGAAGTATGTAGCGTTCTTTTCAGAATAGCGAAGCCTGATGCTAGGTGGTAACCTGTTAATTCAAGTCGTGACTTGTAATATTATTTTATTTTTATATTTTTCATATTTTTTTTTTTTTTAATTAGACTAGCTCGAATTGGTGGGTGACATCGGAAGGAGGTAGTAGCGTTCTTTTTAGAATAGCGAAGCCTGATGCTGGTGGTAACTTGCTAACTCGAGTGTTTTTTTTTATATCTTATTTTTTAGTAGTTATATTTTTAACTATTTATTTTTACTGCTTGTATTAAGCAGATCGTGTTTAATCTATACTAACATTTATTTGTTTTGGTGATGGTAACAGCTAAGCACCAGAGCTTAATCCATTGCGGACAGTAAATTTTTTCTCAGCATGTGGAGAAAGTGCAAGAATACAAGCATATTGATAAAGATATTCTGTTTTCAACGTTCTTAGTATATGTACCTACTAACAATATCTCTCTATATGCTTGTTTTCGCTGATCCAAACAAATAATACAATTCTTTCATAAGTCCCCATCATCCTGAAAGGGTTAATGAGGCTTACGTTGTGAATTAAGTTGGATTAGATACTCTATTATTATTATTATTAAACGAAAACCAAAAAGAATTAATGATAGAATTGATGAAAAAAGATTACAAAACCATTTTTGGATCTTTTAAACATTCACAGGGAACACTAGAAAAAAACAAACTATGGAGTTTAATTGAAGTCGAATTAAATAAATGTGGTCCAACAAAATCATGTCAGCAATGGAAAAAAGTATATTAAATTCTTATATTTTCTAATTTTAATTTATAATTGCAACAATAACATAATTTTCATTTCGTCTGCAGTGTTGGCTCGATTTAAAAAAAAATTTGAAATTAAAAATTAGAGGTATAATTAAATACCAACAAGAAACTGGTGGAGGTACCATATCTGATTTATCTGATAAATTGACAGATTCAGAGATGATTATATATGAAATCATTGGAAAAGATTATTTTATTGGTGATAATGTTACTATGGAATATGGAGATATTAATGAAGTAATAATTTCATATTAATAATTATTATTAACATATGTAATTAACTGTATTTTTTAGACTGTTTCAATTGCAGAGCCAGTTATACCTGCTGAAGAACATCTGGAAAATGAAGTAGAAATTATTGAAGATATGGAATATAATAATATGCCATCAACAACAAAAGAAACTCCAACTACAAACAATGTATTTTTTGCAAATAATTTGTTATATTAAAATTAATTCACTATATATTATATTATTTATTCTCAGCTGAAAAGAAAAATTAACGTATTTCACACTCCTGCTAGAAATTCATTAATGGAAGCAAAAATTCAATCTGAAAAAACAAATGAATTATTAGAACAATTAATAAAAGAACAAATAAAGACACAAAAAATAATAGTGACGGAGCAGACTGAAACTAGAAAACTTATAAAAGAAAGTATTGAAAATTTAAAAGTTAATTTATTTAATATGTAATAGTTTATAATATTTCGTTAAATTGTTTTTATTTTTTTATTTTTAATGTAAACAATTTTTTAGAAATGAAAGAATGAATATCAATTTTTTAGAAATGAATGAATATTAAAAACAAACTTTCATTTACATATGAGTATTAATTATATTTTATAACTCTATTTGCTAATCTATTTCTTGTTATTTTTCCCAAATTCAAAATATTTAAAGTAGTTGCAAAATTGGTCATATCATCTCCATCTCCACTGTTATTATTTTGAAACTGTCGTTGCAATTGTATTTCCAAATTTATACGATGTTCATCTTCAGCAGATATTGGGAATTTCATATCAATAAGAATATTGTGCAAGACAACGCAAGCGGTAATAATAGAACCTGCCGCTGCAGGCGAATATCTAAGCGGCTTTTCACTTGAGCAGCATCTGTAGATTTTCAACGATTCGGTTTTAATATATGTAGAGTTTAAATTTAAAAAAAAAGAAAAAAAAAAGTTTTTTTTACCTAAATCTAGATTTTAACAGTCCAATGGCTCGTTCAACTGAATTTCTCTTAATCGCATGACAACTGTTATAAATAGTTTCCATTGGTGAATTACATGGTCTATATGGTGTCATTAACCATGGTTCTAATGGATATCCAGAGTCACCCAGTAACCAAAATGAGCGGAACCCCTCATCATATTTTCTTTTTAGTCGTATTCTAATTTGACTGATCGACCATATATATGCATCATGTGTTGCTCCAGAAAATCTTGCAAATACATTTAGCATTTTTAAATTTGCATCACAAATCTGAAAACAATAACAAAAATTATAATTCAAAACTTTTAAATAAAATTGGGTTTAGTAGTACAAATTGGACATTTTTGGAATGAGTTCCTTTCCGGTTTACATAATCTTGTTCTATGTTTTTCCGTAATGCCATCAAAGGAACATGACCACAGTCGATACATCCAATTATATGAGGAAAAAACATTTCGTTTCTATGAAAATCTAAAAACCTATAAAAACAACATTTTTATATTTGTATATATGTATATATAAAGTGTAAAAACTACATACCCTTTCTTAGTATTCAGAATTTCAGTAGTTGTTTTTGGAAAATTTATATATTTTTTACCCAATTGGGAGGAAAATATTTCCGACACTTCGTTGATAGATTGTGATATCAACGTTTGGCTCATTGCATGGAAAAAATCTTGCCCATCTCTTCTTTGGTAGGAGCCACTAGCGTAAAAATTTAATGCTGCCAATATCTATAAGACATAAAACAATGCATAAATAAAATAAACCAAAGTATATAAGAAATTACTTTCAATTTCGCAGGAATTGCATCGCTTCTATTTTTTACTACCATATGAGGAATAATTTCTTCAATAATAGCAATTGCTCTTCCAATAGGTAGTCTAAACAATTCGATGAATCTGAAAACAAAATTATTATAGAAGGTAAATAACTAACATTTTGTTTATTGTTTTACCTAGATTCTGCAATATCAAATGGATCCAATTCGTCCCTTAATCGTCGGCGTATTATTCGCATTCGATGTTTATTTTCAAAATTATTACAAGCCTCAATTAGATACAAATTCATTTCAAAATTATTGAATCTTCAATTAAAAAAAAAATTACTTTTGCTTGCTTTACACTTTTTCATTAATTATATTTTATTATTTTATTTGTCAAATTCTCTCTTACAAGTTTCGAAATTTACTTTCGAAACAACTTTTCTCCCCTTTTTAGGAAAATCGTTTTTTCTCGACTAGGGAGTTTCAGTTTGGGAGAAGAAATTTAAATGGGAGTAACTCCCAAAAATAGATAAATCCCGGTACGGATAGCGAGGCCTCATCCGACACCCTCCAATTTCTTACCGTTAGTGAACTAGAATTAGTGGCTAATGTTAGGTCTAAGACCTCCTTTCTATTTCTAGTTATAAAAGTAGGGGCTGTTCCCCTGTTACACAAACTAAGGTTAGTAGCGCTAATATAATCTAAAAGAGACTCACCTCTGTTATTGATGTCTGTACTTCCCCAATGCGTATGATGTGCATTGGCAGCACAGCCGATCAGCAACTCATACTTCCAGCTTTCTATCGTTCTCCTCAGAACTTCTGACGGTGGCTGATCCACGCTGTCGAATGGCATGTACGATGAGACTAGGAGCAGAGGCTTATCCATCTTACTCCCACCCCATTGTACCACTGTATTGTCCTTATCACTGAAATCATTTAAAAGAAACATTTTAAGTTTTTTATTAACTAAAATGCAAGATCTTTGTCTACTTACGCCCCCTTTAAAATACAGGTTAAAATCCTTACCTCTTAAACCTTGTATTATTCCTCTACTGTCGATCCACGGCTCCTGTATGAGCACAATGTTTATGTTGTGTTGGCTCATATACCCGATCAGGTTGCCTGTTGCAGCCCTACTGTGGTGGAGGTTTACCTGGATCACCTCCATCGTCAGGTGGTCCACCACCACCCACCATCCTCACATAGACATGCGCCAAGCTAAACCTAACCATGTACCTGTTCTTTTCCAAGAACGGGAGGGAGTCTCTGCTGATGCTTACCAGGAAGTGCTGGCCATGTTCCGTTCTAGCATCAAGTTTCAGCACCTTCCAGTCCTCTGCCTTCAGATCTTTATTCTGCCCAGTTAGTAAACCTAGTAACCTATCCGGCATTTGGAACGGCTTCGGTACCCAGATCCACGCCTTTGGCCTCATAAACTTTACAGTATCGGCTCTCGGGATGGCTCTCAGCCTTGATCCCTCCCAGATTCCATCAAGCTTACATAGCGTAGTGCTCAAGAACTCTTTCGACAGTCTATTCGCACATGCCACTATCTTGTAGCCTTTTTCCCAACCTGCACCAGCAAATTAGATTTCGTCCGCTGAGCCGGATGCGAAATGTTCGATTAAGCGCATCTCCTCAACCTTAAGCCATTGGTCGCTCTCGAATTTTCCTTCCGGGGAGCCCTCGTCCACAATGGCTACCTGTAGCTCGTCAGCTATACCTTTAACCTTCTTAGGGGTTTTCGGCATTATGTTATCATCTGATCTTCCTCTCTTCTTCCCGTACTGTTCCTTGGCTACCGCGGCTTTTCCTGCAGTAGACTTCGGATCAGTACGCGATTTGTTGTCGCGACCATCTCTTTCCCTAGTCTTTCCAGACGCACCGGATCGAGATGCCGTAACAACTCGTCTATCACCAGCCGCCTTGTCTTCTTATCGGACGCATCGGAGGTTGATGATGCTGACTTCACCTTTTCAGTGCCAGCCTCCCTAGTCTGCTTACCAGACGCATTGGAGGTCGACACTTTAACCAGTTCTTTCAATTCAACCGATTCAACTATGTGTCTGGCTTCGGCAAGTTTTTCCTTGTCCCAGGCACTTAGTTCTTGCGGATCTCTTAATGGTAGCTTTTGCAACCGTCTTCTTGCGCTTCTAATCCTGTTTAGAGCATCTTTCCTCATGTTCCTAGATTCAACACTCGTATGTGGGTTAATCTTCCGGAACGCTGTCTCTGTTGGTACGGCGCTGGAGCCTACCTTACCATGATCGAATAATTTATAGGTCTGCTTGACAGTTCTATCGATAAAAATTATGACGTCATCGAGGAGATATTTTATTATTTTATATGGACGAAAAATTCGTTTTGGTTTATAAACAAATTTTGTTTTAGTATAACAAAAAAAAATCATACAGAAAAAAATAAGAAAATTGTTTAGAGATGCTATTGTTTTTTTAATTTTTCTTATTTGGTTTTTTTCTATTCTTATACATCTATTTAACTTTCTTATTCTAAAATATAATATACACTTAAAAAATAATTACTTAACATTTAAAGGAATATCAATTTTATCACTTTCGTTTACATGATATTTTAAATAATTAAAAGATTTTTGATTAATTCTTATAAATACCTGTTCTAATAATACTAATGTATCCATAAATTGTTGTGATGGCTTTATTAATCCTCCTTCTGATACCTCAGTTGATGGTCCTGGTAATGGAAATCTATTATACATATATCTATATGCACGTGGATCAGCAGAATGCAGGCAAGTAGCAGCCGATATATCATTTAATGCACGGTGCACTTTTTTTCACGGTTTTGCATTTTTTTTAATTGACCCTCTGTAAAAATTTGCACTGAATTTTTAAAATTATTATGTTTAATAATTTTTTGCTCTATTCCGTCTGCATAATTTCCATTTTTTTGTTTAGCTCAATTATTTGGAGCTCTCTAGCACAATCAAGTTTTATCCTAAAATATAAATTATATATTGCATTATATTTACAAAATACATTTAAAGAAATTTATTTACTCTGTTTGAATTTCAATTGAAATTTGATTTCTTTCTTCAGTTGGAGCGTTATTTAGCAACTTCTTGTAAATTTGAACTGAAACTTTTTTTTAAATATTAATTACTACTTTATTCAATTAAAAAAAACAAACCTTAAATCATATTCCTCTATAGCTTCTACTACAATTTTTTTGTACATCTTTTTAAAATTCGATTGTTTCGCTGTATACTTCTAGGGGTTGCATTTTCAGCATCTGGTAGCATTTGTGTTGGTATTGCTTTTGGATCCAAACATCTTTTTGAAACATCAATATTAAGTAGCTTGTCTTTTACTCTCCAATAGTCATCAGTATAATGTAATGAACACATTTTTGCTGTTTTTGTGTTAATATTTGATTTGCCGCATGCTTTCACCCATATTTTACTTAAATTCTCATCTTTTGGAAAGGTGAAGAATTTGATATTTTAAATATTATCTGTTTTTCCAGCTTACACAATATTTCACTACACAATATATATTCCATAACACAACACAATTGTTTCTCATATAAATATATTGTTTTTCACTTATTAAATAATAATTCTTTATTTATAAATTAATAATTATATTAAATAATGTTTATATTTGATATATTTTATTTATTTTTAAACGCACAATTCTCAAAGCACAATATTAAATAAAAATACAGCCAACTAAAATATATATAAACAATTGCTGCAAAACAAATCTCCGCAATGACGTCTTTTTAAAAAAAAATGGCGAATGTCAAACTCTACCCAGCAGACCTTGGAAAAATTATTAGATCATGCTACCTTACCAACTTCCTTCTCCGTGGAGTCTTTCAGATTGATGATGGTCTTGTTACCATCAACTTCCATGTCGGAACTTGAACACCAAGTTGGTAAAGATTATATGATATGATGGCACAGTTAACAATTTCAATAATATCTTTAGAAGTACGAAAGAAATGTAAAATAACTCAATAACTTGATATAAAGACATTTTTTATTTTACTTCTTACATAATATTAGAAATATTTTTTGTGTGTATTTTTTCAAAACATCAATAAAACTAAACTAACATTATAAAAACAATATTTTTAATTAATATAATAATAAAAATATCATAATTAAACTTAAATTTTCATTTGTAAAAATTAATTAAACTTATTACTAAACTCTGAAAACTAAGGGTTGGTAAAGATTATATGAACCGGTAGCAAGAACTTAGAAAAAATATGCAAGTTTCAATACAGGCGGAATTAATGTTGAAATTTGTTCGCACAATTCTAATTGTAAAAACTTCTTTTGTGACGGGGAATATTTTGCTGAACCTAAAATAAATTGTATACATATTTTGTTATAGTAAATTTTACGGGGAAATAAATACGGTTTATTAGGAAGTTCCAAAGGTACCTCCTATTCCTTAATGGTGAATTCGTTTCTAGTGAAAAAATTCTGTATTTTAAAAAGCTACATTTTTATAGTTTTGCGTTCTGGCTTTAAAAAAATGCTGTCTTGTTTTCCGTATTAATCTTTCATTAATAACTCCCTCCTCACTTTCAGAAGATGATGCAAAAAATAAATCAACTGCAGTCATCATATTTAATCACAATTTGTAATGTTTAACAAACAAAAAATTCCGTTATACATAAAACTTAAACTAAACTAAAACATTACCGAAAATATAAACAATAACAATAATATTATAAAAAATATATCTTGAAAGTGACAGCTGGCCATTTTATATGGTGGGGTTGGTAATAAATTTAATATTTTAAGTTGGTAATATTATACCAAATTAAAATTTATTCCATTAAAAAACGATAGCAATTCTATCGTCTCTTATGATATCAAAAATAAATGACGACCATCGTCTATCGTTTTTTTCATGATCGTTTATACTATCGTGTTGTGTTCTTATGATTCATACCCAGATTTACACAGGGAACTAAAAGTAAAAAAAGTAGAAGAAGAAAGAAATAGATTCGCCACAAAACACAAATATAAACTTTCAAATCACATTAATATAGAAGCTGTTAATTTGCTTAACACTCAAAACAACGTAAGAAGACTGAAAAGAACAAAACCTACTGACATCTTGTAAAATCAAAATAAATATTAGCGAGTCACAAGACAACCTAATAACTTTTCAACTAGTAGGCTAAAGCAAAGAATTATAAACTAATGGTTGGCCTAATAAGACCAGTTTTAGTTGTTATGTATCAAATATTTGATAAAGTAAAAAAAAAAAATCAATTTTTTTTGTGCGTCAGGTGCAGCTTTCAAACCTTCAGCTTTTCGATAGAGAATAAAATGGCAGTTAATTTAAAATTGAAAAAACAAATATTTTATTACGTAATTTTGTTGAGAATTTTGATTTTATTAAAAAAAAAAAATCCAATTTTGAGATACTAAATTTGCAACTTGGCAACACTTAATATCATCAAATGATAATACATCATTTGATACATCTACAGGTCCCCTATAGAACGATTTTTTTCGATTTTAGTCATGCCCAATCACCTCCTGAAATTAACGCACACGTAGCGCGGGAACTCTGTATATATATTTTTTTATATATATATATATATAAAAAAGTTGAATATATAAATATATTTATATATATATATATATATATTTAACTTAAGCAAAGAATTGCTTTATCAAGCTCCTACAAGTGCAAATTATTCACAAAATCGTATGAAAGATATTTCAAAACCTCAGGAGGAGAAAATATAGAAAACAGAAAATATGTAGAGGTTTATGCGAAGTTTACTGAGTTAAAGTAGCGACATTTGGTCACGCTGATTGTCATCAATGTTATATACGTATAATGGTATAATAATAATAATAAATTGTTCTATTTATTTATTTTCTAAATTTTTTACAAAATATTACAACTTGACATAATGTCGTCTGTTGGAAAAGTTTCTCGGCTAATTGATACACTACTAATTATTATTTAAACTAACAAGTAAAACTAATTTTAAGTATTTAATATTATGAGTTAAACTCATCCACCAATTCCCTCCTATACCAAAAAGCATCCTTGATATATTTATGAAGAGTACTCCAGTTAGTTTTTTATTTGCCGTCGACTATATTAATGACTTCATTTTCTTTCAGTACTATTCTTTGGAAGTCCTTTTTCCAATGGCGCTTACCTATTTACCTATAAAATGAGTAACATTTTCGTCCTCCTGTAAATTGCAAAGTGTACAATTTCTACGATTAATTTCTCTAGTCCAGTACGCATTAAGCCACAACAATCCTGCCCTTGCCTCAAAGGTCCATGCTATTAAACTGATATTATTCACATAATATCAGTTTATGTGAATGCGATCTTATTAGCGCATCTTGCAGGATTTTTTTGTATTTAGATATTTCTAGATATTCGATTGATTTCTCTATGTTTATTTTCCAAACATCTTCGTGCAGAGGCAGCTCTTACCAATTAAATCCAATATTCTCTGTTATGATATTCCAATCTTTGAAACATTATAATTTTTTCTGCATAAGTTGTTTTGATAATATGTGTGGCATCCGGCATCCGGTTCACTAATATATAGTTTTATATATATATTCTATATGCTACTTCACTGTGTATAGATGTAGGTCAGGTACTCCAGTTTCATAACTTAATATGTAATTTGGTCTAATGTCAGTAATGCCAAATATTCTTTTTATAAAATATCGTTGTAATTTATCCACCTCCTTGAAATTCGAAAAACCCCAAACTGGAGCTGTATAACTGAAGATCGTATAACTGAAGATCAAAAAACCCCAAACTGCATTGAATACTTTAAACCTTGATGACAACATAACTTCCTTCTTTCCTGTGAAATATTTCCATGTACTATAGTATTTAATTCAAAAATTATTTTTTGCTTTAACTTCAGTATGTAGTATAAATGATTCCCGGTAAGTTTATCGAAAACGAGTTTATCGAAAACGAATTTATCGAAAACGAGTTTATCGAAAGCGAGTTTATCGAAAACGAGTTTATCGAATGATTAATTGATCAATGACGAGTTTATCGAAAAATATTATTTTTAAGGAACTTGCGAATTGTGGATTTTATCTCATAAAAGCATGTCTCTTTTTAAAAAATTAAAAACTTTTAAATATTTTATTTATATACAGAAATTTTAAATATTTTATTTATACATACATATACATAATATTTATATATTAATTTTAAAATTTAATATAAAATATTGTGAGTAATCAATTGTATGTAAATGATCATTTATATCCATATTTCATCCCAACGATGCATTTACTTTTATAGTTTTCACAGCGCCAATATAATTTGGCTTCATAACTTTTGTCCTTATAGAATAAACATAAATTTAAAAATAATTTCTGTTTTCCTTTTTCACTATAATAAAGAATTGTAAATCCATTTTCAAATTTTTTTTTTTTATTTCTAAATATTTTAAGTATTATCACTAATAACTGCACTACTTGATAACTGAATATCTATTAAATTTAAAAATATACAAAATCAGAAAATGTATAAAGGAAGGGAGTTTCCCTCAGTTAATGAAAACCTGCAACGGATAAAACGTTTTTTTCAATATTTTTTACCTAAAACACATTTTTTCCAACAAATGCTATTATAAACACATTTGAAGTTTATATATAAAAAGAAAAAATTTAAAAGTTTTTAATTCCTTAAAAATAATATTTTTCGATAAACTCGTCATTCGATCAATTGGTCATTCGATAAACTCGTTTTCGATAAACTCGCTTTCGATAAACTCGTTTTCGATAAACTCGCTTTCGATAAATTCGTTTTCGATAAATTCGTTTTCGATAAACTCGTTTTCGATAAATTAGTATTCGATAAACTCGTTTTCGATAAACTCGTCTGCTACCGTATAAATATGGGGGTTCTAATGTATGAGAGCAGGATTAACGAAATATGGTTTGTGTCTTAGATGAAATTAAGCGAAGAATTGTGTGGATGGTTCGTGTCTTAGATGGAAATGAACTAAAAGTCAAAAAAGTAGAAGAAGAAAGAAATAGATTCGCCACAAAACACAAATATAAACTTTCAAATCACATTAATATAGAAGCTGTTAATTTGCTTAACACTCAAAACAACGTAAGAAGACTGAAAAGAACAAAACCTACTGACATCTTGTAAAATCAAAATAAATATTAGCGAGTCACAAGACAACCTAATAACTTTTCAACTACTAGGCTAAAGCAAAGAATTATAAACTAATGGTTGGCCTAATAAGACCAGTTTTAGTTGTTATGTATCAAATATTTGATAAAGTAAAAAAAAAAAATCAATTTTTTTTGTGCGTCAGGTGCAGCTTTCAAACCTTCAGCTTTTCGATAGAGAATAAAATGGCAGTTAATTTAAAATTGAAAAAACAAATATTTTATTACGTAATTTTGTTGAGAATTTTGATTTTATTAAAAAAAAAAAATCCAATTTTGAGATATTAAATTTGCAACTTGGCAACACTTAATATCATCAAATGATAATACATCATTTGATACATCTACAGGTCCCCTATAGAACGATTTTTTTCGATTTTAGTCATGCCCAATCACCTCCCGAAATTAACGCACACGTAGCGCGGGAACCCTGTGTATATATTTTTATATATATATATATATATATAAAAGTTGAATATATAAATATATTTATATATATATATATATATTTAACTTAAGCAAAGAATTGCTTTATCAAGCTCCTACAAGTGCAAATTATTCACAAAATCGTATGAAAGATATTTCAAAACCTCAGGAGGAGAAAATATAGAAAACAGAAAATATGTAGAGGTTTATGCGAAGTTTACTGAGTTAAAGTAGCGACATTTGGTCACGCTGATTGTCATCAATGTTATATACGTATAATGGTATAATAATAATAATAAATTGTTCTATTTATTTATTTTCTAAATTTTTTACAAAATATTACAACTTGACATAATGTCGTCTGTTGGAAAAGTTTCTCGGCTAATTGATACACTACTAATTATTATTTAAACTAACAAGTAAAACTAATTTTAAGTATTTAATATTATGAGTTAAACTCATCCACCAATTCCCTCCTATACCAAAAAGCATCCTTGATATATTTATGAAGAGTACTCCAGTTAGTTTTTTATTTGCCGTCGACTATATTAATGACTTCATTTTCTTTCAGTACTATTCTTTGGAAGTCCTTTTTCCAATGGCGCTTACCTATTTACCTATAAAATGAGTAACATTTTCGTCCTCCTGTAAATTGCAAAGTGTACAATTTCTACGATTAATTTCTCTAGTCCAGTACGCATTAAGCCACAACAATCCTGCCCTTGCCTCAAAGGTCCATGCTATTAAACTGATATTATTCACATAATATCAGTTTATGTGAATGCGATCTTATTAGCGCATCTTGCAGGATTTTTTTGTATTTAGATATTTCTAGATATTCGATTGATTTCTCTATGTTTATTTTCCAAACATCTTCGTGCAGAGGCAGCTCTTACCAATTAAATCCAATATTCTCTGTTATGATATTCCAATCTTTGAAACATTATAATTTTTTCTGCATAAGTTGTTTTGATAATATGTGTGGCATCCGGCATCCGGTTCACTAATATATAGTTTTATATATATATTCTATATGCTACTTCACTGTGTATAGATGTAGGTCAGGTACTCCAGTTTCATAACTTAATATGTAATTTGGTCTAATGTCAGTAATGCCAAATATTCTTTTTATAAAATATCGTTGTAATTTATCCACCTCCTTGAAATTCGAAAAACCCCAAACTGGAGCTGTATAACTGAAGATCGTATAACTGAAGATCAAAAAACCCCAAACTGCATTGAATACTTTAAACCTTGATGACAACATAACTTCCTTCTTTCCTGTGAAATATTTCCATGTACTATAGTATTTAATTCAAAAATTATTTTTTGCTTTAACTTCAGTATGTAGTATAAATGATTCCCGGTAAGTTTATCGAAAACGAGTTTATCGAAAACGAATTTATCGAAAACGAGTTTATCGAAAGCGAGTTTATCGAAAACGAGTTTATCGAATGATTAATTGATCAATGACGAGTTTATCGAAAAATATTATTTTTAAGGAACTTGCGAATTGTGGATTTTATCTCATAAAAGCATGTCTCTTTTTAAAAAATTAAAAACTTTTAAATATTTTATTTATATACAGAAATTTTAAATATTTTATTTATACATATATGTACATAATATTTATATATTAATTTTAAAATTTAATATGAAATATTGTGAGTAATCAATTGTATGTTATAGCATATTCACACTTACATTCTATACCCTGGTTATGGGCGTCTATACCCCTGGTATAAAAAATGGTGTTCACACTGAAAATACTTAATATATTTTGACATTAAGTTTGAAAATCAGCTGGTATTGAAAATAAAATAATTGCAAAAAAAAAAATTAAAATTAAAATTAATGATTCTAATAATACTTTGCCAAAATTGTAAATAAACCAATAATATCATAGTTGCTTTGATTGACAAGATTGACAATTGTTGTGTAGGGGTGTTAAAATTCATTAAAATATGATCAATAATATCGAAATATTGCAAATGAATCGATATTTTCTTATACCTTGTTCAGTTAATCCCTCATTTCGAAGTGGGTATACGGATATTACAATATAGAATGACACATTTTTTGTATTGAAAAATAAATCAATATCATGTTTATATTATGATATAGCTCTATAACCAGGGTATAGATTCAAGTGTTAACATGCTATAAATAATCATTTATATCCATATTTCATCCCAACGATGCATTTACTTTTATAGTTTTCACAGCGCCAATATAATTTGGCTTCATAACTTTTGTCCTTATAGAATAAACATAAATTTAAAAATAATTTCTCTTTCCTTTTTCACTATAATAAAGAATTGTAAATCCATTTTCAAATTTTTTTTTTATTTCTAAATATTTTAAGTATTATCACTAATAACTGCACTACTTGATAACTGAATATCTATTAAATTTAAAAATATACAAAATCAGAAAATGTATAAATGAAGAGAGTTTCCCACAGTTAATGAAAACCTGCAACGGATAAAACGTTTTTTTCAATATTTTTTACCTAAAACACATTTTTTCCAACAAATGCTATTATAAACACATTTGAAGTTTATATATAAAAAGAAAAAATTTAAAAGTTTTTAATTCCTTAAAAATAATATTTTTCGATAAACTCGTCATTCGATCAATTGGTCATTCGATAAACTTGTTTTCGATAAACTCGTTTTCGATAAACTCGTTTTCGATAAACTCGCTTTCGATAAACTCGTTTTCGATAAACTCGTTTTCGATAAACTAGTATTCGATAAACTCGTTTTCGATAAACTCGTCGGCTACCGTATAAATATGGGGGTTCTAATGTATGAGAGCAGGATTAACGAAATATGGTTTGTGTCTTAGATGAAATTGAGCGAAGAATTGTGTGGATGGTTCGTGTCTTAGATGGAAATGAACGAAAAAATTATGTGGATGGTTTGTGTCTTAGATGAATCTTACGCTGCGCCATCTGTGGGGAAAATATTTGTGTCTTAGATGAATCTTACGCAGCGCCATCTGTGGGGAAAATCTTTAGCATTTATGAAATTTTATTTTTGTCACCGATTTGATTTGTATGAGGGGTGCCATCTGTGGACTGTGGGGAAAATATTTAGCATTTACGAAATCTTATTTTGTGAAGACTATTGATTTTCGTGTCAGACATTTTTTGTGTTTGTGTATCATATGGAGATTCCAAGCGGGAATTATTTTATATTTTGCACTTATGAACTTGTAGAATATATGTGTTGATAAGAGTTGTTTTTTTGGATTTGATATGAGGGATGGTTATTGAATTTAAAAACAAATGGTTTTAAATAAAACATTTATTTGGTATTTATTCAGTATTTCTTACATTAAAGAGAATGATTGTTTAACTAAAATTTATTCAGTACTTTATTTTATTATTACATATTATTATATTATTTAATTAAGTATTTAAATAAGTATTTCTTGTACATTAATGAAAAGGATTTTAAAGCAAAAATTTATTTAGTACTTTTTATATTATTACATATTATTATTATTTAATTAAGTATGGGTATTTCATAATGACCCCAAGATAAAGTGTTTTTTTCCATTTATTAATATAAAACGCTTATTATCTAATCCACTTAAAGATATTTTATTTAAATTTTGGGTATATATATAATGTAATTTAGTTCTAAATATTTTCATATTTCTATATAAAACATAATTTTTATCTGATATTCCCCTTCTGTAGTTATCAATATTTAAATCATCATTATCATTTTTTTTTGTAAAAAAACTGCAATTTACAAAATTATGTTTAGCGATAAGTGCGCGTGCACCTAAATGTCGACCATGACTTTCCCAAGAATTGTAATTTTAATATTTCTTCTATTATCAATATTCTCCATTGTTTTACCAAAGACTGAATTGTTCATTAATTTAAAGAATTTTTTTTCAAATGTAGTTTTAGCTATTGTTCTATGCTTTGTATTTAATTCTATATATTTAGATAACCAATTCGACTGTTTAAAACTTAAAATTCTATGCATTTTTGTTATATTAAACCATGCTCTAAACATTGTTTTAAATTCCGATAGTGAATTACATATTTTTAATGTTATGTAAATTTGCTATTAATTTATTTATTTTTGCACCTGAAGGTGCTTGGTTTTCAACACAAAATGGCAAATCATTATGTAAATCATGTATATTATTTGAATATTCCAGATCTACTTCTAATATATAACCTATATCATTATCATCAGGTATTTCAAGTATTTTATTAATTTCACTTGTGTCGACCCATTTAAAATCAGTATACATACGGTAGGTATGAAGACATACTCCACCCATATAAATTATTAGCATCAAGATAAACAATATACTCTGATGGTTTATTAGGATCATAGTTTTTACTCATATATTTATTGTTCGCTGTGGAATGTCTCAGCAAACATTGACTTATACCGCCACGAATGCCCTTTTTTTAAAAAAGTATACATATTTACATCGGTCAGCAATGTTAATTCTATGTTTGTGAATTTTAACATTGCTTGCCAAGATAGACCGGGTGCTGTATAACAATTTGCGGGGTCTAAATTATAAATATTTCTACATATAGCTCGAAAATATTCAAATACGTCGGCTAATATTAACACATCAAATATAGTTTTAAATAATCTAATAAGTTTTCACATTTAAGTGTATTCCATACTTGAATAGCATAATTATAATCTACATCTGAACATGGTGTTTCAGTCAAATGATCAAAAAAATCATCTTTAGAAGGCAATTTCGTTTCATACAATTTTTCGCAACTATCTAAATATTCATATGGAGACACCTTTTCTAGTCAACAATTCAAATTCTCTATCATTCGGGAAAGCTGTTTTAATTAGTTTTAAACTGGATTTATCTAAGTCGTCACAAAGGCTATTTAAACTTGCAGACATAAATCGAAGACTATCTAGAAATCGTATTGAAAAATTAGAACCATCAGGATTAAATATTTGCTTACTAAGTGAAATGTATTTTTCTTTATTTAGAGGAATTACCGAAATCTTACCAGGAATTGTATTTAATGATTTAAATAATAGATGACAATCATAACCTGAGAAGTTATGGAATAAAACAGTGAAAAATATATGTCTACGGAAATTAATATTACATAACCAATGTGTGGGGCCTCTATATATACCAGTAAAATAACAATGATCTCTTACTCTATTATTAAAGTCCAGTTTGCTACTGCATATATGACAAACGCCATCTGTTAGTTGACGAAGCTCTTCATCTAGGGTCAGTTCATTCATCGGTATGGTTTTTTGATGATATTCATTGAAAATTTTTCTGCAATCTCTGGCTAGAGTTTCAATGAATCTTTGCGCACAATCTGTTCCAATAAACTTAACATATTTATTCAAGCTGTCATCAAAAGAGCATTTAATGTAATAGGCAAAAGCCACTGGAATATGTTCTTTTACATTAGTGGTTGATGAATTTGCAGGATCAGGTAAACATCTTGAAATTGGTTTCAAAATGCTCTCACAATCTGCGTATATTACAAAAGGAGTTTCTATCTGCAACTGATAATTAGTGAATTTCAAGATATTATTATCCTCATCTGGCATACGTGTAACTATCTTCTTGCATTCACTTATATGATTTATTAAATAATCACTAAGATGGAAATGTTGCAAGCATGAATTACAAATATAGGCTGAATTGGCATGCTTAGTTAGAGAACTCCTCAATAATCTTGATAAACTGTAGATGTACACAAAATGAAATCGATCATTTTTTTTCCAACAAGAGCAAATTAATGTGATGCTGTTTTTCTTCCTTAGTTATATAAGGAAGAAAAACAGCATCAGCATTAGAGGGACCTAATTCATTAAAGGGGCCTAATTCAGAATTTCCTTTTTTTCTAGATTGATTCCAGCCAAATACATTTATGCTTATTATTCGGATTTTTTATTTCAAATATATGAATTTCTGCAATTTTCACAGGAAACTGCATACCGCTGAAATCGAGTTGATGCACATTTTCACAATTTAATACGAAAACTTCATTCTCAATTTGAACATTATATGATTTTGCTGATGTTGGATTTGATGTAAGTAGTAAAGCTGATAGGAGGAACCATTTAAAACAGAAGTTATCTCTATTATTAACATTTAATCACGCTTTTTTCTTATCTCTATTTTTAGGTAATTTTATATAGCTAGAACCTCTTATTGGCTGATACTTATTTAGATTCACTTCTAAACCAATAATTTTAATTAAGGCCCAACCACTGTCTTTTTCCTGAAAATCTTCTAAATTTTTCAGTATTATACCTAGCGTTTCAATAAAGGAAGCTTTACCATCTTCAATGTTTAAAACAGGTATCATACGAGTTTGAAATTATTTGATAGAAATATTAATTGTATCAGTATCATCAACTTTTTTCATAAATTCAGCAAAAAAATTCATAATTTAATTTAATGGAATTATGATTTAAAAGGCTATTTTCAATTACGGTAACAACATCATTTACAATAGAATTTAAAAATTCAATAGGATCTATTATTTCCTCATTAGTATTTTCAGATCTACTTCTAATATATAACCTATATCATTATCATCAGGTATTTCAAGTATTTTATTAATTTCACTTGTGTCGACCCATTTAAAATCAGTATACATACGGTAGGTATGAAGACATA
Source organism: Rhamphomyia laevipes (assembly GCA_963920725.1). Taxonomy (NCBI): domain Eukaryota; kingdom Metazoa; phylum Arthropoda; class Insecta; order Diptera; family Empididae; genus Rhamphomyia; species Rhamphomyia laevipes. Next base: position 76,359,061 of record OY987255.1, on the reverse strand, counting down.
CTCCACCCATATAAATTATTAGCATCAAGATAAACAATATACTCTGATGGTTTATTAGGATCATAGTTTTTACTCATATATTTATTGTTCGCTGTGGAATGTCTCAGCAAACATTGACTTATACCGCCACGAATACCCCTTTTTTAAAAAAGTATACATATTTATATCGGTCAGCAATGCTAATTCTATGTTTGTGAATTTTAACATTGCTTGCCAAGATAGACCGGGTGCTGTATAACAATTTGCGGGGTCTAAATTATAAATATTTCTACATATAGCTCGAAAATTTTCAAATACGTCGGCTAATATTAACACATCAGTATTAATATTAATGTATAATATTAACACATCAATAGGATCTATTATTTCTTCATTAGTATTTTCAATTAAAAAAGTTTGAATTCTGCTCTTAAAAGAATCCGTTATTATTTTTACACGATCCGTAAATTTTCGAAATACATATTACCTGAAAAAATTCTTTTTGCTACATAAAAAGCTGGTAAAGTATATTTTTAAATATATTGATAAAACGATAAGGGAATTTAAAAAATTTATTATTTTTAATTTTCTTTGTACTACATTTTTCAAACTTGAATGAATTAAAATAAATTTATATTTGTCCAAATTTTAATTTTATTTGATTTTACTTATATTTTGGTGTGATAGAAATTGGGACGCACAAAAATACTTAGCTTTGGGCCCCACAAATTGTTAATCCACCCCTGCTAGTTTTGCTCTTATACTTACTGAAACCTTCAAATGCTGCTCTGAGCATTTTCATAAATTCTATAGATCAAAAAATGTTTATATAATTGAAAAAAAAATAAAACATGTTAATTGTTTTTATAATAATATTATAATTTTATTTTCTTATATGTTTTGAATTATTAAATAAAATTTATAATTTTACATTTTTCAGTTTTCAGTTTTGGGATCCGTTAATCCCAGTCTTCTTCCTCTTCTTGATCATTAAAAACTTTACCTTCAAATGCCGGTCTGGGCATTTCCATGAATTGCAGATCGTACATTGCTCCTAATTTGCCCTTATATTTAAGGGTCGTTTCGCTCATATTGAGCGATTGTAATACTTTTTGTGGTAGGTTCTTAAACCGCATCGGAAGAAAAATATCATATGAGCCATCATCTAGGGACAGCACCACCCTCTGGCCATATTTTGTTGTTACTAATTTTGCTCCAGAGATTTTGTAAAGCTGATGAAGCTTTAAATCCCCTACTTTCACTGTTGGCCGTTTATTCAAACGGTTTAATATATCCGCTGTGTTCATCTTGTTTGGATTACTTAATACAATTATTAAGCAATTTTTATTCTGATCTTTTGAACTTTGATAATGAACGTTTTGTTCATGAAATATTTAGATTAAATTTTTCCTTATACTGGCATTGAAATTATTGCATGAGAAAATATGTCTATATGTTGCTAAGATAACATTCGTTTTGACTTATATTATTTTGGCAATTTTTATTCTGATCTTTTGAACTTTGATAATGAACGTTTTGTTGGTTACTAAAGATTAAATTTTTTCTTATTCTGACATTTAAATTATTGCATGAAACAATATGTTTATGTTTATTTAAATATTATATTTGAAATTGCAACATGTATCAATATTTAATTGAGGCCGAATATTTTACATTGCTAAACGATTTAAGGGTTATTTGCCCGAAATGTAAAATATTATCAACAAATGGATGGAATATCGGTGAGAATAAATATCTGGAGGACACATTGCAGGAGTTGATTATATGGAGAAGAGAGTATGGAAGCTGCAACAGATGTGGAGTATCAATTTCACATATAAAATTTTTAGATGCAACAGATATGACTTATAATTTTTAAACATAAATATAAATATTTTTGTTATAAATTAAAATAATAAATAATAAACAAAGTTTCTTTAAATTAAGTTCTAAATAACATCCCAATTTCTTTTTTCAATAAACATACATTTTGTACTGCACACATACCAGTGTGATTTAATAAACATTTGGTTACTAAAGTATTCAATTCACATTTTTTTAAAAGTTTAATATTTGGACAATTATAATTATAATCATCTAAATCTACAATATTGTTGCTGTTTAAAATTTCACGGAGCCATTTTTTCTTTTCCAAGCCTTTAACATATATTTTAGTGTTATGCTTTACTATAATTTTCATGTAGTTAATTACATCAAGAAAATTCGTAATGCCGTCACTCCATCTAATTCCATGCTGGTTTTTCTCTAACCATCGCACATTTTTTAACATACTGGTTGACATGTGATTTAAACTATATGGTGGTTTTATAACATAGTGATGCAATTCATTATTAGATGAAAGTGCTGCAAATTCTTTTAAAATAAACTTTTTTTATCATCTCTAAAACCTATTATGAGATATATATGTTCCATTTTAAATTACTTTTGCAACTTCTCCACTCAATGGATTGTAATGTACTAAACGATCATGTAGCATGAGACAATATGCTGATGTATTTTCCGCTACGCCTTCTGTCGTTTTTATCGACAGGTCCAGTTTTTAGATTTTCATTTTGATGACGAGTGTCTATTACTATAATCATTGCAGTTGATTTAAATTCACCCCAAGTAAGTAATGGTTCAGTTATAGCTCTATTGTAGTAATTTTTTTGAAAGTTCAGATATGCATCATAAACTAAAGCATAACGATTTTTCGCGAAAACCAGATTCATATCTTCGTATGGATAAGAATCTGAATTAAGATACACTTTTATATCAGTCACTCCACAATTATCAAATTTTGAGCAGTCTGCCGTTACTTTATTCTGTCTTTCAGTCTGAAAAGCTACAACTATAAATCGCGGTTTTTCCAATTGAGTTGTAGTCTTTCCATTCCAAATATGATGGGTGGTGTTTATTAGTAATGCCGGATATTCATATAAGTCCCAATTCTTAAAAGCTAATTTCATTGTTTCCCCATTGTTAATGCTTTGATATATAAATTTAATTTCATTGTATCAGATAGAGATATGTGTTGTACTTTCCATTGGACTTTTGATAGTGTTATTTTAGGTTTTTCCTCGTCATCAGTGGTAATTAAAGCATTGTCATCTGTTCTAGCACGAGTAAGAACTAACTCATGTCTTGCATTTGGTATAATATTCATATAATCTTCCGCAAATCCCAATAATCTTTTCAGTGGAATACAAAAATTAAAAAAAAATCCTTTCAGATCAATTGACCAACTTCCATTATAAAGAGCTTTACTTTCATTAGTATTCAAAGAAATATAGTTAAACATGATGTTATACCAACATTTCGATTGTGATCAATTTCTTTACCATTAATTTCATATCGAATTTCATCAAAAACTAATGCTGCCGCATTATTAATTAATTTAGTTTTAGTAACAGCACTTGCACCAACTGATTTAGCAAGTATACCTTCTATATAGAGAAGAGTAAACTAGTTGATGGTAGTATATTTATATTTTGATTCTGTATAGCAATTCGTATAATATCACTATTTTGGAATGAATTCAGAAATGGTGAATAACTATGCCATTGCGAATTTGTAATATTTTCATCAAATATTGGTTCTTGAAAGCTATTTGTTATATTTTTCATTGCTTTTTCTTCAGTTTTAATCCGATTGATTGTAAAAATTGTTGATTTTGCTGTGTTAATAATTTTAAGGTTCTTAGTCTATGACCGACTGGTTTGATCATCTGATTATGATTGAAATTAAAATCAATATTACTTAAGCATTTATTAGTCGGATGTTCTTGGTTATATATAATCATGTTTGAAGCTTCAAATGTAATCTGGCTGTTATACTCTCTCCTCTAAAATTCAATAAATTTCCGTCTTGATCAACTAATTTTAAAATTAATGAAGTTAATCGTTCAACGTTTACAGGCAAATAGAGAACCTTCAATGGTACTTCAATTATTTTATATCCTGGACTTACTTTAATTGAAAACTCATGCAATATATGAGCTTGCTGGTTATTTATATAGGTTCCACCAATAATATTACACTCAACTCGTATAGTATTAACTCTATTTATATCGACATATAGATCTGATATATGCAATTGGTTTTTTAGTAATTTTTGTTTGCTAAAACCCAAGAGCTTACAAATGCTCCGTTCTTTGGTGAAATCAATATCTCCTATATCTGAATAAATTTCACATTTTAAAGTATTATTATTTGCTTTCAAATCAAAGGTTCCTCGATCTGTTGAATCTGATCTCATATTATCATCTATGTCCAATGCCTTACGAATATACCTCTCTATATCATCAATTTCATAAGATCAGGTATAGTGATGATTATGTCACCAATATGACACATATTATTATCAATATCTACATTTGGTATTGAATTATATGTTTGAAAATCACCTAATCCACACACATAATTTCCTTTTAAATCAACAGGCGGAAAATATCGTGAAGAGAGTAAAGAACTATTACCGTTGAGAGTTAATGTTAATGACATGATGGAATAACAACAAATGATTAATTTTTAAAACATATCATTCTTTTATTCATTTTTAATATTATTAAAATTTTCTATATCAAATGATAGGTTTTTAAAGTTTTCCTATTAAAATCAAAATAATGGTAATATGTATAAATAAAATAAAAAATCACAAAACTATTCTTGTTCATAACGATATAGATTTCTTATTAGATTAAAACCTTTTCTGGTTGGTACTAATTTTCAGACAATAATAATGTAACTAAATGTAAATTAAAATTGTAAACAAATTATGATGAAATAAATGAAATAATAATATTATTATTCAAATTTTTTGAAACATTTTCAAATAAAAACTTTAAACATAAATGTCCGCATATAAATGTGTTAAATTCTTGTTCTTTATTATGGTTATACAATAAATTATTAACACATAAATATTTCACAGCTTCTATTGGGGGTTTCAAATTTCCGAAACTATCAAAATAATGTGCATGTTTATTTTTTTTGTAATATGCTACCCAATGTGTTCTCTGTCCACTATAATTATCCAAGTTTATTATACCACATTCACGGTTACTTGGTTTCACGCATAAAAACGCATAACAACACCGCGAAAATGTGTGTGGTAAATGTTTTCCAAACTTTAATAAATCTATATTAGATAGTGGACGATTAGGTAGCAACTTTAAAAGTTTTTTGATTGATTTTTCTGTTTCAAAAATAGTGCCAATCCTTTCTTATGTGGTTTTAAATACAATCCACCACCATTTTTGGCATTGAGTGTAATAGTTTCCATCGTTTTATTATGACGACGCTTCTGCTCTAGCTCTTTTTTCGCATTACTAGCATCATTTACTGCTTTCGCTATTGTTGCTGCTCCACCTGAAAGAGCACCAATAGCGGAAAGGCCAGCGAATAATGGCACTAAAAAAGGAAGAACTCCCCCATTTTTGGTATTGGTACTTTGATTCTCTTTCGATTTTTACCTTTAGAAGTTTTTCTAGCAGCATGAAGAGCTATTTTTATTGTATTTTTCTGATTTGAAGGATTTAAAGTATTAACAGCTATTTTAGCAGCTTTGACTGCATCTCTAAATGAATTTATATCTGGAGTTTTTCTCTTTTTCTGATTTTTGGTTTTCTTTTTTGTCTTAGTTTTCCCATTCATAACATCCATACCAAGTTTTACTTTTGCCTTCATAGCGTTTGTTATCAAAAGAGCACTAGCACGCTCAACTAAAGTAGAATCTCTTGCAGTTACTCTACCCCAAGCCCTTTCAGTTAAAATTTTATCTGCAGTATGTCTATTAGTTATATCTTTACTCTTAGAATATGCTATATCATGTTCCCGGCAAGCTTCATCCAATTTATTTACCCCAATAGCGCCACGATCTAATCGTTTTTTAAGTTTAGTTCCTGGTCCACAATAATTATATCCTGGTAAATGTAATTCAAATGGCAAATTATTTATTAGAGAGTTTAAAACACCTCCTCCTCTTTTGACACCACTTTCACTATTAACAGAATGATAATTAAGCATAATTTATATATTTGAACCCTCTGACAGCCCTTTTATTATTAACCTCATTTTGAAAATAATTTAGTTATATAATTCGCAATATTAATATTTTCAAATAGTTTAAAATATGAAGTTTGTCAAGTAACATGTTAAAATTAAAATACAAAATTTTGATGAGACTGTTGGTTCAGGTGTCGAAAAAAGTAAACATGGAGTCTTATTACCTAATAACATACGAGGGTTAATGGTAGGACCTTCAAATTGTGGTAAAACCAATGTCTTATTAAGTATGTTATTAGACCCCAATGGATTATGCTTTGAAAATATCTATATATATTCAAAATCATTACATCTGCCTAAATATGAATATTTAATGAAATTGATAACTTCTATCAGGGGTATGGGATACTATGCATTTTCAAATAATTGTGAAATAATGGAACCCTCAGAAGCTAAAAAGAATTCAGTTTTTATTTTTGATGATGTTGCTTGTGAAAAGAAAAATAATATACGAGCATATTTTTGTATGGGACAGCATAATGGTGTTGATAGTTTTTATTTATGTCAATCTTATACATATTCCTAAACATTTAATTCGTGATAATGCTAATTTCATAATCTTATTCAAGCAAGATGATTTAAATCTACGACATATTTACAATGATCATGTAAACTCTGATATGACATTTAATCAATTTAAAAATGTATGTAAAGAATGCGGGAAAAATGCTTATGGATTTTTACTTATTGATAAAAACAGATTGTGTAATAAAGGGGGATATCGAAAGGTGTGTCAGCAATCAGTAGTGTAATAGATTAATGAATATTAATTTAAAAGTTAATTAGCACATCTTAAAATGAATCAAAAAGTATTTGGAGAGATGATAAAAGCACAAAAAGCTTTGAAACGAAAATATGCTATTTTAAAAACTGGACACACTGCTAAAGGAGATGAATTGGAAAATACTTTCCAACCTATAGTAAAACCACTAAAAGAATTAATAAAAGTGGTTGAACATAAAATACCTAATGATATAACAATAAAACCTGAAATAAACAATGAAAAATATGCAATAAAAGAAGAAAAACACGAATTTTTAAACCCAAGAATTTGAATTTCAAAAGCTTTAAAACATCAACACCAAATTCAACTTTAACATTCAATACTAGCGAAAATTATAAAACACCTATCAAAAAAAGTAATATTGAAAGTTATTCACCACAGACTGCCTCAATAAAAAAATTTGGCGTTGATCATGCATATGCACCTTATTTCGATGAAAATCATATACTCAAAAAGGTGACCATTTATTTGCCAGCGAAAACCGGGACAGCACAAAAAAATAATTTGTAGTTTTACAAGTTATGAAAAAAAACATAAAATTTATTATTATTATTATTTAATAACAAAAACAATTAATAAAACAGTTCACTTTAATACGAAAATAATTCGTATGCTAAATAAAATAAAAAACTTAAAATAATAGGACTTTCTTTTCTTTTTATAAATATTTTTCACTAGATCCGATTTGCTTTAACAAATCTGGACTACTTTTAAGCAAATCGTAAAAATCTAAACAGTCTTTTTCAATATTCCATTTTGTCATAATTATTGTTTTTAATGTTGATACCATCAACTGCGTTTTCTCCGACGTCCACAAACGGTTAATTAATGAAAAAATTCTCTCCACTACTGCATTTGTTCCAGGTAAGCACAAAGAATATTCTACAATTTGGCATAATTTATCATGGTCTAAATTATTGATTTTGAAATATTTAAATATTTCAACCCAACGTTGGTGTGCCAACATATTCTTGCTATTCCATTCCATAATTTTTTCATCCGAAACATATTCATTTAAGAGAGAAAATTGATCAAAAAGTGCAGTGTGGTCATTTACATTAAAAAAATTGTTTTTTCATTAACTGCATATTTTCTTCAATATTTTGCCAAATTATTTTTGATTGTAAATTAGACCATTTAAAAATTTTAATTTCTTCAAACTGATCCGTCCAATTAGCTAAGTACTCCAAACAAGTGTCATAAAAAATTGTTACTATTTCTTTAATTTCTAGTTCATTACATAAACCCTCATTTTTTAATTTTTCTATTTCATCCTTAACTGCAATTGGAATAAAAAAAATTATCTTTTCGTGACTTTAACTTTTTTATGAGGCCATTAATTATTAGCATAACTTCAACAGCTGAAATATTATTACCCTCAATTTTAAGAACAGTTTCTTTAAAAATTTCCGCTTGTGAATTAACAAAATGTAGCCAAAGTTTTGCACATGGATTATTAAAAAAATCCTTTATAATTTTTGGACAATTATTTTGACTAAGAAAATAGGATTTTAAACCGTCAAACATTTGTATTATTCTAAATATTGCAGGTTGTAGCGCCAACCATCTGGTGTTACTATAACCAAGAAGTTTTTTGTATTCAATCTCAACAAAATCGCAGAATTCCTTTAATGATTCTGTTCTTACCGTGTATATGTAAAAATATGAATAAATTTTTACTAAAATACATTCTACATCTATTGGTAAGCAATCAGTGGCTGTTTTAATTGTGTTATTTGAAATATGTGCGTTACATCCCATACCAATTAAGTTTCTTTTAAGAAGTTTTTGCAATTTTGAGAATATATTGTTTGTGCCACGTCTCTCTGCACCTCCAAAATTTGTGTTAGTGTTATCTCCTGAAAACCCTGATACTTTGTCTAAAATATTATTTTCAGTTAATATTTCAGAGAGATATTTAACTATAATATCTGAAGTTTCACCAGGTTGGCTTTGAATGTCTAAAACTTTTATTTTAACGCCTTCATAAGGTTTAAAAAATCTGACTAGAACTGGAAATATTTTTAAATTTCCATGATTTGAGGCGTCAGTTAAAATGGTTAAGCAATGACAATTTTGTAATTCCGATTTCAGCTCTGCGAGAACAAAGGTAAAAAAAATTCTTTTTATAATGGCTTCAGATTTTGTTTTTGCGCATCTATATTTTGGCTCAAAACATTTTTGGATAATTTTCGACGCGCAGTCGTTTGATCGAAAACTATGATTTTCTTTAATTGTATGATACGCCCATAAGCCTTCAGCTGCAGCTATTTCCAAATCTTTTGCAGTTGTGGTGAAACTAGTAAAATGATTAGTTAACGTAGTACTAGATGCTGTTGCTAAATCTACAGTTCTATGTTTTTTCGATTTAATATGATTTTCAATATCGTTAGCTCCACCATGATGAAGTGTAAATTCTGAATTGCATTTTGTGCAACGTACATCACTGTCAGATTTTGTTTTTTTAATAAAAATATATTTTGCTTGTAATAATGGCGTAAAAGTGCATTTTCGTTTTGGAGGCATCTTAACATGGCACAATTTTTTTTAAAAAAAAAAATCAACTATAAATAAATTAATTTAATAAATAATATAATAAATTAATAATAAATAACATAAACAAACATTAATTTTTTGTTGTCGTTCATTTAGAAACAAAAACAAACTGACGAAATACAAAAACTGTGTTGCCAAATGCCAAATATTCAATTCTCAGTCAAAAATATTTGAAATTCCCAGTAAAAATGTAATCAATTATATTATGTTAATAATTCGGGACATTTTCGTGTCCCGGTTGGGACACCGGGACACGCACAGAAAAACGGGACAATCCCGGCTAAAACGGGACGTATGGTCACACCAAAATGGGGAAATCTTCCTTTAACATTGATGATACAATTGGTGATATACGCATAGATAATAAAGTTTTTAAAAAAACAGATGGTTTATATGAATTGATATTTAGCAATAATCCTCAGATAGAGTTATATACCGAAGATGATTTGAACGATTATAAAAAAATATTATTAATGACGAATGCTCATTTAAAAGATCCAAATGATTCATATTCACAAATTAAGGGACATAAAGGATTGAAATATGTGAAAATCATTAAAAAACTTATGACACATAAGTATAATACTCGACAAAAAATAGGGGCACATACCTATCTAAAACAAAAAGATTGCCATTGGATATGCAATTTTCATCAAAACCTATAGAGTATGTTCATTGGGATGATCCCAATGAGCTTGTTGATAGATTGAGACTCTTGATTGCATCACAAGAAGCTGGAGATGATAATCACAATAATTAAGTTATTTCGATAATTGAGGAACTTAAGGAGATAGGTCTAATTGAATAAAAAAACATTCAAAGTTGATTTTTCATCATAAACAAAATGGTTCTCGATAAGTTTGGTCGAAGTGAGAATAATGAAAGAATCATGACTTCAGGCCCACCTGGAGTAGGATTTAACTTAACATCTAATGGAGACTATGATATACAATTTAAACGTCTTGTTAATATTAATAATCCAACACACCTGAAAGATGCTGCATCAAAGGAATACATAGATTATGAAATAGATGCAATTAATAAGAGCAGCATATTACTGCGAAAATCTATTGATGATACATATGATAATTTAATGGAATATGTTAATGATGAGAATTTAAAAATAACCGCTATATTACAAATTTTAGAGCATTCAATAATTAATTCGGAAGTTTATAATTTTAAAAAGGAACAACAATAATATTCATTCTTCTTTACATACAGCTAAATTATGAGCAAGAGAAAGGTTGTTGAGGAGTTACATAAACCCGCTAGAAAGAACTTTAAAAGACGTCGTGTCTGTACAAGCTGATCTTGTAGAAATGGGTGCATATGCTGCAGAAACCCGTGGATATAAATTCTTACTAACTATAATTGATACATTTTCAAAATATGGGTGGGCTGTTCCAATAAAAAATAAAACAGGTGTGAATGTTCTTCTTTCAAAATTTTATTGGGAAATATAAAATAAATCATTACTCAACATTTAGCTCATTAAAAGCCTCAATTGTTGAACGTTTTAATCGCACAATAAAGGAAAAAATGTGGAAAGAATTCAGTTATAATGGAAATTTTAAATGGATTACAATGATTCAGAAACTTATACATGATTATAATTATTCTACACACAGAACCACTAAACGAAAACCTGCCGAAATCAGCAAAAAAGATGAAGACAAATTATTATCTACAATTTATAATCTCATTAAAATTGCACCATTTGCAAAATTTAAAGTTGGTGAATCAGTTCGAATAAGCAAGTTCAAACATGTTTTTGAGGGTTATACACCCAACTGGACAGCTGAAATATTCAAGTTAACTAAAAGACAGCTAATAAATCCTACAACTTACATATTAGAAGATTATGAAGGGCACCCTATTAAAGGAGGGTTCTATGAATATGAATTACAAAACGTGAAACATCCTTATATATATTTAGTTGAAAAAATAATCAAAACCAAGGGTGACAAAGTTTTTGTGAAATGGCTTGGATTTCCTTCTAATCAAAATTCATGGATAAACAAGAATGATGTATTAGTGTGAAATATACTTATACTTGTCAGTGTTAATGCTTACACATTCGAAAAATTATTAATTTGAATTTGAGTTCTCTAAAAAATAAAACTTTTCATTAGTTTAGTTCGAATAAATTAATTGACCACAGTGAATCATAAAATTAGAATGAGTGACAAAAAGCAATTGTTGAATGAGGATAAGAACATGGATAAAAGTAAAGAATATCAGTATAAATTATATTGTACATCTGCAAAATCTTGTTACACTTGCCCAAAGCAGCAATCATCATCATCATCAACTGGAGATAAATCTTCAATTTCATATAAAAAACATAAATAATTGTAAAGTAAAATTCATACAATGATAAATAAAACATAATTTTAATGTTATAAATTAAAAAATTTTTTTTTGTTTGTATTTCCATCATTTTATAAATTACATAATTGAAATATATTCATGCTATATGTTTACTATTACATGTAACACAGCACAGTTCGGTTAGCAATTTGTAACTGAACCGGAGGACACCACTTGGCTTTGACATGTTAATTTAATTTTTATTTTGTGGGGTGGCAATGGTACCCGGCTGCATTAATCACTTCGACCAAAATAATAAAATTTTGGCCCACTCAACAAAATTTTTTGGAGCGCCACTGGTTTTTCAACCACAAAAAAAAATTAATAAAAAAAAAATTATTTTTACCGAAAAAAATAACAAAACCAAGTGGGTTACTTCACGATATTGCGGAGGAGACGCGATTTAGAAACTTCCAAGGTTTTCAATTATGCGGGCGCCAGGTGTTGAGTGATCCACAACCGCGGACCACCAACAGAACAAGACCGAATTTGTATAAAAAAAAAACCTTGAAAGTTTCAAGGACCGCTTGGGATTTCCTCCTTTTTGCCAGCTTAGCTCAGTCTGTGGGGCGTGAGTCAACCAATCGATCCTACCTGCAAATCAAATCATCATCAACAAGGAAAGGGGGCCAACCCTACTGAAACCAACTAAATAAAAATAATAAAAATTGCAAATTAAATAAAAAAAAGAAATTTTTGTTTTTTAAAAAAAAAAAGTAATAGCCCATCCGACTATACCTTTTTTTTTATTTATCTATGATTTTATATATATTTTTTTTATTATTATTATCATTATATAAACTACAAGTTACTACTGAGTTTAACAGTTTTCCAGCGGTAGCAATTTTCAAAATAAAGGTTGGTGTTATGAGTCTTTCACCAATTTACAAAAAAAAATTATCATAAACATACCTTTTATATTTTTCTGCACGGTGCCTGTCCCGACATGTCTGTCGCAGTCCGGCTAAAAATAATGTTTATTTATTTTTAAATTATAAAAAAAAACAACTACCGCAAAAAAAATAAACTACAAAAAAAATCAAAAAACCCAAATTAATTACTCTACCACTTTACAAATCAGAAACAAAATCAAAACAACCAAATTACTAATGTATATTATAATTACAACCAAAAAAAAAACTACTCTACTAAAAAAAATCATAAATTAATAATAAAAAATCATAAAAATTTACTCTACAAATAAAAAAAAACAACCATCAAAACTACATTACTAAATCAAAATTAAAAAAACTTAAATTTGGACCACTCCAATGAACTTTAATTATTTTTTAATTTCACAAATTAAAAATTCCTTTTATACATGGAGTTTAATTTTTTTTCATATAATTTTTTTTTTCACGCCGTATGGTCTCCGGAAATCTCGACTGGATTAGCTCTTCTGAAACTTCTAACAGCATTCTACCAGGTTTTGCCGCGGTCGACCAATAGCTTGGTCGACCTCTGTCTCCAGAACTCCTCTAGATGCACACTTCCGTGCAGGAAAAAAACAACTTTGGTATTTTTTTTCTTAATACTGCAATTTGATGATACTTTAGTTTTTTTTTTGATTTTCTCGTGGGGAACTAATCACCCAAACCAAAATTTTAAATATAAAACAAACTTTTAGAAAAAAAAACCATAAAAAAAAACTTTTCTATAATCTGGAACAGACTCACGTCTGTTCGTTACCAGATCTTCTTTCCGAAGCCCCGAAAAAACCCACGTCGAAAAAAAACCTCTTCGCATTTCCGCCTGTACCGATTCGAACTACGGCCTGCCCGATCTAATTGGGGTTTCGGTGGTAGCCAACAGATGGAATGGTGGTTTTCGGCTAAAATTAATAATGATTTACAATTATAATGTCTAAATGACATTTATAATTGTCAATATTTTTTCAGGTTTATAAAAAAATACAAAAATGGCATTTATTTTGGGGACGGACATTTCCTGGAGAAAGTAAATATTTTAAAATATTTTAATATTAATTCTATTTTTTTTTTATATAAATTTTAGGTTCCCAATTTATATAGAGAAATGTACCAACATAACCTGTTAATCCACATTAATTTTTCTATATGGTCGTTTTTGGACAATCCTATTGGAACTTCTCCAATAAGATTTTGTCTACAACCAATGTTGAGCGCCTGCAGGGTCACAAATTTAAATCAACTTTAAATGTGTTTATGCATACATTTATCAACAGATCTACAAAAATTTTCCAATTTCACTATTTCATCTTTTAAAAATGTTATCTCAGAACTTATTTCTCACAAATTTTTAATGTCATATTTTATTTCATTTATAGATTCCCAACACTCTCTTTTTACGTGATCAATCTCACTATCAGCATATTGTTTTGAAACGACATCAAAATTCTCTATAGGTTGAGCAACGTTTATTACACGTTTATTTTTCAGATCATAATCACCATCAGCCGTTATATTAAATCCTTCACCTGGTGGACCTCGTAAAGGTTTCTTCCTCTCTCTCCACTCACCAGAACGTCCGAATTTGTCTATTGACATTTTAGAATTAATAAAATTATTGTAAAAACTCAATCATTTGTAATATTATTAAATATATTTATTTTCAATTATATAAGCATTTTTTTATATTTAGGCTATATCCATAGAATATTCTTGCTTCAATTTTTTCAAATAAATTATCTGAATATCTGATTTATGGGTTGTGTCATATGATGTTAACTTCTCAATTTCACCATTGCTTGTAATTCTTTCACTATCAAATTCCATATATTCAAACATTTTATTTTCAACGATCGTCTTTTAAAATTGCTATCATATGAACATTTCAATTTAATTTCTTTGGTATCATCACATACAAGTTTAAAATGTCTATAAAATATATATTCACTCTCGATAATTCCTGCAATATCTTTTTCTTTTTTAATTAACTCAAGTCTAAAAGCCTCAATCGCAGATTCAACAGCAACATAATCAATTTTTGGTAATTCATCACTTAATGAACTTGTTGTACCTTGACCATCAAATTCTGGTGTTGTTGTTGTTGTTGTTGTATCATTATCTTCAATTTTATGTGAATTGATTCGCTTTAGAAGTTGTATAGACAAACGTATTTGAATTGTTTCATTACTTGGAAGTAACACATTAAATAGAGCATCTCCATTATGTTCATTATCTAATTTAATATTATTAGTAGGAGCTGCATAAATCCTAATAAGAATTAAACTTAATAAACAAATTGGTAAAAAGTTCTTCATATTGATATTTTTTTCTTCAGATTCAAAGATTGTTGTTAACTCTTTTAAGTATTTTGTAGAATAATCAGTTTTATGTTATGATGCTTTAATTTGTTTGTGACTCTTGCTTTTTTGGTAAATGAGCTTCAAAAGAAGCCCTGAAATCTTCCACTAATACTAATAAGCGTAAAACATCATCATCTGTAATAGTATTATTTTCTTTTGATATGTAAACTATCTTCACCGTGTTCAAGTTGTCTATTAAACCTATAATTCTCTCTCTCATATATTTAGCATTTCTACCATCAAAGTTTTTCTTGACATTCTCCAATTGTAATAATGCATTATTAAGTCTGTTTATCAATTCTGATTTTTTATCTAAAACTATGTTGTCAGCTTTTCTATATATAGATGAATTGGTAAGAGATAATGATTCTAAATTTGGTTCTGATCTGTTCCTCGCAATATTCTCCCATTCATCTTCCAGTGCGAATGGGCAGTCATTTGGAAACATATTTGTATTACTACATTTTTCACATTAGTTATATTATTTATTTCTCCAACTATTCCTATATCACCACCCATAACTTCAATTCAAGAAATTTAACATCCCAATTCAGATATGTTGGTAATGATTCACCATTTCTTACAGATAGTAATAAAACTTTCTCTCCATATTCAGGAGCAGCCCAAATCTCCAACACCGAGCCAAAAATTTTTACATTAACTATTTTAAAAGATTTCCATTTCCTAATGCAAACACAATATTTATGTCCATGATATATATTTTCACACCAAAACATCTTTACTCAACTACTGTCTATTATTTTCTATTCTTTTATATTAAATTTGTCTGATATTTATAATAATGAACTAATTTAATAATATTACGTTTTCTTAAATATTCAACTACACATGCACATGCATGTACACATTCACATTTTATTTGTTCACATGTGATTGAGGTATTTGGAAATCTTAGATAAAAATCAATTATTAAAACAGCACTATATTCTACTAAAAAATGTTTTATGCAATTATAGTTCACCATTGTTATTGCTGTTTATTTTGTTTCAGATAACCTCAAATAAAGTCTTATGAGTTCAATAAAAACAAAACTACTACAAGAACCATGTATTGGTTTCTTCTTCTGCACTATCCGAAGACAATATACAATTTTCAGAGTGGTAGCCATGAATTGAATATTTCATTTCTTCATTCAGTAATTTCTCTAAGGCCTTTCGGTATTTTTCAAAATGGCCTTTATGTTCCTCAATAATAAAAAAATCTTCATATTCACTTAAAAAATTCGTTACAATTACTAATTTCATAGATAAAATGTTTTTAAAAAATTGTGGAGATGATTTTTCACCATGGTCAAACTCAGTAATTGTTTTAAGATCTTCCCACGATACCATAATGGTACAATTATACCAACCGATCGATAACACTTCAATTCTATAACTCACTCTGAAATTCTTTAAAAAGCCTTTTCCATATTTGCAAA
Organism: Rhamphomyia laevipes; assembly: GCA_963920725.1. Taxonomy (NCBI): domain Eukaryota; kingdom Metazoa; phylum Arthropoda; class Insecta; order Diptera; family Empididae; genus Rhamphomyia; species Rhamphomyia laevipes. The sequence goes on along the minus strand of OY987255.1, from coordinate 76,342,577 downwards.
TATTATAAAAAAAAGTGGTATATGGCAGCTGTGATGTATGCACACAAAACATATAATGAATTAATCATCATATGTTTTGTGTAGGTCAGGGTTATATTTAATTTCCAAAAATATAATTATAGATGACTAACCTAAGCATACAAATATTTCATACATGCACTGACTGCATGTATATTCTTATTAAATATTATGCATATTTTTATGTATGCATATATTACTATATGCATATATGATAAATGCAATGACCGAAAATAGATGGGTCATTTGACAATGTAAAATATTTAAGAAATTCCTAAGAATTCCAATAAGGGATCAATACACTAGCGTTAGCAAATAATTATTCTAATAATTATTTATGTATTAGTTAAATTTTAGGGTATATAAGAAACGAAATCAAATTAATAAAGTTACTTTTACTTTTGAAGTCTAAAGTCATAGTTTGTTCTAATTATACGCTACTCGCTTAAATTACCATAAACTATTCTCCTGACAACCAAATGAACTAAGCTCTTTAGCCAATTCATTTTAAACCAGCGGCTTTATTGCTAAGGTTTTTGGTTGAGGACATATATACATATATATATATCGCTATAGGAGCGTATATATTTACCAACAGATGAGGTTGCACCTGGAAATCGTTGGATGGAACCTTTAAGTAATTCTCCAGCCAACATTACATGGCGATCCTGACAGGAGAAGCAACAACAACAGCAGCAGCAACAGAAACAACAACATCAACAACTACAAAAAATCAGTACAAAAGACGAGCTGAACAAAATATTGAAGGAAGACACAAAAGCTGGCCCTAGACCAATATCACTCACAGAATATCGGCAAAGACATCCACAAGCCAATTCCATCAGCCAGACAGAGAAACCATCGATAAAATTAAATAAACGGGGAGGAGTGCAGGCCAGAGCCAGACGGGAAATCGGCGAACTGAAAAGGTTACAGTGGTTGGCAGTAAAACGAGAGGAGCGGGAGTATTTCAGAAAACAGAAGGAAGAAAAGCAACGGACAGAAAAACTCCTGAAGAAGAACGCCAAGAAGATCACCAAAAACACTTTGGACGAATTATTCCAAAAATGCTTCGACAACATGGTATATACATCAGATATGTAATCTAGATATATAAATTTTAATAAATTAGTATAATATATCTAAAACACATTTAAAAAAAATATATATACATAAATACATATATATACATAGATCTTAGAATAATATATAAATATATACAAAAAAAAAAAGAATTTTTAACAATATGATAATCAACATATCATATACTCATTTCTAAATAATACAAATATGCTATAGAAATTTCATTTTTTTTTGTTGTTTTGAAAAAAAAAACTCAAATTGTTTGTCATAATATAAACAAAATAAAAAAAAAATCTATATCACTTTAAGGCATTTGTTTGGATGCAATAAATTAGAAGGTTTTATTTCACTTGCGTGGTATTTAATTTGTTGGACCACACTTTAGCTGTAGGCTATGAAAAGATGAACATCTGGTATAAATAAAGAAAATAAAAGGTCAGAAAGGAAAAACATTATCTGCATTTAACACTTAAAAAAAAAGAAAAAAAAGAAATAATATTATTAACACTTAGGAATTATTTTGGATTTAATATTAGCACTTAGGAATTGTTTAGTTTAAAGGAATTTTTTTTTTAGAACATTCGAGAAATATATATAGGTCAAAAATATATATATATATATAAAAAAAAAATTCGGTTGACATAAATATATGATCCTTTTTCTATAAAAAAAAAAAAAATATATATATTTTCATATTTTAAATATAAATATAAATTATTATTATTATTATTTTTTTTTGGTTCATACAAATATTGTTTTGATTTTTGATTTTTCTAAATGGGTGGCACAGCCTCAAAGGAAGAGGAAATCCTTATTAATAATAATACAGGAGTGTCCAACAATACTGACATTACCAGAATGTTATATAGTGACGTACAGTTAATCATAATAATATTAGCACTGGTAATAGTCATTTATTTCATTATAAGCAAAGCAATATTTGAATGATAAAATTAAACGGCAAATCACAATTGCCGCGGTTTAGAATTTATCCGAAAATAAAAAAGAATTTTTTTCATAATTATATCATTACTTTTCAGTATACAAACAAAAATAATAAATATACTTTAATGGCGGGTTTCGAAAGTTTTGATAGTAAAGATATTAAACAAAAAGTGTTGAACCCAGAAAGGGCAACATTCAGTAATAATGAGTTAGCTATACCCAGAAGTGTTCTAACTTTAGAAGTTCTTGAATTATTCAAGAAAATTGATAAACTATAAATATAAAAGAACATTTTTCATATAATTTTTCATTTCATATATATTTTTTTTATTTTCACGTTTCATATAAAGTAAAAAATACAAAAATTTTTGTTATAAAGGGTCCGCCAAATAACTTTTTTTTTTTGAAAATGCTATAAAAAAAAAACTACTGAATATTTTCTCAAATTTCTTTTTTTATTTGAAAGTACAATCTTTCCGGTTAATAATGGAAAATATTTTCATTCAAATGGCTGCCTCGGCTGGCCATGCAGTAGGCTATACGATCGGTCCAATTTTTAAGCACATTATCGATTGTGTGCAGCTGTATTTCACCAATGGCTTCACGAATATTATCCTTTAAAGCGTCAATTGTCTCTGGCTTGTCGGCGTAACACTTATCTTTGAGGGCACCCCACAAATAATAGTCCAACGGTGTCAAATCGCAGCTCCGAGGTGGCCAAACGACATCAGCTCTGCGGCTGATAATGCGATCTTCAAAAACAGGGCGCAAAACATCGACTGTAGCTTCGGCTGTGTGGCACGTAGCGCCGTCCTGTTGAAACCAAATGTTGCCAATATCCTCCTCTTCAATTTTTGTGAACAAAAATTCGTTCAACATGGCCCGATAACGATCGCCATTGACTGTAACGGCCACTCCTTGCTCATTTTCGAAGAAAAATGGCCCAATTATGCCTCTGGACCAAAATCCGCACCAAACAGTGACTCGTTTTGGGTGTACCGGCTTTTCAATGTATGCGTGCGGGTTTTATGTGCCCCAAATGCGACAATTTTGCTTGTTTACATACCCGCCAAGATCAAAATGAGCTTCATCCGAAAAGATGATTTTTTTGGCAAAATCGGCATCTTCTGTAAGTCGATCGCAGGCCCACTCAGCGAAGCGAAAACGCATTGGATGGTCATATTCGTTCAGCGGAAGGATAAAACTAATTATCTGTCAAATCAGACATGAGCTAAGTGTTACCATTCACGAAATAAGCACTAGTTGAAAAAAAAACTTTAGATGGCGGACCCTTTATATAGGTTTCATTAATACACTTGGGAGAAAATATATATATCATATATATTTTTCATGTTGAATATAAATATTATTCATTTTTCTTCTAGTGTAATTTTTTTTTCATTAAATAAAGTACTGTTTAGTTAAGCACTTAGCAGTGACACATAGGGATAATAATAATAAAGGAAATAATAACATAGGGAAATACTAATATAGGGAAATTTTGGATAGGTTGAAGTATAAGATAAGGGAATTTAGTAAAGACTCTAGGGTTAGTTTGTAAGGAAATTTAGTAAATATTCTAGGGTTAGATTTGTAAGGAAATTTAGTATAGATTCTAGGGTAAAATAGATTTTTTTGTTTTGTGTAATAAAAATTTTGTTTAGCCAGGATTCTAGGGCAGAATTAACATTTGTTTTTTAGATTCTATATATTAATTTTTAACAGTTTAAGTTTTATAAATTAGAAATAATTTTTTTTATATACAAAAAAAAAAAAATATAATTACGATAAAATTTTAAATTTTTATATAGAAATATATTATGATAGTATCAAGCTAGGGTTTAAATACATTTTATGTTTTATTCAGGTTACTTTTCAGGAAATTTTTTTAATTTAAGTTACTTTTCCGAATTTCTTTAATTTAAGCTACTTTTCAGATTTTTTTTTAAATTAAGCTACTTTTCAGCAAACATTTTTACTACTTTTTCAGAAATATTTTATTATACAGTAATGAAGTATGATAAAAATCCTTAATGAGCAGTTGCAGAAATTACAAGACTTGTTAAAAAATTTCAAGAAAACACCAAAAAAGGACATACAGTTCAAGATATATCCTTCGTAAACTTGCGTATATTGCGAAGAATAGAAACAACTTTTCAAGAGCGTGGAATATACTTTATAAAGAAAACAAAGATCACGCTTTACACTATAAAGAGCGATACGAAGAATTGTATAAAGAAGTAAAAGCATTTTTAGATAAAAGTTCAACAGAAACTTTAGCAACTCTAGAAGAGGAGGAGGAATTCGAATTAGAAACAGGAAGCGACACTGAAGAGGATATCAAAGAAATACAAATTAACATAAACGAAGAAATAACAACAATCAAAATGTCACTTTTTGATTATGGAGTAGCTCAAAAGCTACCTACATTATTAATAGAGAAAGAAGAAACTCGTGAAGAGAAAATTCGAGATTTTCTTAATAGCGTAGAATTTTACTACGACACTTTGAAATCAGAGGATAAACCTACTTTAATAAAATTTTTAATAAAATGCAAAATTCAAGGTAAAGTATTAACAGAATTGGGCAACATAGAAGCCACATCATTTATTGAATTAAAAACATTATTAAAAACCAAATGTGGTTGTAAGGACACAATAGAAATTATTCAAACAAAATTGAATAACAGTCGACAGGGAAATAAACCAATGAGAGAATTTGTGAATGATATAGAAAGTCTGATTTCACGCATGACTGAATTAGAAGTTCAAGCACAAAATGAAACAGCAAGACCGGCATTGACAGCAGCTAACAACCGTAGAGGTTTAGCATTTATAAAAAAAGGAGTGAACGATAGGTATAAAATACCTAGGTGTGTGCTCGACACACAGAGTTCAAAACTGCTATACAACATTTATTAGAACTTGATCCTAGTACGAGCGAAGTAGTAAGGTACATGGAACCAAACAGATATAATAATAATAATCGAAACGCAAACAACAATTATAACAATCGAAGTAACAATAATTATAATAATAATAATAATAATAATAATAATCATAATAATAATAACAATAATCATCGTATGAATAACAATTATAATAATAGTAGATATAATAATAACAACAACTCATATAGAAATAATAATAATAGAACTAATAATAATAATAACAATAATAACATAAATAATAATAATAACAGGAATAACAACCAAAATTTTAATAGTAATAGAAACTTTACAGGATATAATAATAGTACTAACCAAAATTATAATAACGCTAATAATAATTCAAATAATAATAGAAATTACCTAGGAAACAGACGACAAATTTCGAACACCAGATACAAACGCATTAAATTCAAGAATTCTAGCTAACGAACAACCCACCGAGGGGGAAGCCAACCCATCGGTAGGGGATTACACCAATTAGGCGATGAAGTAATTCTTACAGCAAATATTTCAAATGGACTATATGTAGACATTGAAATAAATAACAAAATAGCAACATTTTTAATAGATACGGGCGCATCTATTTGCACCGTTAAACAACATATTTAACAAGACAATGACATAAATAAAAATAACGTTACGACAATTCATGGTATTTCAGGACACCTCAAGACGTTAGGCACTTGTAGTAAAAAATTAAATTTTCAATCAATAAACATTGATTATAATTTCCATATTGTTCAAAATGACTTTCCCGTACCGGTAGATGGTATTTTGGGAGCAAACTTTTTAACAGATTATCAAGCCAAAATAAATTTAGAAAAATTTATTCTTGATATTACTATAAATAATGAATAAATAATTTTGCCAATAATAAGTAAACAGAATTTTAATACAATTACAATAGCATCACGATGTGAAGCTACTTATTGGATAAATACAGAAATAAATGATACACGCATATTCCATCAAACGGAATTATGTGAGGGAGTTTTCATGTCTGGATCAATATCCAAGTCCATAAATGGTAAAATACCAATAAAAAATTTAAACACAAGAGATAGTAATGTAAAATTAAACTGGGTTGAACCAGAATCATACAGTCTAAATGACCATTACATATTAAATTATAAAGAATCGACAGAGACTTCGACAAAACGGGTTGACAAATTACTAACAGAAATTAACTATGACACATTGAATTGCGAAGAAAAGAAATGCGCACAACAAATCTGCACAAACTTCAATGATATTTTTCATCTGGATGGAGATGAATTAACAGTAACAAACTCAGCATCAGCAAAAATCGAAAGAGTATACAAAACCTTATAGGATTCCACATTCGCAGAAACAACCACTACAGGATGAAATACAGAAAATGATTGATCAAAAAATTGCGGAACCATCCGTATCAGCATGGAATTCACCTGTTTTGATAGTACCGAAAAAGAAGGATCCTGTTACTAGACTCCAAAAGTTCAGAACGGTAATAGACTACCGTAAGGTTAATGACGTAATAGAGGATGATAAATTCCCACTACCAAATAATACAGATATTTATGACATGGTAGAAGGTGCGAAATATTTCTCTTGCATAGATTTAAGTCAAGGTTATTATCAGATGGAACTTGATGAAAAAAGTAGACCATGTACTGCGTTTTCAACTGAGACTGGACACTACCAATTGACAAGACTTCCAATGGGACTAAAAATTTCTCCAAGCGTTTTTTCATGGATGATGTCCATAGCGATGTCAGGTTTAACTTATTCCAGATGTTTCGTATATTTGGACGATCTAATAATTTTTGGGAATAGTTTAGAATCGCATAATAAAAATTTAATAGAAGTTTTCACCAGGTTAAGGGAGGAAAATTTAAAAATTCATCCTGGTAAATGTCACTTTCTAAGGAAAGAAGTGCTGTACTTAGGGCACATTATTTCAGAAAACGGAATTTTACCTGATCCTTCAAAATCAGAAGCGATAAAAATTTTTCCACAACCTACGAACGCGGATGAAGTTAAACGATTTGTAGCATTTGCAAATTATTACAGAAAATTAATTCCGAATTTTGCATCAATCTGTATACCACTAAACAAATTGCTTAAAAAAGACGTTAAATTTAATTTCACACCAGACTGTATAGAAGCATTTAATACAGTACGAGAAATTTTAATCAGTCCAAAAATTTTACAATTTCCGAATTTTGACGAAGAATTCATTTTACGAACAGATGCATCAGGTTTTGCTTTAGGAGCAGTATTATCAAATAACGATGATAGACCGATTGCATTCGCAAGTAAAACTTTAAATAGTTCCGAGACAAATTATAGTACTATCGAAAAAGAATTATTGGCCATAGTATGGGCTATTCGACATTACAGACCGTATCTTTTTGGAAGACGTTTTAAAATATTGACAGATCATAGACCGCTAGTTTACTTATTCTCACTGAAAGAACCGTCATCAAGACTTACCAAATTTAGATTGTTACTGGAAGAGTATAATTTCTATGTGGAGTACTCTCCAGGTAAAGAAAATTGTACGGCAGATGCATTGAGCAGAATCAAAATATCATCAGAAGATTTAATTTTTTTAGTTATAACCAGATCAAAAACAAATCAAGAAGAAAATAAACCAATAGAAGATAAAGAAGAAACAGATGAAGAAATTATAAAGGAATTACTACAACCACCATCAACAGGGTTGAAATTAATCGAGTTAAAAATAGTAAATAGTTTCAAAGAGGAGATTGAGAGGTTAAAAAATGAACAAGATATTATTATGGGTCCAAGTAAGGTATTAGCGTATATACCAAAGAAAAATTGTATATTAATGGTTAAACCAAACGATAGCACTGAAAGCCAGTCCGCAACATTCGGCAGATTGCTGTGGAGGGACGTGCAGAAAATCATGGTTCCATTAAAATTAGAAAAATTATATATCTCAAAAGGAGAATTATAGAAATTAAATAACGGCCGTCGACAAAATAATTTAAATAATATGAAGAAGAAAATAAATGAACTATTTAAAGATATGAATATAGAAATAATTGTTATGAAAGATTTAATAAGGATAACTGACCCAGGGATGAAAAAGCTATTACTAAACGATTATCACATATTACCAACAAGCGGACATGCAGGGATAAATCGAATGATTAAGAACATCAAATGCAAATACTTTTGGACAGGGATGCAGGAAGACATAACAACTTTCGTTAAACATTGCGAAACATGCCAACGAAACAAACACATCAAGAGGAAAAGACAACCAATGGTCATAACATCAACCAGTGAGACAAGTTTCGAGAAGATTTATATAGATCTCGTAGGACCATTAGACGAAACAACAGAAGGTTTTAAATATATACTTACCATACAAGACGAATTGACGAAGTTCATAGAAAATGTTCCATTGAAAAACAAGGAAGCAAATTCTGTAGCGGAAGGATTGGTAGAATACTTCATTTTAAAATACGGAGTACCAAAGAAAATAGCTTGAGATCAAGGAACAGAATTTATGAGTCATGTTTTCAAGGATATGTGTAAAAGGCTAAAAATAGATCAACTATTTTCAACCGCATACCACCATGAAAGCATCGGAGCTTTAGAAAATTCTCATAAAGTTCTAGGAGCATATTTAAGAACGTATGTTGCAGAGAGTCACACTGATTGGCATAAATGGTTGCCATATTACACGTTCTGTTACAACACAGCTGTACATTCTGAAACAGAATATACACCATACGAATTAGTTTATGGAAAGCAATGTAGATTACCATCAAATCTCACCAATAAAGTACAACCACTATACAACTATGAAGATTATAGTAAGGACTTAAAAAATAAATTACAAGTAGCGCATAGGGACGCTAGGGAATTGTTAGGGAAGAAGAAATTAGAAAGAAAAGATAGATTCGATAAAGATTACAAAGATAGAAATAGTACATATGAAATAGGTAGTTTAGTACTACTGAAAAATGAAAATAGAAAGAAGTTGGATCCAATATATATTGGTCCATATGAAATAGTAAATACTGAAGGAGTGAATTGTGAAATTAAAAATAATACGAAAAAGATCATAGTACATAAGAATAGGTTGAAACCTTATTATGTCTATTTAATGATAATATCGGAAAGTTAAGATATTTTTACAAAAAAAAAAAATTTTAGGGGGAAGGGGACGCCTGGAAACCCTATAGGAATAAATAATATTTTAATATTTTAATAAATAATATTTTAATAAGTAATATACGAAAATTAGAAATAGGACAATTAAAAATATTTAGTATAGGAATATGAAAAAAGATATAATATAAAATATGATAAGAATATGAAATGGAAAAATATAAAGTGAAAGGTTTATGGGTATAAAATATGAAAAAATTATATAAAAAAAAAAAATTATAAAAAAATTTGAAGTAACAATATGAAGTTCAAAATCTAAATAATGTATGTAATGATAAAATATGTGTAGAAAAGAAAACACATATATAGAATAAGAATTATTGAATTACCAAAAAAAATAGTAACAATAAGAAATTTAAAAAAAAAACCATATGAAAATATTTAAAGTAAAACAAAAGAAAAAAAAATATATAGTACGTTAAGTTTTAATAAATTTAAAAAGAAAAGTATATTGTAAAAATATATATATAAAATTCATATATAATACGTTAAGAACAGTTTTGATAAATTTAAAAAGAAAATATATTGAAAAAAAAATAATACATTTTAATAAGTTGTTAAGAAGAAAAAAAAAAGAAAAAAGATTTGTAAATAAAATTTTGTAATAGGAAAAAAATATATGTTAACGCTAGAAAGAAGGAATTTACTTAGCGTACATTCCTCCTTTTCCCGCAGGAAGGGTGGTGTGATGTATGTACACAAAACATATAATGAATTAATCATCATATGTTTTGTGTAGGTCAGGGTTATATTTAATTTCCAAAAATATAATTATAGATGACTAACCTAAGCATACAAATATTTCATACATGCACTGACTGCATGTATATTCTTATTAAATATTATGCAACATATTTTACAAGACAATGACATAAATAAAAATAACGTTACGACAATTCATGGTATTTCAGGACACCTCAAGACGTTAGGCACTTGTAGTAAAAAATTAAATTTTCAATCAATAAACATTGATTATAATTCCCATATTGTTCAAAATGACTTTCCCGTACCGGTAGATGGTATTTTGGGAGCAAACTTTTTAACAGATTATCAAGCCAAAATAAATTTAGAAAAATTTATTCTTGATATTACTATAAATAATGAATAAATAATTTTGCCAATAATAAGTAAACAGAATTTTAATACAATTACAATAGCATCACGATGTGAAGCTACTTATTGGATAAATACAGAAATAAATGATACACGCATATTCCATCAAACGGAATTATGTGAGGGAGTTTTCATGGCTAGATCAATATCCAAGTCAATAAATGGTAAAATACCAATAAAAAATTTAAACACAAGAGATAGTAATGTAAAATTAAACTGGGTTGAACCAGAATCATACAGTCTAAATGACCATTACATATTAAATTATAAAGAATCGACAGAGACTTCGACAAAACGGGTTGACAAATTACTAACAGAAATTAACTATGACACATTGAATTGCGAAGAAAAGAAATGCGTACAACAAATCTGCACAAAGTTCAACGATATTTTTCATCTGGATGGAGATGAATTAACAGTAACAAACTCAGCATCAGCAAAAATCGAAAGAGTATACAAAACCTTATAGGATTCCACATTCGCAGAAACAACCACTACAGGATGAAATACAGAAAATGATTGATCAAAAAATTGCGGAACCATCCGTATCAGCATGGAATTCACCTGTTTTGATAGTACCGAAAAAGAAGGATCCTGTTACTAGACTCCAAAAGTTCAGAACGGTAATAGACTACCGTAAGGTTAATGACGTAATAGAGGATGATAAATTTCCACTACCAAATATTACAGATATTTATGACATGGTAGAAGGTGCGAAATATTTCTCTTGCATAGATTTAAGTCAAGGTTATTATCAGATGGAACTTGATGAAAAAAGTAGACCATGTACTGCGTTTTCAACTGAGACTGGACACTACCAATTGACAAGACTACCAATGGGACTAAAAATTTCTCCAAGCGTTTTTTCACGGATGATGTCCATAGCGATGTCAGGTTTAACTTATTCCAGATGTTTCGTATATTTGGACGATCTAATAATTTTTGGGAATAGTTTAGAATCGCATAATAAAAATTTAATAGAAGTTTTCACCAGGTTAAGGGAGGTAAATTTAAAAATTCATCCTGGTAAATGTCACTTTCTAAGGAAAGAAGTGCTGTACTTAGGGCACATTATTTCAGAAAACGGAATTTTACCTGATCCTTCAAAATCAGAAGCGATAAAAAATTTTCCACAACCTACGAACGCGGATGAAGTTAGACGATTTGTAGCATTTGCAAATTATTACAGAAAATTCATTCCGAATTTTGCATCAATCTGTATACCACTAAACAAATTGCTTAAAAAAGACGTTAAATTTAATTTCACACCAGACTGTATAGAAGCATTTAATACAGTACGAGAAATTTTAATCAGTCCAAAAATTTTACAATTTCCGAATTTTGACGAAGAATTCATTTTACGAACAGATGCATCAGGTTTTGCTTTAGGAGCAGTATTATCAAATAACGATGATAGACTGATTGCATTCGCAAGTAAAACTTTAAATAGTGTCGAGACAAATTATAGTACTATCGAAAAAGAATTATTGGCCATAGTATGGGCTATTCGACATTACAGGCCGTATCTTTTCGGAAGACGTTTTAAAATATTGACAGATCATAGACCGCTAGTTTACTTATTCTCACTGAAAGAACCGTCATCAAGACTTACCAAATTTAGATTGTTACTGGAAGAGTATAATTTCTATGTGGAGTATTCTCCAGGTAAAGAAAATTGTACGGCAGATGCATTGAGCAGAATCAAAATATCATCAGAAGATTTCAATTTTTTAGTTATAACCAGATCAAAAACAAATCAAGAAGAAAATAAACCAATAGAAGATAAAGAAGAAACAGATGAAGAAATTATAAAGGAATTACTACAACCACCATCAACAGGGTTGAAATTAATCGAGTTAAAAATAGTAAATAGTTTCAAAGAGGAGATTGAGAATAGGTTGAAACCTTATTATGTCTATTTAATGATAATATCGGAAAGTTAAGATATTTTTACAAAAAAAAAAAAATTTTAGGGGGAAGGGGACGCCTGGAAACCCTATAGGAATAAATAATATTTTAATATTTTAATAAATAATATTTTAATAAGTAATATACGAAAATTAGAAATAGGACAATTAAAAATATTTAGTATAGGAATATGAAAAAAGATATAATATAAAATATGATAAGAATATGAAATGGAAAAATATAAAGTGAAAGGTTTATGGGTATAAAATATGAAAAAATTATAAAAAAAAAAAAAATTATAAAAAAATTTGAAGTAACAATATGAAGTTCAAAATCTAAATAATGTATGTAATGATAAAATATGTGTAGAAAAGAAAACACATATATAGAATAAGAATTATTGAATTACCAAAAAAAATAGTAACAATAAGAAATTTAAAAAAAAAACCATATGAAAATATTTAAAGTAAAACAAAAGAAAAAAAAATATATAGTACGTTAAGTTTTAATAAATTTAAAAAGAAAAGTATATTGTAAAAATATATATATAAAATTCATATATAATACGTTAAGAACAGTTTTGATAAATTTAAAAAGAAAATATATTGAAAAAAAAATAATACATTTTAATAAGTTGTTAAGAAGAAAAAAAAAAGAAAAAAGATTTGTAAATAAAATTTTGTAATAGGAAAAAAATATATGTTAACGCTAGAAAGAAGGAATTTACTTAGGGTACATTCCTCCTTTTCCCGCAGGAAGGGTGGTGTGATGTATGTACACAAAACATATAATGAATTAATCATCATATGTTTTGTGTAGGTCAGGGTTATATTTAATTTCCAAAAATATAATTATAGATGACTAACCTAAGCATACAAATATTTCATACATGCACTGACTGCATGTATATTCTTATTAAATATTATGCAACATATTTTACAAGACAATGACATAAATAAAAATAACGTTACGACAATTCATGGTATTTCAGGACACCTCAAGACGTTAGGCACTTGTAGTAAAAAATTAAATTTTCAATCAATAAACATTGATTATAATTCCCATATTGTTCAAAATGACTTTCCCGTACCGGTAGATGGTATTTTGGGAGCAAACTTTTTAACAGATTATCAAGCCAAAATAAATTTAGAAAAATTTATTCTTGATATTACTATAAATAATGAATAAATAATTTTGCCAATAATAAGTAAACAGAATTTTAATACAATTACAATAGCATCACGATGTGAAGCTACTTATTGGATAAATACAGAAATAAATGATACACGCATATTCCATCAAACGGAATTATGTGAGGGAGTTTTCATGGCTAGATCAATATCCAAGTCAATAAATGGTAAAATACCAATAAAAAATTTAAACACAAGAGATAGTAATGTAAAATTAAACTGGGTTGAACCAGAATCATACAGTCTAAATGACCATTACATATTAAATTATAAAGAATCGACAGAGACTTCGACAAAACGGGTTGACAAATTACTAACAGAAATTAACTATGACACATTGAATTGCGAAGAAAAGAAATGCGTACAACAAATCTGCACAAAGTTCAACGATATTTTTCATCTGGATGGAGATGAATTAACAGTAACAAACTCAGCATCAGCAAAAATCGAAAGAGTATACAAAACCTTATAGGATTCCACATTCGCAGAAACAACCACTACAGGATGAAATACAGAAAATGATTGATCAAAAAATTGCGGAACCATCCGTATCAGCATGGAATTCACCTGTTTTGATAGTACCGAAAAAGAAGGATCCTGTTACTAGACTCCAAAAGTTCAGAACGGTAATAGACTACCGTAAGGTTAATGACGTAATAGAGGATGATAAATTTCCACTACCAAATATTACAGATATTTATGACATGGTAGAAGGTGCGAAATATTTCTCTTGCATAGATTTAAGTCAAGGTTATTATCAGATGGAACTTGATGAAAAAAGTAGACCATGTACTGCGTTTTCAACTGAGACTGGACACTACCAATTGACAAGACTACCAATGGGACTAAAAATTTCTCCAAGCGTTTTTTCACGGATGATGTCCATAGCGATGTCAGGTTTAACTTATTCCAGATGTTTCGTATATTTGGACGATCTAATAATTTTTGGGAATAGTTTAGAATCGCATAATAAAAATTTAATAGAAGTTTTCACCAGGTTAAGGGAGGTAAATTTAAAAATTCATCCTGGTAAATGTCACTTTCTAAGGAAAGAAGTGCTGTACTTAGGGCACATTATTTCAGAAAACGGAATTTTACCTGATCCTTCAAAATCAGAAGCGATAAAAAATTTTCCACAACCTACGAACGCGGATGAAGTTAGACGATTTGTAGCATTTGCAAATTATTACAGAAAATTCATTCCGAATTTTGCATCAATCTGTATACCACTAAACAAATTGCTTAAAAAAGACGTTAAATTTAATTTCACACCAGACTGTATAGAAGCATTTAATACAGTACGAGAAATTTTAATCAGTCCAAAAATTTTACAATTTCCGAATTTTGACGAAGAATTCATTTTACGAACAGATGCATCAGGTTTTGCTTTAGGAGCAGTATTATCAAATAACGATGATAGACTGATTGCATTCGCAAGTAAAACTTTAAATAGTGTCGAGACAAATTATAGTACTATCGAAAAAGAATTATTGGCCATAGTATGGGCTATTCGACATTACAGGCCGTATCTTTTCGGAAGACGTTTTAAAATATTGACAGATCATAGACCGCTAGTTTACTTATTCTCACTGAAAGAACCGTCATCAAGACTTACCAAATTTAGATTGTTACTGGAAGAGTATAATTTCTATGTGGAGTATTCTCCAGGTAAAGAAAATTGTACGGCAGATGCATTGAGCAGAATCAAAATATCATCAGAAGATTTCAATTTTTTAGTTATAACCAGATCAAAAACAAATCAAGAAGAAAATAAACCAATAGAAGATAAAGAAGAAACAGATGAAGAAATTATAAAGGAATTACTACAACCACCATCAACAGGGTTGAAATTAATCGAGTTAAAAATAGTAAATAGTTTCAAAGAGGAGATTGAGAGGTTAAAAAATGAACAAGATATTATTATGGGTCCAAGTAAGGTATTAGCATATATACCAAAGAAAAATTGTATATTAATGGTGAAACCAAACGATAGCACTGAAAACCAGTCCGCAACATTCGGCAGATTGCTGTGGAGGGACGTGCAGAAAATCGTGGTTCCATTAAAATTAGAAAAATTATATATCTCAAAAGGAGAATTATTGAAATTAAATAACGGCCGTCGACAAAATAATTTAAATAATATGAAGAAGAAAATAAATGAACTATTTAAAGATATGAATATAGAAATAATTGTTATGAAAGATTTAATAAGGATAACTGACCCAGGGATGAAAAAGCTATTACTAAACGATTATCACATATTACCAACAAGCGGACATGCAGGGATAAATCGAATGATTAAGAACATCAAATGCAAATACTTTTGGACAGGGATGCAGGAAGACATAACAACTTTCGTTAAACATTGCGAAACATGCCAACGAAACAAACACATCAAGAGGAAAAGACAACCAATGGTCATAACATCAACCAGTGAGACAAGTTTCGAGAAGATTTATATAGATCTCGTAGGACCATTAGACGAAACAACAGAAGGTTTTAAATATATACTTACCATACAAGACGAATTGACGAAGTTCATAGAAAATGTTCCATTGAAAAACAAGGAAGCAAATTCTGTAGCGGAAGGATTGGTAGAACACTTCATTTTAAAATACGGAGTACCAAAGAAAATAGCTTGAGATCAAGGAACAGAATTAATGAGTCATGTTTTCAAGGATATGTGTAAAATGCTAAAAATAGATCAACTATTTTCAACCGCATACCACCATGAAAGCATCGGAGCTTTAGAAAATTCTCATAAAGTTCTAGGAGCATATTTAAGAACGTATGTTGCAGAGAGTCACACTGATTGACATTAATGGTTGCCATATTACACGTTTTGTTACAACACAGCTGTACATTCTGAAATAGAATATACACCATACGAATTAGTTTATGGAAAGCAATGTAGATTACCATCAAATCTCACCAATAAAGTACAACCACTATACAACTATGAAGATTATAGTAAGGACTTAAAAAATAAATTACAAGTAGCGCATAGGGACGCTAGGGAATTGTTAGGGAAGAAGAAATTAGAAAGAAAAGATAGATTCGATAAAGATTACAAAGTTAGAAATAGTACATATGAAAAAGGTAGTTTAGTACTACTGAAAAATGAAAATAGAAAGAAGTTGGATCCAATATATATTGGTCCATATGAAGTAGTAAATACTGAAGGAGTGAATTGTGAAATTAAAAATAATAGGAAAAAGATCATAGTACATAAGAATAGGTTGAAACCTTATTATGTCTATTTGATAATATCGGAAAGTTAAGATATTTTTACTAAAAAAAAAAAATTTAGGGGGAAGGGGACGCCTGGAAACCCTATAGGAATAAATAATATTTTAATAAATAATATTTTAATAAGTAATATACGAAAATTAGAAATAGGACAATTACAAATATTTAGTATAGGAATATGAAAAAAGATATAATATACGTAAAATATGACAAGAATATGAAATGAAAAAATATAAAGTGAATGGTTTATGGGTATAAAATATGAAAAAATTATAAAAATTATAAAAAAATTTGAAGTAACAATATGAAGTTCAAAAACTAAAAAATGTATGTAATGATAAAATATGTGTAGAAAAGAAAACACATATATAGAATAAGAATTATTGAATTATCAAAAAAAAAAAATAAAAAAAAATAGTAAGAATAAGAAATTTAAAAAAAAAAAAAACCATATGAAAATATTTAAAGTAAAACAAAAGAAAAAAAAATATATAGTACGTTAAGTTTTAATAAATTTAAAAAGAAAATTATATAGTAAAAATATATATATAAAATTCATATATAATACGTTAAGAACAGTTTTGATAAATTTAAAAAGAAAATATATTGAAAAAAAAGCTGCTAACTAGGGGGAGCAGGTAACTCATAGTATGTTGTTTAACAGCGATTTATGTCAAAAAGTTTTTTGTAATTAACATTATCTTTGTAACAAACAGTGCTTTCTTCAAAATTGCTCATCTTTATTATTTATCGATTTAATTTTATATTTTTATTTCTTTAATAATTAATAATATTATTAAAATAACTATAATAAGTATAAATATGCGTAATCACGAATCCAACCTGTGTACAAAATTTCATTGAAATTGGATAATATTTACCATATGTTCTAGAACATATGAAATATTAATCCGAAATTTTAGCATGGACCCCCTCAGGCTACTAACTTCTACCTTAGTCTACACATGCGTAATCACGAATCCAACCTGTGTACAAAATTTCATTGAAATTGAATAATATTTACCATATGTTCTAGAACATATGAAATATTAATCGGAAATTTAAGCATGGACCCCCTCAGGCTACTAACTTCTACCTTAATCTACACATGCGTAATCACGAATCCAACCTGTGTACAAAATTTCATTGAAATTAAGTAATATTTACCATATGTTCTAGAACATATGAAATATTAATCGGAAATTTTAGCATGGACCCCCTGAAGGTATTAACTTCTATCATGGCCAACACATGCATAATCAGCAGGTCTACCTTTGTACCAAATTTCATTAAAATCAGATAATAATTACATGCTATAAAACACGTAATTATATAAAATTCGGAAACTAAAACTGTTTTCTAGGAACCCCCTGAAGGTCTCCAAATTTCAGGAGAGCCAACTAGATCACAAAATTAGCCTATACATAAAATATCTTTGAAATCGGTTAACAATTACTATATGCTGTAGAACATATTAAAAAAAAAAATTAAAAATAAAATCGGAAATTTAACATGGACCCCCTAATCCTACTAACCTGTAATTTGGTCAACCTATGCAGAATCATGAACTCAACCTGTGTACCAAATTTCATTGAAATCGGATAATAATTACGAGCTGTAGAACATAAAGCAAATATTCTTCGGAAACTAAGCTGCTCATATATTAGTTTCCCATGAACGTACTATACCTACCAACTACAAATTTGTAAAGTATCAAGTAGATAACTAAATGAAACTGTGTATTCAATATCATTGAAATTGGGTGAAAGGTACCGTAGATATAGAGAGTTGAACTTATTAAAAGTAATTACGGATTTTTACATGGACCCACTGAAGTATCGACTTTAAATTTTACAGACACCAAGTACATACGGAAACTATCATATGTACTAAAATTTATACGAAGTATACGAAGTTTTAATCGGAAATTTTACCATGGACCCCCTGAAGTTACAGACCTGTATCTTGGTAGGCTTGTGGACAATCATGATACCAACCCATGTTTTAAATTTCATCCAAATCTGAGACAGAAATTTTTTTTTACATTTTTGCGTAGAACAAAAACACGTAGGTTCCCACATAAATGGGGAAATGTAACATGGTCCCACTGAAAGGATCGATCTCATCTTGTACCGGCACCTGCGCGAAGCCTGTTAGAGCCTGTGTGCCAAATTTCATTAAAATCGGACAAGCGGTTCTAGGAGATGTTGCTGCGCACATAAAAAGCCGGACACTTTTTTTTTGCATTTTTGGACTCCCCGACCTCGGAAACGCCTAGAAAAAAATTTTGAGCGAACTTTTTTTTTTGACCATCCAACCCAACACCAGACTTCATACTATTTCATACTATTCGTAATAATACATTTTAATAAGTTGTTAAGAAGAAAAAAAAAAAGAAA
Source organism: Rhamphomyia laevipes (assembly GCA_963920725.1). Classification (NCBI taxonomy): domain Eukaryota; kingdom Metazoa; phylum Arthropoda; class Insecta; order Diptera; family Empididae; genus Rhamphomyia; species Rhamphomyia laevipes. The sequence continues at coordinate 76,323,534 of OY987255.1, read as the reverse complement.
AAAGATTTGTTAATAAAATTTTGTAATAGGAAAAAAATATATGTTAACGCTAGAAAGAAGGAATTTACTTAGGGTACATTCCTCCTTTTCCCGCAGGAAGGGTGGTGTGATGTATGCACACAAAACATATAATGAATTAATCATCATATGTTTTGTGTAGGTCAGGGTTATATTTAATTTCCAAAAATATAATTATAGATGACTAACCTAAGCATACAAATATTTCATACATGCACTGACTGCATGTATATTCTTATTAAATATTATGCATATTTTTATGTATGCACATATTACTATATGCATATATGATAAATGCAATGACCGAAAATAGATGGGTCATTTTACAATGTAAAATATTTATTCCAATAAGGGATCAATACACTAGCGTTAGCAAATAATTATTCTAATAATTATTTATGTATTAGTTAAATTTTAGGGTATATAAGAAACGAAATCAAATTAATAAAGTTACTTTTACTTTTGAAGTCTAAAGTCATAGTTTGTTCTAATTATACGCTACTCGCTTAAATTACCATAAACTATTCTCCTGACAACCAAATGAACTAAGCTCTTTAGCCAATTCATTTTAAACCAGCGGCTTTATTGCTAAGGTTTTTGGTTGAGGACATATATATATATATATATATCGCTATAGGAGCGTATATATTTACCAACAGATTAGGTTGCACCTGGACATCGTTGGATGGAACCTTTAAGTAATTCTCCAGCCAACATTACACAGCAATCGAACCTACCTACCTTTAATTTAATTTCCCCTTTAACTTGAATTCCTAAAATCTATTAAACGTGTCCAATAGAGCGATACCCACTTACGGAAATGAAATAGTCTTGACAAAACATAAATAGTCTTAACAAAAATAAGATTTCATAAATGCTATCGTTCATTTTCATCTAAGACACAAACCATCCACACAATTCTTCGTTCAATTTCATCTAAGACAGAAACCGTGTTTCGTTAATCCTGCTCCCATACGTTAGAACCCCCATATTTATACTACTAACTTCTCTTTCTTTAATTTGCTCTGTCATTGATACATAGTTTGTGGAGTCATAATTAAACCCAAATATTTATATTTTTTAATTATTTCTATCTCTGAACTGTTATAAGTCCATTTTCTCTTTTAACACCATTACTTAATATCATTATTTTTGTATTTTCTAGATTTATATTAAAATTCCAAATTTTACAATAATTTTCGAACTTGTTTATAATTTTTTGGAGTACATTCACATCTTCTTCCAGAAATATAATATCGTCAGCTTTTTGATCTGTATTTTAGAAATTATGGTAAAACACGAACACAAATATTTTCCAGAAAAAATGCCCACCATCCCCATTCAGCATCTATATTATTTGAATATAAAGTTTTTCACAGTGACAAAAATTTTGTTGAATCTACAAAGAAACCATATACTTTTTAATTTTAATTATGCTCGATAAGTTATATATGTTATATTATTAATTATATTTACAGTATTTTAAATATTTTACTTTATTAAATTTTAAATACTTTATTTATTCTAACAAATCTTGTTGACAATATGATACAAATATATAATTTCTACTAAAGCATCAGCTTTTTATTCGAAATGTATTACTTGTTGTATATTGATCAACTGACGAACTAACCATCGATTTTAGTTTAGTTTATATGATTTTGAATTACATTATTTCAATAATAATTGATTTTGAAATAAGTTCTTTCACCTTTATTATTAAATAAAACATGCTTATTTAGCAAAATTGCTAATTAACCAATTTTGGATTTTAAATAATTATTAATTAAAGATAAATTTATTGATTTATTTTGTCAATTTGACAAAATAAATTAGTTTATTTGAAAACAATTAATTAATTAAAATAATAATATACAGAGTGTACCATTTTGTACACTACACCTCCCATTCCCAGATGAAAAAGACTCATTTAACAAAGTACTAAGGAGTATTTGAATCTTAATTTTTTCAATGGTTAAGTTAATCAGTTCTTCAATTTACAAAAAACTCAAGAAAATCTATTTTATTTTATAACAAATCATATATAATTGCAGTTACCGAATTTCGCACTCTCAATAGTTTATTGAGATAATTCACCTTCCTTTTATTTATTTTTTACTGCTTTTACAAAAAAAAAATACAATCTTAATAATTCATAGTATTTAATTCAAAAATTATTCTACAATCTTCATATTTAACAAATCCCGTTATTATTACAATTTTGATAGTATAATATAATATAATATAATTTAATATAATATAATATAATACTTACTATATTAAAATAAATTTATAATTTAAAATTTTATAGAAATATATTTTTTCTGTATAATATAATGTAATATTATTTGATAATATAAAGTATATTATAATTTATAAGTATATTTGATAATTTAAAATTATATAAATTCAAAATATATATATATATTTTGTAATATTTTTTTTTTTACTGTGTAATGTAATATAATACTTATAATATTTTATAAATTCAAAGTGTGTTTTTTTTCTTCTGTGTAATACAATTTTGTTCATATACACAACTTCTTATTTTGATTACAATTTTCTTTTATTGTATTTTAGTAGTTTTTTATATACTTACAACACATATAAAACATATCTTATACCTTTTCCTTCCCCTTTACACTTGATCAATTAACATATATATATTGTTTTTTTATTATTTTTTATTTATTTATTTTTTACATATTATAATTTAAAAACAATATTATTTTATAATTTAATAATTCTTATTTTATAATTCGTTAAGTTCCACATAACTTAAGTGGAGGATGCAGTAGATCATAAGTAATTTATGATGTGCTTATAGGTTATGTTGAAGTTGAAGTGACATAGTAATGACATAGTAAATGTAAAAATTATTATTTTTCTGGCAATTTTGATTGAAGAATAAAAGGAAACAAAAAAAAAAGTTTAAAAAAAATTGAAAAGCCAAAAAAATATTTTATTATTATGGAGTTCGAACTTCCGGATTTGTTAGAAGACGATGTAGAAATATTAGAATTATTAGAAGTAGGAATTCCTAGGAAGATATATAATCGAAATGAATACTTCGAAAATTTTGATGAACTTTCTTTTTACAAAAGATTCCGTCTTACAAAATCTATAACTTTATAGATTAAATCTATAAATTAGGGCACCTATTCCTTTTTTTATCTGCCATATTTTAATATTTTACTATTGTATAATCTAACTTTTAATTTCAATATCCAATTTTAACACAATAATGACCAGAATTAAAATGAAAAAACTACTTTGAATTTTGAAATTTATGATATTAACAAAAAAAAAAAAAAATATTTTGATGATTTAGGAATTGAAGTTGGCTGTGTTACATTTTTTTGTGTCTTTGCTAAAACTTTACTATGATAGACACAAATTTTATGGTGCAAAGGGAAATAACTTAACCTAATCTTAAATTGTATGTTCAACATAACTAAGATGTAGATTTATGATGCGATTCAGCAAATGGGCCTTAATAATTCAAAGTACAGTATTAATTTTTTAAAACTCAATATTAATTTTTAAAATTTATAATTCAATTATTTTTATTTTTACAGTGTAATTTAATTCAAAAAATTTCTTTTGACGGTGTAAAATAATTCTTATCGTATAACTCAAATACCAAAATTTCTTATATAAACAAAAAAAAAAAACTAATTTTAAAATTTACTTACCTTTTTTTTTACATTCAAAATTCTTTATTCTCTGTTTATAATTTTTTTATATGTATTTTAGTGATTGACCACAATTTTATAAACATAAATTAGATTTTCACTACATCCTACAACCATTGACTACATTTAAAAGACTACATTTAGAAAGACTTCATTCACAAGATTACCTTTAAAACTTATTCCATACTCTTACCACCCCCTTTACTCTTAATCCATTAATATTTTTTTTATCTATTTAATTTTGATTGTATAATTCAATAACTACAATAATTAACTGCTAACAGATAATGTTTTGTGGACTTAAAGATAAATTGAAATTTGGATTTGGATAAATCGTAATTTTTGTATGGTACTAGCTCCCGTTTTTTTTTCTTCTGAAATTAAATATATTATAATTTTGTAATGAAACCAGCTCAAGTTTAGGTTCTGGTATTTCTATATTTTCTTTATTCATAAGACCTACATTTACATGACCATTGTGTGTTTTTACTATACAATTCTCAAGATAAATTCCAGGATGAACTTATTTTTTTATACATATGAATTCTCAATTTTTTGCATTCGCTACCTTGATAATTTGTTCTGATCAACCTTTTATTAATAATTTAACAGGTATTTCCGCTTTTATATTACTTCCATTAATATTATCCATTATTTCCTTCTCTTCTTCATAATAATAACTTTTATTTTCTTTTGACTCTTTATTCAAATTACTTAATTTTTCTATAATATATTCCTTTATAATATTATAATAGACAAAATTGATAATTCACATGATATGATAACAGATGGAAAACAAAAACAATTTCAGACGGAAAACAAAAATAATTTATGCAACAGATCGTCTATCAGAGAGTGTATTATAACTAATAAGTTTTAGACGAGATTCATAGGACGGACAATTATTCATATCACTCCACGAAAGACCTCTTAGAGCAAATATAAGAAATCATTCGAGCAATACTCCGAGATATTTAAAATAGCGAGACAAAGTTTGATCACCAATTGTGTAAATACGGGAAAACGAAATTACGGAACATTTACTTGCAGAGAGCTGGTTTTTAAAAAATATATGTTACTTTTCACTTATGCCTTGATATGAAAATAAAGGTAACCTGTAACCAACGCCTCTAATATTTTTGGTATAACGAATTGCTTACATATACCTTATACCTCTATAATTGTCATTTTTATTTCTTCTCTCTGACTTAAAACCAGGTACCAGAAACGAACTCTTCCATACAGATGGGAAATATGCCGATTTTAAAGATATATTAAATTAAACATATGGCACAATAAGATATGTAACCAATACCACAGTTACTATCAGGACCAGGATTAAAGTTGAAATTAATATTACTAATATATTGAAGATGAATTGCCCATATAATTGAAAAACTTCATGAATCAAAAATTCATTATTTCTATATACTACTCAAAAAACGAAGCAAACAAATTACGAATGTCAGTACATGTGGAATGTCAGTACATTTATCAATAGAGGGGTACATTTATCAATAGATAAACAAATGATTTTTAAAATTTGTTTATCATTAATAAATTGCCAGAATTTTTCTGCACATGATTTGATACTATTTTGTATATTATTAATGTACAAAAAATAAGCATTAGTAAATGCTATCTTGAATTCTAATTTCAATTTACGATATAACCTAAAATCAATATCGAACTTACTTAACCGCCATTTTCTATATGGACGATTTTTTTTGGGATTAATGGTCACTTATAATTTATATTAGGTGTGAATGTCAAATTGCTGTATATACAAATCAATTTCAAAAAGTGCAGCAGTAACTTACTTTTCAAGAACATTCATTTGTTTCGCTGGAACGTTCACTCGACACGTTCTTCCTCGCCTGCTAAAACTCATATAGAAGTTAAGCGAAAATTGTATTTTTTTATTGTATTTTAGAAATTATTTTTTGAGTTTGTTCAACAGTGGAGGTATTTTTTTTAAACACCCTAAATTTCAGAGGGCGTCTAAGATGAACCTCATCACACATACTATTTTTTCTTAAATTGATGAAAGCACTTTTTAAAATATTTACATATAAGTCTATAGATATATATATACATACCTGGATAACGAGGCCACAATATACAGGGTGCCCGCGCTACGGGTGTGTTAATTTCGGGAGGTGATTGGGAATGACGAAAAACGAAAAAAATCGTTCTACAGGGGGCTTCTAAAATATACCGTTACCAAGATACAGGGTGATTAATTTTTATTAATTTTTTTTATAGCTTTATATAAATGGCAAAATTTCGCAAACTATTTAATTAAATTCTTATTCGACAGGTTATTGTCGTAGCTTTATTTTGATGTATCATTTGATCATATTAAATGTTGCCAACGTGCAAATTTATTATCTCAAAGTTGGATTTTTTTTTTTATTTTTTTTATTTAATTTTAAATTAACCGCCATTTTATTCTCTATCAAAAAGCTGAAGGTTTGAAAGCTGTACCTGACGTACAAAAAGTTACAGGTCAAAATTAAATTATATGCAAAGGTTATTGCATTAAAAAAACTTAAAGTTATGAATTGCAATCATCATTCCAAACTATACAAAGCTATAACTAGATAATAAAACCTATTCAACTTGAAACTATACAAAAGTACAAATAAATCATAGTACACCAAGATAAAACGTCATAATGAAAGCAATTTTTATTTCTCTACCCATTTTTTTAAGAAAATCACTATAAGCGTGCTCTGGCTTTAAAACCTTTCATCAAATAATTTTGTGTATGAGGAATATTTGTTATGATATAAGAGACCGAGGTCATATTTTTACATTCATACTTGTAGCGCGTCTGGAATATAAGCAAGTGGCGAAATTTAATGAACTAAGAATACTGGAAGAGAAGTAATCTATAGGGAAGGATGATACCCTTTATGCAAGTGGATTCAAATTAATTCAAAAATGAACTCAGTTATATATGGGAGAGTTCAATTTTGAATCAACTTTGTGTTTCAATTTGGAATCAATTTTAAATCAACTGATGTTCCATTATTAGACAAATTTTCGATTCAACTTTTTTATTCAAATTGGATTCAATTCTGATACAAATTTCTGATACACTTTGGAATCCAAAATGAACTAATTCTGATGCAAAAACGAATTATAATTGAATCCAAATTGAACTAATTCTGATATAAAAAATTTAATCCGAAATGAACTAATTTTGATTAAAAAATTAAGTAAATTGTAGTCAAAAAATTGAGTAAAATAAAAATGTTTTTCAGATAATAAAAATTTAATTATAATTATATATTTTTTTTAATATATTTAATATAAATTTTTAAGAACATTATGAATATTTTTTTTTAAAATTCAAATAATTTCCTCTTCAAAGGTGTAATTTTAGAAATTCCAGCTAAGGAGACTCATCAAACACCAGCAATCACAAATGCAGTTGCACAAGAAACAGAATGGATACTTCAGAAAAATAAAAAGAAAAAAAGTAAAATAGAAAACACAGATAAGACTTCAAATACATATACACCATAATTCACGTAACTCAAAAATTTTGATATTATGTTCAATATCTTGGCCTATATTAAAATTTTTTTCATTGCAGTTTACACACCTGCTAATAGGTCAAAAATACAAAAAAAAGAAAAAAAAAAGAAAAGAGTAGTTTAAAAGAAACAAACACAGCAGGGATATCTGCCAAAATGTCGCCAGAAACCACGGCTGGTGGCGAGGCCTTGGCTGTTTTACAAGATAAGATAGCTAAGTTGCCAGTGGTAAAAAAAACAACGATATAGAGAACCGAACTCAGTTAACAAAAACATCAAATACAATCTCTAAATAATCCATTCAAAAAAAGTGATAGAATGCAAAGGTCACCAACAACTAGATCTGCAAGTACAAAAGATACCAGAAATGATCAAACTAAAGATCTAAAAAAAAGAGAAAAAGCAAGTACAGTCAATCTGGATATAACACCGCTAAGCAAGAGAACCAGATCAGTAGGAGGGGCTAGGAGAGTTCTGGATACACTTCCAGCAAACCCCAAGTTTTGGTGTTTGGTATTGGTATAAGCATGTTTGAAGTTGTAATAATGTGCTAATAAATTTGGTGTGTGTCAGTCGGTCTGTCGGTTTGTCAGTCTGTCGGTTTGTCGTTTTGTCGGTCTGTCGCTTTGTGTATGTGTGTGTGTGTGTGTGTGATTCGGGTTTGTTCGGGTTCTTGTCACGTGGTGTATATGTTCGGGTTTGTTCGCGTGTGATTGGGTCTGTTCGCGTGTCGGTCTGTCGTTTTGTGTGTCTGTCGATTTGTCAGTCTGTCGGTCTGTCGTTTTGTCTGTCTGTCGGTCGGTCTGTCGATTTGTCGGTCTGTCGATTTGTCTTTTTGTCGATTTGTCTTTTTGTCGATCTGTCATTTTGTCTGTCTGTCGGTCTGTCGTTTTGTATGTCTGTCGATTTGTCAGTCTGTCGGTCTGTCGTTTTGTATGTCTGTCGATTTGTCAGTCTGTCGGTCTGTCGTTTTGTATGTCTGTCGATTTGTCAGTCTGTCGGTCTGTCGTTTTGTGGATCTGTCGTTTTGTCTGTCTGTCTGTCGGTCTGTCGGTCTGTCGATTTGTCAGTCTGTCGGTCTGTAGGTCTGTCGGTCTGTTGTTTTGTCTGTCTGTCGGCGTTTTGTCGGTCTGTTGTTTTGTCAGTCTGTCGGTTTTTAGTTTTGTTGGTCTGTCGGTATGTCAGTCTGTCTGTTTGCATATGTATAATTTTGTGTGTGTTTGTTTGATTAAGTAAAAGTGTGAACAAACCCTCAAATTTGTTAAACCTCTGAGTTTTTTAGGTTTGTTTTGATAAGAATATTTTTAATATATACATATGTATGGTTGTTGTTGTAAAGAATTTTTGGTGTGGTTTTTTAAATTTTTTTTTTGCGTGGACATATAGAGTATCATTATTTTTTGTATATACTAAGAGAGAAACCTAATCAGATTCATATATAAGTTTGAAAAATTTGTGTTATCTATTGAGTTAAACGTAAACAAATAAGATTTTGATTAAATAAACAAAATTTTTGTCATTGAATATTTAAGACAATGTCAAATTATGAAATTAAGGACTTACTATAAATATCTAACTAAATCCATATAAATTAACAATAACAAATTAATAGAGTTACAGTGAAAATATACGTCATGAAAAAATGTTTTGATGTGAAAATATATGTAATAGTCATAGATATTTTGTCTGCAGTAGGAAATGGAAATTTTTTTTTACCTTTTTTTAATTTTTTAGCATAGATTTTTACCGCTGGGCTATGGTTGAATATTTTATGATTTTTATTTTTTTAATAAAAACTATTCTTATGAATTTAAAATTAGATACCCAATTTAGTATAACTCTGTAGGATGACGTGGGAGGATCTTAAAACGATTAGTGAATTTGATATTGATGTAAAGACATTATCTAAAATTAATTTTAATAAACAATTAATAATAATAACAAATTATTTAAACGAAAATAAAGATTTTTTAATTGACGAGCATAGAGAACGTTTTGAAAATTATTACAAGATATTGATAAGATTAGTGAATGATGAGACGGAATACTCAATTCATGATCACCACCAACCCATTTGTATGTTGGCTTCTAATAGTGTAGATTATTGTCTTAAACTTATGAGATTATATGCGAGATTATCGAAATAATAATTAAAGTTATTCTAATTTATGAAATCATGTTGTTAAATATGTTGGAAATAAAGAACTTCTTAGAAACTAATTATAATTTAATTGAAAATTCTTATAAACAATTAATATTTGATTTCATATTGAGATTCCCACACTTTGATATTAATTGTAGTAATTGTATGTGCAATAAAGATCCATTGAAATGTGACTGTATAATGATGAGAATTAGGTATTGTGAAATAATCAATATTATTAATTCATATAATTAATGGATTTAGATTTAATTCCACAAAAAAAAAAAATAACAACAACACCAAGTGAAGCAACATCAACATGATTATGAGTATGAGTCAGAAAATCTAGATATATAATTGATGTTAATTCCATGAAAGAAACCTTTGCAATTACTATTACTTGAAATTGTAAATTTTATTGAATAAAAGATTTTTTTTTTTGTTTTTATTTTAGAATTTCAGTTTTATTTATCCATGAGTTATGTTGACTTGAAAAACCAAGCCATTTTACAAATACTTTATCTTTATTCGTTTTTAAAATTTTCTCAATCAGATACATATTATTATGTTTTACTTTATTTAGTTCTAGTTCATAGAATCCTCCTTGAACAGGTTGACCTTGATAATCTTCAAGTAAGTATGTTATAGGATTTGTATTTTGAATTTTCCGTATTTTAAAAATTTCTGTTGTCCAATTTGGTGTGTAACCTTTTTCAAAGAGATGTTTGTATTTACTTATGCGCACATTATCACCAATTTTATATTTGCCGTCGGTAAATTGTTTTATATGTGAATACACAGTTGAGAGTAAATATTTAGAATTTTGTTTTGTAACATCATATGGTCGCATTTTTACTGTGCGATGTTTTTTATGATTATATTCATTAATTAATTGTTTTAATATATGAATCCATTTATATGACCCATTAAGACTAAAGTTTTTCCACATCATATTCTTTAAAGTTCTATTAAAACGTTCAACTATTGATGCTTTTAAGGAACTGTATGTAGAATAGTGATTTATGTGATATTTTTGTATTAAATCTTGAAATATTTTATTAAAGAATTCGGTTCCATCATCTGTTTGAAGATTTTTTGGTTTTCTTCCGACTTTGAAAATAGTATCCATTGCTTTAGTTACTTCTTTACCGGTTTTGTTTTTAATTGGAATTGCCCAGCCAAATTTAGAAAATGTATCAATTACTGTTAAAAGATATCGATGATTTTTATTAGATTTCGCATATGCACCCATTTCAGCTAAATCAGCTTGCCAAAGATCATCAAAACCTTTAATAATAACACGTCGTCTGCGAAAGTTTTTTCGAGCTGGTCTATGTAATTCATAGACAACATCCTTCTTACTCATTTCAATGTAAAATGTTTATTATAATATTAGTTTTTATTTATATATAGAAACATATATATTTCGCATTCACTCAAACTTTGGATCAGTATTAACTTTAAAAGGTTTAGTAACAATGGTATTGGTTTTATCAACTTTTTTTGCATCTGATATTGTTTTTATATGATTAAATACAAAAGTTTCAAATGTTTCATATTTTTTCAACAAAGCTTTTTGTTCTTTTTGTAAAACATCCAGTACAAGCTTAACCTTTTTCTCAATTAAATCATCAGTATAGCCTTTTGTTGCAACATCATTTTTCTGAACAGGTTGATGAACATTAACAATTCGTTTATATTGAATGTCATAATCATTTTTCTCATCTAAAATAAATCCTATTCCATAAGGTCCTGTTGGACCAATAGATCCTGTTGGTCCAATAGGTCCTGTCGGTCCAATAGGTCCTGTTGGTCCAATAGGTCCCATTAGTCCTCGTAAAGGTTTTCTGACTGGATGACCGGTACGACCAAACTTATCTATAGGCATATTTGCAAATGATGTGATTTCTTTAAAATATTTCCTTTTATTGTATAATATTAGCCTCTCTCAGCTCCTCCAAAATACAAATAATTTCGTTATTATGATTATTATGACCAGCCTTTTGAGAACCTACTAACAACTGCAATCTATCAACTAGCTCATTAGGATCGTCCCAGTAAACATAATCAAGCTTTCTTTTAGAAACTTTCATCATAAGGCCCTTGCCTGATGCTATTGATGATGATGATGGCTTTCGAGTATTATACTGATGTGGAAATAATTTTTTAATTATTAAATTATATTTATTACTTCTATTTCCTCGGATTTGTTGATTTGAATCATATTCACGCCTATGTGCATTGGTTTCTGTTAATATTTTTTTATATATGTTTAAATCTTCATCAGTATATTTAGTTGGATCTAGATTTTTCATAAATATTAACTCTTGCAATCCAATTGAACTAATATATGAACTTTCATCAATAATTATTTCATTTTGTTTTACTTGTATTTGTTTATTACCAATTTTCCATTCAGCAGAACTTTGATCGAAATATGGACCAAAAGTTGTATCAAAATTTGTTGGTATAGAAGACGTAGATTCAAATATTTTGTAATATTTTGATATAGGTTTCTCAATTATATGTTTTATAGGTGTTGGGGTTAATAAAAGTTTTGATGAAAATTTTTTAGGGGTAGATGTTTGATATAAAGTATTTGATTCACCTACACTGTCATCATCAGAATCAGTTTTGTTCGATTGTCTTATACTAGAAATATCATCATAAAATCTTGTTTTCTTTTCTTTTTTAATTACACCAAATGATTTTTCTTGTTTTATTTCAGGATAAATTGATTTTTGCTCTAATGCTTTTGTAACATTTTTGAGTGGTAATGTAATTGGTTTAAAATGTTCTTCTAAGACATGTTCTGCTTCCATCTGACCAGATTTTAAAGATCGATATTTATTTTTTACCGCTTTACTAGTCTTAATAATATCTTTCATAATTTTCTCGTTCATATTTGAAAATGTGTATTATATTTAATTAATTAGTTAAGCTGTTAATCGGTTGAGTTATTGATCTGTTAAGCTATTGAGTTGTTAATCTGTTGACCGGTTAAGCTATTAAGCTGTTTAGCTGTTGACCTGTTGATTGGTTGAGCTATTGAAGTGTTCTGTTTATATCTGTTATTATTAATCTATATAACAGAATTCATCAAACCCTCTACGATAACCACCATCTTGCTTTTCACTATCCCTATCTATAACTAAAAAACCATATTTTTCATTCCAACAGTTAAGACACATTTCATGAAATTGTGCGAATGTCATATCATTGCTAACATGATCTGTATAAATATGTCTTAGATTCATATCATCCTGCTTGAAAATTATTAAAAAGTTTGCATTATCGCGAATGAGATGTTTTGGTATATGTGTATAAGATTGACATAAGTAAAAGCTATCAATATTATTGTGACGACCCATACAAAAATACTTTCGAATATTATTCTGTTTATCACATGCTACATCATCGAAAATAAATATAGAATGTGATTTTGCTTCTTCAGGTGGAATAATATCACTATTGTTAGAATAAGTGTAGTACCCCAGTTCTGGTATAGTTGTCATAACTTGATTAAGGAACTCATATTTTGGTTGGTGTAGAGATTTAGAATATACGTAAATATTTTCAAACTTTAATCCATTGGGTTGTTCTAATAAGCTTAATATAACATTTGTTTTTCCACAATTAGATGGACCCACTATTAAACATCGTATACTATTTGGTAGTAATTCGCCATGCTTTTTTTGTTTACAGCCGTTTCCTTTGATTTTGATATCTAAATTATTTACGGGTAAAGTAAAGTGTTGTTTGATGAATTTCATCTTGACTACTGGTAAATTTTCAGCACTCTTAAATTTATATATTGCAATGATAAAACGAAAAATTTATCAGTCATAATAAATTGATTGCTTCATAATGATTGATTATAATAAAATTTATGACAGTCATGAGAAAGCTTTTAAAGGAGAAGGTATTCTGAATAAAATTATAAATAAGTTGCCAGTTGAATTACATTTACCAGGCGGTTATCAATATTGTGGACCTGGTACGAAATTACAAAAAAGATTAGACAGAGGTGATCCTGGAATAAACCCATTAGATACAGCTTGTAAAGAGCACGATATAGAATATACGAAATTTAAAAATACTGACGATCGACACATTGCTGACAAAGTTTTAGCAGAAAAAGCTTGGAAACGTGTAATTGCTAAAGATTCTAATTTCTTAGAACGAGCGAACGCTTTATTAGTAACAAACGCTATGAAAGCTAAAATTAAATTAGGAATGGGTATAAAAAGACATAGGAAATTTAATAAAAAAATTAAAACAACCGTAAAGTTGTTTATTTTTCATCTGGATGGAGATGAATTAACAGTAACAAACTCAGCATCAGCAAAAATCGAAAGAGTATACAAAACCTTATAGGATTCCACATTCGCAGAAACAACCACTACAGGATGAAATACAGAAAATGATTGATCAAAAAATTGCGGAACCATCCGTATCAGCATGGAATTCACCTGTTTTGATAGTACCGAAAAAGAAGGATCCTGTTACTAGACTCCAAAAGTTCAGAACGGTAATAGACTACCGTAAGGTTAATGACGTAATAGAGGATGATAAATTTCCACTACCAAATATTACAGATATTTATGACATGGTAGAAGGTGCGAAATATTTCTCTTGCATAGATTTAAGTCAAGGTTATTATCAGATGGAACTTGATGAAAAAAGTAGACCATGTACTGCGTTTTCAACTGAGACTGGACACTACCAATTGACAAGACTACCAATGGGACTAAAAATTTCTCCAAGCGTTTTTTCACGGATGATGTCCATAGCGATGTCAGGTTTAACTTATTCCAGATGTTTCGTATATTTGGACGATCTAATAATTTTTGGGAATAGTTTAGAATCGCATAATAAAAATTTAATAGAAGTTTTCACCAGGTTAAGGGAGGTAAATTTAAAAATTCATCCTGGTAAATGTCACTTTCTAAGGAAAGAAGTGCTGTACTTAGGGCACATTATTTCAGAAAACGGAATTTTACCTGATCCTTCAAAATCAGAAGCGATAAAAAATTTTCCACAACCTACGAACGCGGATGAAGTTAGACGATTTGTAGCATTTGCAAATTATTACAGAAAATTCATTCCGAATTTTGCATCAATCTGTATACCACTAAACAAATTGCTTAAAAAAGACCTTAAATTTAATTTCACACCAGACTGTATAGAAGCATTTAATACAGTACGAGAAATTTTAATCAGTCCAAAAATTTTACAATTTCCGAATTTTGACGAAGAATTCATTTTACGAACAGATGCATCAGGTTTTGCTTTAGGAGCAGTATTATCAAATAACGATGATAGACTGATTGCATTCGCAAGTAAAACTTTAAATAGTGTCGAGACAAATTATAGTACTATCGAAAAAGAATTATTGGCCATAGTATGGGCTATTCGACATTACAGGCCGTATCTTTTCGGAAGACGTTTTAAAATATTGACAGATCATAGACCGCTAGTTTACTTATTCTCACTGAAAGAACCGTCATCAAGACTTACCAAATTTAGATTGTTACTGGAAGAGTATAATTTCTATGTGGAGTATTCTCCAGGTAAAGAAAATTGTACGGCAGATGCATTGAGCAGAATCAAAATATCATCAGAAGATTTCAATTTTTTAGTTATAACCAGATCAAAAACAAATCAAGAAGAAAATAAACCAATAGAAGATAAAGAAGAAACAGATGAAGAAATTATAAAGGAATTACTACAACCAC
This sequence comes from Rhamphomyia laevipes, assembly GCA_963920725.1. Lineage (NCBI taxonomy): Eukaryota > Metazoa > Arthropoda > Insecta > Diptera > Empididae > Rhamphomyia > Rhamphomyia laevipes. The sequence continues at coordinate 76,308,395 of OY987255.1, read as the reverse complement.
CATCAACAGGGTTGAAATTAATCGAGTTAAAAATAGTAAATAGTTTCAAAGAGGAGATTGAGAGGTTAAAAAATGAACAAGATATTATTATGGGTCCAAGTAAGGTATTAGCATATATACCAAAGAAAAATTGTATATTAATGGTGAAACCAAACGATAGCACTGAAAACCAGTCCGCAACATTCGGCAGATTGCTGTGGAGGGACGTGCAGAAAATCGTGGTTCCATTAAAATTAGAAAAATTATATATCTCAAAAGGAGAATTATTGAAATTAAATAACGGCCGTCGACAAAATAATTTAAATAATATGAAGAAGAAAATAAATGAACTATTTAAAGATATGAATATAGAAATAATTGTTATGAAAGATTTAATAAGGATAACTGACCCAGGGATGAAAAAGCTATTACTAAACGATTATCACATATTACCAACAAGCGGACATGCAGGGATAAATCGAATGATTAAGAACATCAAATGCAAATACTTTTGGACAGGGATGCAGGAAGACATAACAACTTTCGTTAAACATTGCGAAACATGCCAACGAAACAAACACATCAAGAGGAAAAGACAACCAATGGTCATAACATCAACCAGTGAGACAAGTTTCGAGAAGATTTATATAGATCTCGTAGGACCATTAGACGAAACAACAGAAGGTTTTAAATATATACTTACCATACAAGACGAATTGACGAAGTTCATAGAAAATGTTCCATTGAAAAACAAGGAAGCAAATTCTGTAGCGGAAGGATTGGTAGAACACTTCATTTTAAAATACGGAGTACCAAAGAAAATAGCTTGAGATCAAGGAACAGAATTAATGAGTCATGTTTTCAAGGATATGTGTAAAATGCTAAAAATAGATCAACTATTTTCAACCGCATACCACCATGAAAGCATCGGAGCTTTAGAAAATTCTCATAAAGTTCTAGGAGCATATTTAAGAACGTATGTTGCAGAGAGTCACACTGATTGACATTAATGGTTGCCATATTACACGTTTTGTTACAACACAGCTGTACATTCTGAAATAGAATATACACCATACGAATTAGTTTATGGAAAGCAATGTAGATTACCATCAAATCTCACCAATAAAGTACAACCACTATACAACTATGAAGATTATAGTAAGGACTTAAAAAATAAATTACAAGTAGCGCATAGGGACGCTAGGGAATTGTTAGGGAAGAAGAAATTAGAAAGAAAAGATAGATTCGATAAAGATTACAAAGTTAGAAATAGTACATATGAAAAAGGTAGTTTAGTACTACTGAAAAATGAAAATAGAAAGAAGTTGGATCCAATATATATTGGTCCATATGAAGTAGTAAATACTGAAGGAGTGAATTGTGAAATTAAAAATAATAGGAAAAAGATCATAGTACATAAGAATAGGTTGAAACCTTATTATGTCTATTTGATAATATCGGAAAGTTAAGATATTTTTACTAAAAAAAAAAAATTTAGGGGGAAGGGGACGCCTGGAAACCCTATAGGAATAAATAATATTTTAATAAATAATATTTTAATAAGTAATATACGAAAATTAGAAATAGGACAATTACAAATATTTAGTATAGGAATATGAAAAAAGATATAATATACGTAAAATATGACAAGAATATGAAATGAAAAAATATAAAGTGAATGGTTTATGGGTATAAAATATGAAAAAATTATAAAAATTATAAAAAAATTTGAAGTAACAATATGAAGTTCAAAAACTAAAAAATGTATGTAATGATAAAATATGTGTAGAAAAGAAAACACATATATAGAATAAGAATTATTGAATTATCAAAAAAAAAAAATAAAAAAAAATAGTAAGAATAAGAAATTTAAAAAAAAAAAAAACCATATGAAAATATTTAAAGTAAAACAAAAGAAAAAAAAATATATAGTACGTTAAGTTTTAATAAATTTAAAAAGAAAATTATATAGTAAAAATATATATATAAAATTCATATATAATACGTTAAGAACAGTTTTGATAAATTTAAAAAGAAAATATATTGAAAAAAAAGCTGCTAACTAGGGGGAGCAGGTAACTCATAGTATGTTGTTTAACAGCGATTTATGTCAAAAAGTTTTTTGTAATTAACATTATCTTTGTAACAAACAGTGCTTTCTTCAAAATTGCTCATCTTTATTATTTATCGATTTAATTTTATATTTTTATTTCTTTAATAATTAATAATATTATTAAAATAACTATAATAAGTATAAATATGCGTAATCACGAATCCAACCTGTGTACAAAATTTCATTGAAATTGGATAATATTTACCATATGTTCTAGAACATATGAAATATTAATCCGAAATTTTAGCATGGACCCCCTCAGGCTACTAACTTCTACCTTAGTCTACACATGCGTAATCACGAATCCAACCTGTGTACAAAATTTCATTGAAATTGAATAATATTTACCATATGTTCTAGAACATATGAAATATTAATCGGAAATTTAAGCATGGACCCCCTCAGGCTACTAACTTCTACCTTAATCTACACATGCGTAATCACGAATCCAACCTGTGTACAAAATTTCATTGAAATTAAGTAATATTTACCATATGTTCTAGAACATATGAAATATTAATCGGAAATTTTAGCATGGACCCCCTGAAGGTATTAACTTCTATCATGGCCAACACATGCATAATCAGCAGGTCTACCTTTGTACCAAATTTCATTAAAATCAGATAATAATTACATGCTATAAAACACGTAATTATATAAAATTCGGAAACTAAAACTGTTTTCTAGGAACCCCCTGAAGGTCTCCAAATTTCAGGAGAGCCAACTAGATCACAAAATTAGCCTATACATAAAATATCTTTGAAATCGGTTAACAATTACTATATGCTGTAGAACATATTAAAAAAAAAAATTAAAAATAAAATCGGAAATTTAACATGGACCCCCTAATCCTACTAACCTGTAATTTGGTCAACCTATGCAGAATCATGAACTCAACCTGTGTACCAAATTTCATTGAAATCGGATAATAATTACGAGCTGTAGAACATAAAGCAAATATTCTTCGGAAACTAAGCTGCTCATATATTAGTTTCCCATGAACGTACTATACCTACCAACTACAAATTTGTAAAGTATCAAGTAGATAACTAAATGAAACTGTGTATTCAATATCATTGAAATTGGGTGAAAGGTACCGTAGATATAGAGAGTTGAACTTATTAAAAGTAATTACGGATTTTTACATGGACCCACTGAAGTATCGACTTTAAATTTTACAGACACCAAGTACATACGGAAACTATCATATGTACTAAAATTTATACGAAGTATACGAAGTTTTAATCGGAAATTTTACCATGGACCCCCTGAAGTTACAGACCTGTATCTTGGTAGGCTTGTGGACAATCATGATACCAACCCATGTTTTAAATTTCATCCAAATCTGAGACAGAAATTTTTTTTTACATTTTTGCGTAGAACAAAAACACGTAGGTTCCCACATAAATGGGGAAATGTAACATGGTCCCACTGAAAGGATCGATCTCATCTTGTACCGGCACCTGCGCGAAGCCTGTTAGAGCCTGTGTGCCAAATTTCATTAAAATCGGACAAGCGGTTCTAGGAGATGTTGCTGCGCACATAAAAAGCCGGACACTTTTTTTTTGCATTTTTGGACTCCCCGACCTCGGAAACGCCTAGAAAAAAATTTTGAGCGAACTTTTTTTTTTGACCATCCAACCCAACACCAGACTTCATACTATTTCATACTATTCGTAATAATACATTTTAATAAGTTGTTAAGAAGAAAAAAAAAAAGAAAAAAGATTTGTTAATAAAATTTTGTAATAGGAAAAAAATATATGTTAACGCTAGAAAGAAGGAATTTACTTAGGGTACATTCCTCCTTTTCCCGCAGGAAGGGTGGTGTGATGTATGCACACAAAACATATAATGAATTAATCATCATATGTTTTGTGTAGGTCAGGGTTATATTTAATTTCCAAAAATATAATTATAGATGACTAACCTAAGCATACAAATATTTCATACATGCACTGACTGCATGTATATTCTTATTAAATATTATGCATATTTTTATGTATGCACATATTACTATATGCATATATGATAAATGCAATGACCGAAAATAGATGGGTCATTTTACAATGTAAAATATTTATTCCAATAAGGGATCAATACACTAGCGTTAGCAAATAATTATTCTAATAATTATTTATGTATTAGTTAAATTTTAGGGTATATAAGAAACGAAATCAAATTAATAAAGTTACTTTTACTTTTGAAGTCTAAAGTCATAGTTTGTTCTAATTATACGCTACTCGCTTAAATTACCATAAACTATTCTCCTGACAACCAAATGAACTAAGCTCTTTAGCCAATTCATTTTAAACCAGCGGCTTTATTGCTAAGGTTTTTGGTTGAGGACATATATATATATATATATATCGCTATAGGAGCGTATATATTTACCAACAGATTAGGTTGCACCTGGACATCGTTGGATGGAACCTTTAAGTAATTCTCCAGCCAACATTACACAGCAATCGAACCTACCTACCTTTAATTTAATTTCCCCTTTAACTTGAATTCCTAAAATCTATTAAACGTGTCCAATAGAGCGATACCCACTTACGGAAATGAAATAGTCTTGACAAAACATAAATAGTCTTAACAAAAATAAGATTTCATAAATGCTATCGTTCATTTTCATCTAAGACACAAACCATCCACACAATTCTTCGTTCAATTTCATCTAAGACAGAAACCGTGTTTCGTTAATCCTGCTCCCATACGTTAGAACCCCCATATTTATACTACTAACTTCTCTTTCTTTAATTTGCTCTGTCATTGATACATAGTTTGTGGAGTCATAATTAAACCCAAATATTTATATTTTTTAATTATTTCTATCTCTGAACTGTTATAAGTCCATTTTCTCTTTTAACACCATTACTTAATATCATTATTTTTGTATTTTCTAGATTTATATTAAAATTCCAAATTTTACAATAATTTTCGAACTTGTTTATAATTTTTTGGAGTACATTCACATCTTCTTCCAGAAATATAATATCGTCAGCTTTTTGATCTGTATTTTAGAAATTATGGTAAAACACGAACACAAATATTTTCCAGAAAAAATGCCCACCATCCCCATTCAGCATCTATATTATTTGAATATAAAGTTTTTCACAGTGACAAAAATTTTGTTGAATCTACAAAGAAACCATATACTTTTTAATTTTAATTATGCTCGATAAGTTATATATGTTATATTATTAATTATATTTATAGTATTTTAAATATTTTACTTTATTAAATTTTAAATACTTTATTTATTCTAACAAATCTTGTTGACAATATGATACAAATATATAATTTCTACTAAAGCATCAGCTTTTTATTCGAAATGTATTACTTGTTGTATATTGATCAACTGACGAACTAACCATCGATTTTAGTTTAGTTTATATGATTTTGAATTACATTATTTCAATAATAATTGATTTTGAAATAAGTTCTTTCACCTTTATTATTAAATAAAACATGCTTATTTAGCAAAATTGCTAATTAACCAATTTTGGATTTTAAATAATTATTAATTAAAGATAAATTTATTGATTTATTTTGTCAATTTGACAAAATAAATTATTTTATTTGAAAACAATTAATTAATTAAAATAACAGTTCTTCTCTGACTGTAAAAGAGAAAGTACACCTTGAATCGTGAAAGTAACTTTTAATTTTCTTAATAAAGTATTTAAATTTTAAATCAAAATTAAGCGTTATTTTTGTGAACTGCAATCGTCCGAGGACGATGAAAATACAAATAAAAAGCATATTAAACTTAAAATTAAATCTGCTCCAAACAACATGAGCAGTACAAATAGATTTGCACCATTAAGTCAATTAATGGATGAAGAAGATACTAATCGTCAGGCAGAAAACAATATAATTAAAAAGGTACGTTTACCACCTATAAATATATGTATGCGAACTACTTCGGAAATCCATCAAAAGCTTAATACGCTAAATATTAAAGATTACTATCTAAAAAATTGTAGTATAGGCACTAAAATAATTTGTAACACATTGGAAGTATATAATCTAATCTTTGCATCATTAGCCAAAGAAAATGAAAACATTTCCGATAGTAAAAATAAATGGAAATTCTTCAGTCATGAAGTATCCACCGAAATCCCATTCAAATTTGTGTTACACGGATTAGATAACAATGTTGATTGTAATTTTGTAAAAAATGAAATTGAAAAACTTGGTTTCGTTAGCTGTTTAGATGTAAAAGAAATGGCACTTAAAACATTAAAATATCAAAGTCAAAAAACATTTATTGTATATTTCACCAAAAACACAGTTAAATTAGCTGATTTAAGAACAAAAGCGAAAGCAATTAATTATACTATTGTGAAATGGAGTATTTACAAAAACAAAACTCGAGGTTTGATCAGATGTTTTAAGTGTCAGACTTATGGTCATGGAGCCAAAAAATGTCACTTAGATACGAAATGTAGTATATGTGCAGAAAGTCACCTCACTGCAGAATGTAAACAACAATCTGTCAATGTTGATAAACAGCAACTAAAATGTGCAAATTGCGGGAGACCACATAAATCCAGCTCTTTAGACTGTCCAGCAAGGAAAAGTTATATTGAGCTTAAACAAAAACTCCAAGAGAGACAGAAACGACCAGTGATGAGACAATTACAATCTCACACAAACAATAGAAATAATTATTTCAGAGAACAACAAATGATTAACTCAGCGAGAGCAGATGGTAAACAAACTTATGCGGGTGTAGCGGCTAATAACCTAAATTATGATCTTTTCACTTATCAAGAGATAAGTACTATTTTTAATGAATTATTATCTAAATTAAAAGAATGTAAGAGCAAAATTGAGCAAATCAATGTTATTGCTGATTTAACCTTTAAATATGTTTATAATGACTGTAGTAAATAATTTTTTGAATGTATTATTTTGGAATGCTCAGAGCATTGCTATTAGACCAAAACAATTAGAGCTTTTTCAGGTCTTAAAAGAAGAAAATGTACACATTGCAGCTTTAACTGAAACTTGGTTAAAAGATGATAATAAATTTAAAAATTTAGATTATAATATTTATAGGAAAGATCGTCAAGATACAATTTATAAAAAAGGTGGTGGAGTTGCTTTACTAATTAAAAAATCATTACCACATTCTTCTCTACCTTCTTTAAATACAAAATGCTTTGAGACTGTTGGAATTAAAATCAGTACAAATAATAATGATCTTGTTATTGTTGCTGCTTATTTTAGAGGTGGTAATTCAACTAAAGATATAGAAAATAATTTTAAACATGATCTTGGCATATTTAATAACATAGTTGGTAATTTTATAATTATTGGGGATTTTAACTGTAGACACAGGAATTGGAATTGTTCCAAGAATAATATTTGGGGTAGATTGTTAGACAATAAACTAACCAATAGTAGATTTTCTCTAGTACATACGGCAACACCTACTTATTATCCTAATAGAATAAATGGTAATCCATCGACAATTGATTTAATCCTTACAAATTTTTCAAATTTTATTGATTCTCCTGTAACGTTAAATAAACTAAATTCAGACCATCTTCCAGTAATATTTAAAATAAATAGTTATCCTACTAATATCCTTCCAATTCCGTTATATTCATTAATATATTCAAAAGGTAATTGGTGTAAATTTAAAAACATACTTTCTAGTAAAATTGATTTAAATACTACAAAAGAATTATTCGATAATCCAACAAAAACCATTATAGACATGCATATAAAAATTTTTACTGATTTATTAAATAAATCAGCTGAAGAATCTATTCCAAAAAAAATTATTAAAGTAGGTAATGAACGAATTTCTCTTTCAAATGATATAATTGAATTGATTTCCCGTCGCAATACTTATAGGCGTGTATGGCAAAGAACTAGAAACCTTATATATAAAGCTCGGGTAGGATATTTAAATATGGTAATTAAAGAAAAAATAAATAAAATTTACAATGACAGGTTTGCCAATAATATAAGTACCTTAGATAAAAATAGTAAAGGCTTTTGGAATATAACTAAAGCACTTAAAAATAGAAATAATTGCATACCAACGCTAAAAGATGATTCTAAATTTTATTGCACTAATCTTGAGAAAGCTGAAGCAATTGGTAAATATTTTGCAGATAAACATACAATTACTTTAAATTATAGTGATAAACTTACTGAAAATTTAGTTTCAAACGCAGTTATAAATATAGAATCTAGTAATATAACCAAATTTGAATTAATTACGGTTAAAGAAATTAAAATGTATATACGGCGTTGTAAAAACAGAAAGTCAGCTGGTCTGGACAAAATTAAAAATATACTTTTAAAAAATATTGATAAAAAATCACTAATTTATTTATGCAAAATATTTAATTCATGTTTGAAAATAGGGTACTTTCCTGACGAGTGGAAAACTGCATCTATAATACCAATTGCTAAGCCAAACAAAAACAAATCTGATATAAGTAGCTATAGGCCTATTAGTTTATTAAGCTCTCTAAGTAAAATATTTGAAAATTGTATCAAAAAAAGAGTTAATAGATTCATAGAAGATGAAAACATTCTTCCTCTTGAACAATTTGGGTTTCGTTCTAAATACTGCACAAGTTTCCAAGTTGGTAGAATAAATAAAATTGTTAAACAGAATTACAATAATCAGAATTCGACTGGAATGATTACTCTCGATGTAGAAGCAGCTTTTGATTCTGTCTGGCATGATGCTTTAATTTTCAAAATGGAAAAAATGAAATTTCCACTTTTTTTAATAAAAATAATTAAATCATTTCTTACATCACGTAAATTTTTAGTTAAAGTTTCAAGTTCACAATCCAACTTATTTCAGATTGTCGCGGGTACGCCCCAAGGATCTGTTCTTTCTCCAATATTATATAATTTATATATAGCAGATTTTCCCTCTCTAAATAATTGTGAGTTTGGCCTATATGCGGATGATACTGCTATACTTTCATCGGGAAAATTTTCCAATAACATCATAACTAACCTGGAACTAGCATTTGAAGAAGTTAGAAAATATTACTACAAATGGAAAATCAAAATTAATTCTAATAAAACACAAGCCATATACTTTACTAGAAACAGGAAAGCATCGTTGATTCCAAACAGAAATTTAAAAATAGACAGTATTAATATACCATGGGAAAATTGGGTAAAATATCTTGGATTGTACATTGATACAAAAATGACATATAAAACACATGTTGAAAAAACAATAAATAAATGTAATAAATTAATTAAAATATTATACCCACTAATACATAGGAAATCTAAACTAAGCTTAAATAATAAAATGATAATATTCCAACAAATTTTTCAAAGTGTTATGTTATATGGTAGCGAAATTTGGGGTAAATGTGCCAAAACGCATATTAATAAACTGCAAATAAAACAAAACCAAATCCTAAAATTAATAAATAATCTACCTTTTTATTTTTCAACTGTGAAATTACACAAATTATCAAACACCAAATTTTTAATTCATAAAATCGAAAATAATATACAAAAATTCGAAACAAAATCCAAAAGCTTTGTTAACCCTTTAGTTCAAAGCTTATTTAATTAAGAAAACTTAAATTTGTACATTTTCTTCTTAGCATTAGATATTAGAATATAAGGATAAAAAATATAAAATTAAAAAAAAAATTATAAAACTAAAGAAAATCCAAAAAAAATCATAAAACTATTTATATTTCATTAAGGTTTTTGCCTTTTTCCTTAAGCAAACCAATACATAAAGATAAATAAATACAGTAAAACTATTATAAAACTAAATTGAATAAAATTATTTGTAGTTGAAAAGGAATTCCTAAAACTCTACTGTCAAAATATTAATTATAAAAATTTGTAAATATAAATATCTGGGCAATAAATAAATAAATAAATAAATAAATAATTAAAATAATAATATACAGAGTGTACCATTTTGTACACTACACCTCCCATTCCCAGATGAAAAAGACTCATTTAACAAAGTACTAAGGAGTATTTGAATCTTAATTTTTTCAATGGTTAAGTTAATCAGTTCTTCAATTTACAAAAAACTCAAGAAAATCTATTTTATTTTATAACAAATCATATATAATTGCAGTTACCGAATTTCGCACTCTCAACAGTTTATTGAGATAATTCACCTTCCTTTTATTTATTTTTTACTGCTTTTACAAAAAAAAAATACAATCTTAATAATTCATAGTATTTAATTCAAAAATTATTCTACAATCTTCATATTTAACAAATCCCGTTATTATTACAATTTTGATAGTATAATATAATATAATATAATTTAATATAATATAATATAATACTTACTATATTAAAATAAATTTATAATTTAAAATTTTATAGAAATATATTTTTTCTGTATAATATAATGTAATATTATTTGATAATATAAAGTATATTATAATTTATAAGTATATTTGATAATTTAAAATTATATAAATTCAAAATATATATATATATTTTGTAATATTTTTTTTTTTACTGTGTAATGTAATATAATACTTATAATATTTTATAAATTCAAAGTGTGTTTTTTTTCTTCTGTGTAATACAATTTTGTTCATATACACAACTTCTTATTTTGATTACAATTTTCTTTTATTGTATTTTAGTAGTTTTTTATATACTTACAACACATATAAAACATATCTTATACCTTTTCCTTCCCCTTTACACTTGATCAATTAACATATATATATTGTTTTTTTATTATTTTTTATTTATTTATTTTTTACATATTATAATTTAAAAACAATATTATTTTATAATTTAATAATTCTTATTTTATAATTCGTTAAGTTCCACATAACTTAAGTGGAGGATGCAGTAGATCATAAGTAATTTATGATGTGCTTATAGGTTATGTTGAAGTTGAAGTGACATAGTAATGACATAGTAAATGTAAAAATTATTATTTTTCTGGCAATTTTGATTGAAGAATAAAAGGAAACAAAAAAAAAAGTTTAAAAAAAATTGAAAAGCCAAAAAAATATTTTATTATTATGGAGTTCGAACTTCCGGATTTGTTAGAAGACGATGTAGAAATATTAGAATTATTAGAAGTAGGAATTCCTAGGAAGATATATAATCGAAATGAATACTTCGAAAATTTTGATGAACTTTCTTTTTACAAAAGATTCCGTCTTACAAAATCTATAACTTTATAGATTAAATCTATAAATTAGGGCACCTATTCCTTTTTTTATCTGCCATATTTTAATATTTTACTATTGTATAATCTAACTTTTAATTTCAATATCCAATTTTAACACAATAATGACCAGAATTAAAATGAAAAAACTACTTTGAATTTTGAAATTTATGATATTAACAAAAAAAAAAAAAAATATTTTGATGATTTAGGAATTGAAGTTGGCTGTGTTACATTTTTTTGTGTCTTTGCTAAAACTTTACTATGATAGACACAAATTTTATGGTGCAAAGGGAAATAACTTAACCTAATCTTAAATTGTATGTTCAACATAACTAAGATGTAGATTTATGATGCGATTCAGCAAATGGGCCTTAATAATTCAAAGTACAGTATTAATTTTTTAAAACTCAATATTAATTTTTAAAATTTATAATTCAATTATTTTTATTTTTACAGTGTAATTTAATTCAAAAAATTTCTTTTGACGGTGTAAAATAATTCTTATCGTATAACTCAAATACCAAAATTTCTTATATAAACAAAAAAAAAAAACTAATTTTAAAATTTACTTACCTTTTTTTTTACATTCAAAATTCTTTATTCTCTGTTTATAATTTTTTTATATGTATTTTAGTGATTGACCACAATTTTATAAACATAAATTAGATTTTCACTACATCCTACAACCATTGACTACATTTAAAAGACTACATTTAGAAAGACTTCATTCACAAGATTACCTTTAAAACTTATTCCATACTCTTACCACCCCCTTTACTCTTAATCCATTAATATTTTTTTTATCTATTTAATTTTGATTGTATAATTCAATAACTACAATAATTAACTGCTAACAGATAATGTTTTGTGGACTTAAAGATAAATTGAAATTTGGATTTGGATAAATCGTAATTTTTGTATGGTACTAGCTCCCGTTTTTTTTTCTTCTGAAATTAAATATATTATAATTTTGTAATGAAACCAGCTCAAGTTTAGGTTCTGGTATTTCTATATTTTCTTTATTCATAAGACCTACATTTACATGACCATTGTGTGTTTTTACTATACAATTCTCAAGATAAATTCCAGGATGAACTTATTTTTTTATACATATGAATTCTCAATTTTTTGCATTCGCTACCTTGATAATTTGTTCTGATCAACCTTTTATTAATAATTTAACAGGTATTTCCGCTTTTATATTACTTCCATTAATATTATCCATTATTTCCTTCTCTTCTTCATAATAATAACTTTTATTTTCTTTTGACTCTTTATTCAAATTACTTAATTTTTCTATAATATATTCCTTTATAATATTATAATAGACAAAATTGATAATTCACATGATATGATAACAGATGGAAAACAAAAACAATTTCAGACGGAAAACAAAAATAATTTATGCAACAGATCGTCTATCAGAGAGTGTATTATAACTAATAAGTTTTAGACGAGATTCATAGGACGGACAATTATTCATATCACTCCACGAAAGACCTCTTAGAGCAAATATAAGAAATCATTCGAGCAATACTCCGAGATATTTAAAATAGCGAGACAAAGTTTGATCACCAATTGTGTAAATACGGGAAAACGAAATTACGGAACATTTACTTGCAGAGAGCTGGTTTTTAAAAAATATATGTTACTTTTCACTTATGCCTTGATATGAAAATAAAGGTAACCTGTAACCAACGCCTCTAATATTTTTGGTATAACGAATTGCTTACATATACCTTATACCTCTATAATTGTCATTTTTATTTCTTCTCTCTGACTTAAAACCAGGTACCAGAAACGAACTCTTCCATACAGATGGGAAATATGCCGATTTTAAAGATATATTAAATTAAACATATGGCACAATAAGATATGTAACCAATACCACAGTTACTATCAGGACCAGGATTAAAGTTGAAATTAATATTACTAATATATTGAAGATGAATTGCCCATATAATTGAAAAACTTCATGAATCAAAAATTCATTATTTCTATATACTACTCAAAAAACGAAGCAAACAAATTACGAATGTCAGTACATGTGGAATGTCAGTACATTTATCAATAGAGGGGTACATTTATCAATAGATAAACAAATGATTTTTAAAATTTGTTTATCATTAATAAATTGCCAGAATTTTTCTGCACATGATTTGATACTATTTTGTATATTATTAATGTACAAAAAATAAGCATTAGTAAATGCTATCTTGAATTCTAATTTCAATTTACGATATAACCTAAAATCAATATCGAACTTACTTAACCGCCATTTTCTATATGGACGATTTTTTTTGGGATTAATGGTCACTTATAATTTATATTAGGTGTGAATGTCAAATTGCTGTATATACAAATCAATTTCAAAAAGTGCAGCAGTAACTTACTTTTCAAGAACATTCATTTGTTTCGCTGGAACGTTCACTCGACACGTTCTTCCTCGCCTGCTAAAACTCATATAGAAGTTAAGCGAAAATTGTATTTTTTTATTGTATTTTAGAAATTATTTTTTGAGTTTGTTCAACAGTGGAGGTATTTTTTTTAAACACCCTAAATTTCAGAGGGCGTCTAAGATGAACCTCATCACACATACTATTTTTTCTTAAATTGATGAAAGCACTTTTTAAAATATTTACATATAAGTCTATAGATATATATATACATACCTGGATAACGAGGCCACAATATACAGGGTGCCCGCGCTACGGGTGTGTTAATTTCGGGAGGTGATTGGGAATGACGAAAAACGAAAAAAATCGTTCTACAGGGGGCTTCTAAAATATACCGTTACCAAGATACAGGGTGATTAATTTTTATTAATTTTTTTTATAGCTTTATATAAATGGCAAAATTTCGCAAACTATTTAATTAAATTCTTATTCGACAGGTTATTGTCGTAGCTTTATTTTGATGTATCATTTGATCATATTAAATGTTGCCAACGTGCAAATTTATTATCTCAAAGTTGGATTTTTTTTTTTATTTTTTTTATTTAATTTTAAATTAACCGCCATTTTATTCTCTATCAAAAAGCTGAAGGTTTGAAAGCTGTACCTGACGTACAAAAAGTTACAGGTCAAAATTAAATTATATGCAAAGGTTATTGCATTAAAAAAACTTAAAGTTATGAATTGCAATCATCATTCCAAACTATACAAAGCTATAACTAGATAATAAAACCTATTCAACTTGAAACTATACAAAAGTACAAATAAATCATAGTACACCAAGATAAAACGTCATAATGAAAGCAATTTTTATTTCTCTACCCATTTTTTTAAGAAAATCACTATAAGCGTGCTCTGGCTTTAAAACCTTTCATCAAATAATTTTGTGTATGAGGAATATTTGTTATGATATAAGAGACCGAGGTCATATTTTTACATTCATACTTGTAGCGCGTCTGGAATATAAGCAAGTGGCGAAATTTAATGAACTAAGAATACTGGAAGAGAAGTAATCTATAGGGAAGGATGATACCCTTTATGCAAGTGGATTCAAATTAATTCAAAAATGAACTCAGTTATATATGGGAGAGTTCAATTTTGAATCAACTTTGTGTTTCAATTTGGAATCAATTTTAAATCAACTGATGTTCCATTATTAGACAAATTTTCGATTCAACTTTTTTATTCAAATTGGATTCAATTCTGATACAAATTTCTGATACACTTTGGAATCCAAAATGAACTAATTCTGATGCAAAAACGAATTATAATTGAATCCAAATTGAACTAATTCTGATATAAAAAATTTAATCCGAAATGAACTAATTTTGATTAAAAAATTAAGTAAATTGTAGTCAAAAAATTGAGTAAAATAAAAATGTTTTTCAGATAATAAAAATTTAATTATAATTATATATTTTTTTTAATATATTTAATATAAATTTTTAAGAACATTATGAATATTTTTTTTTAAAATTCAAATAATTTCCTCTTCAAAGGTGTAATTTTAGAAATTCCAGCTAAGGAGACTCATCAAACACCAGCAATCACAAATGCAGTTGCACAAGAAACAGAATGGATACTTCAGAAAAATAAAAAGAAAAAAAGTAAAATAGAAAACACAGATAAGACTTCAAATACATATACACCATAATTCACGTAACTCAAAAATTTTGATATTATGTTCAATATCTTGGCCTATATTAAAATTTTTTTCATTGCAGTTTACACACCTGCTAATAGGTCAAAAATACAAAAAAAAGAAAAAAAAAAGAAAAGAGTAGTTTAAAAGAAACAAACACAGCAGGGATATCTGCCAAAATGTCGCCAGAAACCACGGCTGGTGGCGAGGCCTTGGCTGTTTTACAAGATAAGATAGCTAAGTTGCCAGTGGTAAAAAAAACAACGATATAGAGAACCGAACTCAGTTAACAAAAACATCAAATACAATCTCTAAATAATCCATTCAAAAAAAGTGATAGAATGCAAAGGTCACCAACAACTAGATCTGCAAGTACAAAAGATACCAGAAATGATCAAACTAAAGATCTAAAAAAAAGAGAAAAAGCAAGTACAGTCAATCTGGATATAACACCGCTAAGCAAGAGAACCAGATCAGTAGGAGGGGCTAGGAGAGTTCTGGATACACTTCCAGCAAACCCCAAGTTTTGGTGTTTGGTATTGGTATAAGCATGTTTGAAGTTGTAATAATGTGCTAATAAATTTGGTGTGTGTCAGTCGGTCTGTCGGTTTGTCAGTCTGTCGGTTTGTCGTTTTGTCGGTCTGTCGCTTTGTGTATGTGTGTGTGTGTGTGTGTGATTCGGGTTTGTTCGGGTTCTTGTCACGTGGTGTATATGTTCGGGTTTGTTCGCGTGTGATTGGGTCTGTTCGCGTGTCGGTCTGTCGTTTTGTGTGTCTGTCGATTTGTCAGTCTGTCGGTCTGTCGTTTTGTCTGTCTGTCGGTCGGTCTGTCGATTTGTCGGTCTGTCGATTTGTCTTTTTGTCGATTTGTCTTTTTGTCGATCTGTCATTTTGTCTGTCTGTCGGTCTGTCGTTTTGTATGTCTGTCGATTTGTCAGTCTGTCGGTCTGTCGTTTTGTATGTCTGTCGATTTGTCAGTCTGTCGGTCTGTCGTTTTGTATGTCTGTCGATTTGTCAGTCTGTCGGTCTGTCGTTTTGTGGATCTGTCGTTTTGTCTGTCTGTCTGTCGGTCTGTCGGTCTGTCGATTTGTCAGTCTGTCGGTCTGTAGGTCTGTCGGTCTGTTGTTTTGTCTGTCTGTCGGCGTTTTGTCGGTCTGTTGTTTTGTCAGTCTGTCGGTTTTTAGTTTTGTTGGTCTGTCGGTATGTCAGTCTGTCTGTTTGCATATGTATAATTTTGTGTGTGTTTGTTTGATTAAGTAAAAGTGTGAACAAACCCTCAAATTTGTTAAACCTCTGAGTTTTTTAGGTTTGTTTTGATAAGAATATTTTTAATATATACATATGTATGGTTGTTGTTGTAAAGAATTTTTGGTGTGGTTTTTTAAATTTTTTTTTTGCGTGGACATATAGAGTATCATTATTTTTTGTATATACTAAGAGAGAAACCTAATCAGATTCATATATAAGTTTGAAAAATTTGTGTTATCTATTGAGTTAAACGTAAACAAATAAGATTTTGATTAAATAAACAAAATTTTTGTCATTGAATATTTAAGACAATGTCAAATTATGAAATTAAGGACTTACTATAAATATCTAACTAAATCCATATAAATTAACAATAACAAATTAATAGAGTTACAGTGAAAATATACGTCATGAAAAAATGTTTTGATGTGAAAATATATGTAATAGTCATAGATATTTTGTCTGCAGTAGGAAATGGAAATTTTTTTTTACCTTTTTTTAATTTTTTAGCATAGATTTTTACCGCTGGGCTATGGTTGAATATTTTATGATTTTTATTTTTTTAATAAAAACTATTCTTATGAATTTAAAATTAGATACCCAATTTAGTATAACTCTGTAGGATGACGTGGGAGGATCTTAAAACGATTAGTGAATTTGATATTGATGTAAAGACATTATCTAAAATTAATTTTAATAAACAATTAATAATAATAACAAATTATTTAAACGAAAATAAAGATTTTTTAATTGACGAGCATAGAGAACGTTTTGAAAATTATTACAAGATATTGATAAGATTAGTGAATGATGAGACGGAATACTCAATTCATGATCACCACCAACCCATTTGTATGTTGGCTTCTAATAGTGTAGATTATTGTCTTAAACTTATGAGATTATATGCGAGATTATCGAAATAATAATTAAAGTTATTCTAATTTATGAAATCATGTTGTTAAATATGTTGGAAATAAAGAACTTCTTAGAAACTAATTATAATTTAATTGAAAATTCTTATAAACAATTAATATTTGATTTCATATTGAGATTCCCACACTTTGATATTAATTGTAGTAATTGTATGTGCAATAAAGATCCATTGAAATGTGACTGTATAATGATGAGAATTAGGTATTGTGAAATAATCAATATTATTAATTCATATAATTAATGGATTTAGATTTAATTCCACAAAAAAAAAAAATAACAACAACACCAAGTGAAGCAACATCAACATGATTATGAGTATGAGTCAGAAAATCTAGATATATAATTGATGTTAATTCCATGAAAGAAACCTTTGCAATTACTATTACTTGAAATTGTAAATTTTATTGAATAAAAGATTTTTTTTTTTGTTTTTATTTTAGAATTTCAGTTTTATTTATCCATGAGTTATGTTGACTTGAAAAACCAAGCCATTTTACAAATACTTTATCTTTATTCGTTTTTAAAATTTTCTCAATCAGATACATATTATTATGTTTTACTTTATTTAGTTCTAGTTCATAGAATCCTCCTTGAACAGGTTGACCTTGATAATCTTCAAGTAAGTATGTTATAGGATTTGTATTTTGAATTTTCCGTATTTTAAAAATTTCTGTTGTCCAATTTGGTGTGTAACCTTTTTCAAAGAGATGTTTGTATTTACTTATGCGCACATTATCACCAATTTTATATTTGCCGTCGGTAAATTGTTTTATATGTGAATACACAGTTGAGAGTAAATATTTAGAATTTTGTTTTGTAACATCATATGGTCGCATTTTTACTGTGCGATGTTTTTTATGATTATATTCATTAATTAATTGTTTTAATATATGAATCCATTTATATGACCCATTAAGACTAAAGTTTTTCCACATCATATTCTTTAAAGTTCTATTAAAACGTTCAACTATTGATGCTTTTAAGGAACTGTATGTAGAATAGTGATTTATGTGATATTTTTGTATTAAATCTTGAAATATTTTATTAAAGAATTCGGTTCCATCATCTGTTTGAAGATTTTTTGGTTTTCTTCCGACTTTGAAAATAGTATCCATTGCTTTAGTTACTTCTTTACCGGTTTTGTTTTTAATTGGAATTGCCCAGCCAAATTTAGAAAATGTATCAATTACTGTTAAAAGATATCGATGATTTTTATTAGATTTCGCATATGCACCCATTTCAGCTAAATCAGCTTGCCAAAGATCATCAAAACCTTTAATAATAACACGTCGTCTGCGAAAGTTTTTTCGAGCTGGTCTATGTAATTCATAGACAACATCCTTCTTACTCATTTCAATGTAAAATGTTTATTATAATATTAGTTTTTATTTATATATAGAAACATATATATTTCGCATTCACTCAAACTTTGGATCAGTATTAACTTTAAAAGGTTTAGTAACAATGGTATTGGTTTTATCAACTTTTTTTGCATCTGATATTGTTTTTATATGATTAAATACAAAAGTTTCAAATGTTTCATATTTTTTCAACAAAGCTTTTTGTTCTTTTTGTAAAACATCCAGTACAAGCTTAACCTTTTTCTCAATTAAATCATCAGTATAGCCTTTTGTTGCAACATCATTTTTCTGAACAGGTTGATGAACATTAACAATTCGTTTATATTGAATGTCATAATCATTTTTCTCATCTAAAATAAATCCTATTCCATAAGGTCCTGTTGGACCAATAGATCCTGTTGGTCCAATAGGTCCTGTCGGTCCAATAGGTCCTGTTGGTCCAATAGGTCCCATTAGTCCTCGTAAAGGTTTTCTGACTGGATGACCGGTACGACCAAACTTATCTATAGGCATATTTGCAAATGATGTGATTTCTTTAAAATATTTCCTTTTATTGTATAATATTAGCCTCTCTCAGCTCCTCCAAAATACAAATAATTTCGTTATTATGATTATTATGACCAGCCTTTTGAGAACCTACTAACAACTGCAATCTATCAACTAGCTCATTAGGATCGTCCCAGTAAACATAATCAAGCTTTCTTTTAGAAACTTTCATCATAAGGCCCTTGCCTGATGCTATTGATGATGATGATGGCTTTCGAGTATTATACTGATGTGGAAATAATTTTTTAATTATTAAATTATATTTATTACTTCTATTTCCTCGGATTTGTTGATTTGAATCATATTCACGCCTATGTGCATTGGTTTCTGTTAATATTTTTTTATATATGTTTAAATCTTCATCAGTATATTTAGTTGGATCTAGATTTTTCATAAATATTAACTCTTGCAATCCAATTGAACTAATATATGAACTTTCATCAATAATTATTTCATTTTGTTTTACTTGTATTTGTTTATTACCAATTTTCCATTCAGCAGAACTTTGATCGAAATATGGACCAAAAGTTGTATCAAAATTTGTTGGTATAGAAGACGTAGATTCAAATATTTTGTAATATTTTGATATAGGTTTCTCAATTATATGTTTTATAGGTGTTGGGGTTAATAAAAGTTTTGATGAAAATTTTTTAGGGGTAGATGTTTGATATAAAGTATTTGATTCACCTACACTGTCATCATCAGAATCAGTTTTGTTCGATTGTCTTATACTAGAAATATCATCATAAAATCTTGTTTTCTTTTCTTTTTTAATTACACCAAATGATTTTTCTTGTTTTATTTCAGGATAAATTGATTTTTGCTCTAATGCTTTTGTAACATTTTTGAGTGGTAATGTAATTGGTTTAAAATGTTCTTCTAAGACATGTTCTGCTTCCATCTGACCAGATTTTAAAGATCGATATTTATTTTTTACCGCTTTACTAGTCTTAATAATATCTTTCATAATTTTCTCGTTCATATTTGAAAATGTGTATTATATTTAATTAATTAGTTAAGCTGTTAATCGGTTGAGTTATTGATCTGTTAAGCTATTGAGTTGTTAATCTGTTGACCGGTTAAGCTATTAAGCTGTTTAGCTGTTGACCTGTTGATTGGTTGAGCTATTGAAGTGTTCTGTTTATATCTGTTATTATTAATCTATATAACAGAATTCATCAAACCCTCTACGATAACCACCATCTTGCTTTTCACTATCCCTATCTATAACTAAAAAACCATATTTTTCATTCCAACAGTTAAGACACATTTCATGAAATTGTGCGAATGTCATATCATTGCTAACATGATCTGTATAAATATGTCTTAGATTCATATCATCCTGCTTGAAAATTATTAAAAAGTTTGCATTATCGCGAATGAGATGTTTTGGTATATGTGTATAAGATTGACATAAGTAAAAGCTATCAATATTATTGTGACGACCCATACAAAAATACTTTCGAATATTATTCTGTTTATCACATGCTACATCATCGAAAATAAATATAGAATGTGATTTTGCTTCTTCAGGTGGAATAATATCACTATTGTTAGAATAAGTGTAGTACCCCAGTTCTGGTATAGTTGTCATAACTTGATTAAGGAACTCATATTTTGGTTGGTGTAGAGATTTAGAATATACGTAAATATTTTCAAACTTTAATCCATTGGGTTGTTCTAATAAGCTTAATATAACATTTGTTTTTCCACAATTAGATGGACCCACTATTAAACATCGTATACTATTTGGTAGTAATTCGCCATGCTTTTTTTGTTTACAGCCGTTTCCTTTGATTTTGATATCTAAATTATTTACGGGTAAAGTAAAGTGTTGTTTGATGAATTTCATCTTGACTACTGGTAAATTTTCAGCACTCTTAAATTTATATATTGCAATGATAAAACGAAAAATTTATCAGTCATAATAAATTGATTGCTTCATAATGATTGATTATAATAAAATTTATGACAGTCATGAGAAAGCTTTTAAAGGAGAAGGTATTCTGAATAAAATTATAAATAAGTTGCCAGTTGAATTACATTTACCAGGCGGTTATCAATATTGTGGACCTGGTACGAAATTACAAAAAAGATTAGACAGAGGTGATCCTGGAATAAACCCATTAGATACAGCTTGTAAAGAGCACGATATAGAATATACGAAATTTAAAAATACTGACGATCGACACATTGCTGACAAAGTTTTAGCAGAAAAAGCTTGGAAACGTGTAATTGCTAAAGATTCTAATTTCTTAGAACGAGCGAACGCTTTATTAGTAACAAACGCTATGAAAGCTAAAATTAAATTAGGAATGGGTATAAAAAGACATAGGAAATTTAATAAAAAAATTAAAACAACCGTAAAGTTATTTCAAAAAGCCGTAAAAGATGCTAAAGATGTTATAAAATTACAAAAACCCAGTAACAATGATGATGCTATAAAATTGGCACTTCATGTAGCGAAAAATGTGATTAAACGCAAAAAAGCTGTATCACCTAGAATTATTTCAGTACCTAAAACTGGTGGAGTCATACCATTTCTAGTACCTCTTTTTGCAGGATTATCAGCTGTTGGAGCATTGTCTGGTGGTGTTACTGGTATAGTTAAAGCAATAAACGATGTCAAGAATGCAAAACAAGAATTAATTGAGAATAAACGTCATAATCAAACAATGGAAAGTATTTCTATGGGTAAAGGCTTATATCTCAAACCTTATAAAACAGGTTTAGGGTTGTATTTAAATCCACAGCCAAAAAACTAATAGAAATCCTACCCAGGAGGCCATTAAGTGAAATTGATTTACATAAGTATGCAAAATTTATACCACATTTTCGAGGGGTATTTATACGAAATAGTTTACCCGTAAAAGCCCTAAATAAAGAGAGTGGTATTGTTAATTTGGATAATTCATCGGGTTCTGGTACTCATTGGGTAGCATACAATAAAAATAAAAATGTTGTAACATATTTTGATAGCTTTGGAAACTTGCAACCACCTATTGAAATAATTAAATATTTAGGTTATAATTTGCAGTATAACTACAACTCATATCAAAATTATAATACAATAATATGTGGTCATTTATATCTAGCTTTCTTAAATCAGTTGTTATAATAATAATTATTTAAGTTTTTGAAAATGAATAAAAAGAAATGTTTAAAACAAATAAGCTCATTGTTTCTTTGTTAATAATGTCATTCACATTGACATTTACGGGTAATAAATCTGTATTAACTACAGATTATTTTCCACCTTTAGAATTAAATGATGACTATGTTTGCGGACTTGTTGAATTAGTTGCTTATAATTCCATACCCAATATTGATATTCATAACAATATTTTACAAATAGATGACAATATAATTGCAATACCTATAGGCTCATATGAAATTGATGATATAGCTTCATATTTACAAAATGCTCTTGATTTATTATATGATGGGGCAGAAGATATTCAACTGATTGCCAACAATAATACGATGAAATGTGAAATATTGTGTACTAAGGATATTTATTTTGATACTTCAAGTTCGGTGGGAAAGCTACTTGGTTTCAGTAAACGAAAATTGACCTCTAATGAATGGCATTCATCAGATTTACCTGTAAATATATCAAATGTTAACACTATACATGTTCAGTGCAATATCATACATGGGTCATATATGAATAATAAGCAAGTACATACATTACACGAATTTTGCCCAGAAGTTAGTCCAGGCTATAAAATAAATGAAATTCCTAGAAATGTAATCTATTTACCAGTGAATACCAATCGAATAAGTTCAATCACACTAAGGCTTGTTGACCAAGACAATAACCTGATAAATTTTAGAGACGAAACAATAACTATTCGACTGCATTTAAAACCTTGAGATGCTTATCTATAATATCAATAAATATCCGAAAAAAAGTGAAATAAACATCAATTCATCAAAAGTAGTGAACAGGTTAAGACCTAAAAAAGGTGGACAGCTTAAAAAAATCTTGACAACAGTTAATAAGAATTTCTTAAAGTCTATTGGATTAAATTTAAAAAAATGAATGAAATATTAGATATTTCTCAAAACATTAACTATGATGAAAGTATTTCAAAAATTGAATATCATACTTATTCACCATTTCAACAATCTTTTAAAAACAATGATGTCATTCAAATATTAATTCAACATCAAAATCTGAATATTTTACCAAGTGAAAGTTTCTTGTATATTGAAGGAACACTTTTAGATGAGGCCGGTTTGGTTTCAAAAACTGCTCACTTAGTTAATAACGTAGCTGCATACCTATTTGATGAGATTCGTTATGAAATAAATGGTGTTGAAATTGATAGAACTCGAAAACTTGGATGCACATCAACATTGAAAAACTATATTTCCTTTAATGAAGATGAAAGTAAAATGGCATTCAATTCTGGATGGAATACTGCAAGCAGTAGTTTGTTACATAAAGAACATTTTAACTTTTGTGTGCCATTAAAACTTTTATTAGGATTTGCTGAAGATTATAAAAAGATATTGGTTAATGCTAAACATGAACTTATTATTACTAGAGTTAGAGATGATAATAATGCAATTATAAGCACAGTAGCAGATGAAAAAGTTAAACTTGAAATATTCAAAGTGCAATGGAAGGTTCCACACATACTTGTATCAGACAGCTCAAAGTTATCATTATTGAAGTTTATTGACAGAGGTATACCAATAAAAATGAGCTTTCGTAGTTGGGATATGTATGAATACCCAATTTTACCTCAGACTACAAGTCATGTATGGACTGTGAAAACTACAAGTCAAATCGAAAAACCACGTTATGTTATTTTCGCATTGCAAACAGATAGACAAAACCATTTGAGTAAAGATAATAGCTATTGTGATCATTGCAACATTACCGATTTCAAGGTGTTTTTGAATTCTGAAGTTTTTCCATATGATAATTTAAACATAGATTTTAACAAAGGTCAATATGCAATCCTGTATGATATGTATGCTAAATTTCAGCAATCTTATTATAATAAAGTTAGTCAACCATTACTTGGTAATCAAGGATTTCTTGCACTTGGATCAATTATTGTGATAGATTGTTCACATCAAAATGAATTGATTAAAACAGGGCCTGTTGATGTAAGAATCGAGCTTAAATCTTCTGTAAATATTCCCAAAAAAACAACAGCTTTTTGCTTATTAATTCATGATAGAATAGTTGAATACAATCCACTGACGAGTGAAGTTAAAAAATTAACATAATGAGTGTAATAGTTGATTTACAAGGTTTTCTTGGTAAAAATAAAAAATTCATTTTAAAGGAAATTGCAATACTAAGCAATGAACCACCATTTGAATGCAAACATTATATTATTGAAAAATCGTTTGCATTTCATAAACTACCTCTTGATCAACAAATTCAAAATTCTTGGCTATATCACAATCATCACGGAATACATTGGAATACTGGTACAAGCAAATTGATTGATGTAATTAAATATATGGAAACCAATTTATCAAACAAGAATATATATCTTAAAGGCGCTCAAAAAATTTCTTGGATTAATGATTTAATTGGATATATGGACAACTATTGTATACATGATTTAGAAGATTATGGTTGTCCCAATCTAAAAGTTTTAATGAATCAGTATTCTACTAACACATCATCATCATCGTCATCATGTCTTACACACACAGGATGTGCTGGGGGATGTTGTGCATTACAAAATGTTTATCTTTATAAAGAATTTTTAAAAAAAATCGTAAATGAATAAACAAAATTAATTTTGTATAACGAAAATATTGTGAATATTAATAAAATAATGTAAACAAATATTGCAATAGTTTTTAGTTTTGAAATAACCAATTTTATTTTTTGTAAGATATGATATCAAAATATTCATCATCATCATCATCATAACATCTAAATATAATAAAATACATACTTATATATTTTATAAAATTTTAATTCCAACTCAATAAAAATAAATAAAAGAATAAAGTGTTTATTTTATTTAAGAATATTTATTAATCAGTTATTTTATAATGACCCCAAGATCTTGTATCATATGAATCAGGTAGTAATTTTCTTTTGTCATCATTCGGATTTAAAGCAATTTTATTTTGTTGCAATGAGTAAACTATATGATTACGTGATATTATATTATTTTGATTACAATTTGTTACTTTTTTTAAAACCAAGCAGTCTAAATAATCTTGAAAAGTTATCGATTTTTTAACAACAGCAGTTTTAACACCTTTTGCTTTCTTGAATACATCCTTTGCATTAACTCTAATTGCATACATCTTTGATCGAAGTCCAACGAATTCGGTCATTATTTTACCATTATTCTCATCTTTCATCAGACCAGGTTTTTTTTTGTTGAGCAATTCTATTCCATATTCATTATTTGATGGATAATCACTCGTATCAAATTTATGAATATCTGATTTTATAATCTTATATATATCATCACATTTTATTTCATATATTAATGAGTCTGTGTCTGTATACATCATTTTGCAATCAGACCCAAACTTTTCAATCATATAATTATAATGAAAATCATAAACGCATATCTTAGATATATCTAAAATACTAAATCCAATATAAATTGGTTTATTCATATATATTTCAGTTTTTTTTAATTCAATGGCTATCAGATTTTCATCAAAAATTCTCGAGCTATGAAAAGTTGGTTTAGCTATAAATGATTTTGCTCCATATCGTCCATTCCATTTTGTTAACAATTTCACTGTTCTATATTTTCTAACATTTTCCATCGTTTTGCCAAATATGGCGTTTATCATTAATTTATATAAATTTTTTTCAAAATCATTCTTAGCTTTAGTTCTCATATTTGTATTTAAATCAATATAACTTTTCAACCATGGTGATTGCTTGAATTTCAAAATCTTATGTATCTTAATTAGCTTAAGTCCATGTTGCAAAACCTGCTTCAAATTTCTATAATGTATTATGTATTTTCTTTTTGAATTTAAAGTTGTTAATAATTTCTCTGTTTTACTGTCTGGTGGTGCTAAATGTTGTGCGCAGAAAGGTAAATCGTTGTGAATATCATGCAATTCTAGAGGATAATCTAAATCTACTTCTAATATGTATCCTATTGAAGAAGTATTGCTTACTTGTTCAACATCATAGCATGATATTTCATTGTCGGTTAACCATTTAAAATCGTTAATTGGTAAATATTCAGACATAGCCCATCCATATAAATTATTTACATCGTAATACATTAAATATTTGCTTTCCTCGTCAGCATTATATGTAGGCATGTATTTATTGTTGGCTTGACTATAACGATTCGAACATTGACTTAAACCGCCTCGTATACCTCTTTCAATAAATAACAACATATCGATATCAGTTAAAAGTTTCAAGGTAACACCCGTGTATTTCAACATACAATCCCATGTAAAACCTGGTGTTGTATAGTAATGTGCTGGATCTAAACCATACGTAGTTAGACAATTATTTCGAAACGATTCAAAAACATCTGCTAACAATAAAATATCAGTTTTCATGTATATGTCTGAGTATTCACCTAAATTTTTAACATTGAAACTTGTCCAAACGTTTTGCGCATGATTGTAATCATCATCTGATATATTACAATCATTTAAGCAATTATAAAAATCATTTTTGGATGGAAAGTTATTTACATTTAATTTATTTAGTGAATCTAAAAAATCATATGGAAAAAATCCTTTTTTTGTTATTAAATTAAATTTTTCATAACTTAAGTTTAACCACTCCTTTCGTGTTATTAACTTTTCATGTAATGGGAGATATGATGAAAGTTTATCTAGTGAAGCAGACATGAAGCGAAATGAATCAATAAATTTAAATTTTATCTCGCTTTCATCAATCGATTTAACAAATGATATGTATTTATCTTTATTTGTTGGGAGCAAATATATTTTTCCTGGAAATTCTAATGCAATATCTTTAATAATAAAATGAGAATCATAGCCTGATAAATTGTGAAACACCACTGGTATGTCCTTTGTGATTGTATATTTTTGATTACATACTGAATGTGCAAGACCTCTGTATTTACCAGTCAGGTGACAATGATCTTTAACACGCCGGTCGTTTGCACCAAAAATTTTATTGCATATATGACATACTCGAGCATCTTTAAAATATTGTAATTCGAGAGTTGTTAACGCGTTCATTGGCTTAATATTAACATGAACAAGAAAAAGATTATCAGCAATTTCATTTAATTGTTGGGCAAACCATTTTGCTGGTTCCTCCCCTCGATATGATTTATAATACGATTTAGAATCATCATACGAACATTTGAAATAATATCCAATGCTGTAAACTTCATGTTTTTGGTAAAGTTTTGAGTGTTCAGTTTGTCTTACACAAATAGGTTTTAAAATTGACTCTAAATCAGCATATATAATAAAAGGTACCTTCTCTTTGTTTTTATACTTTTCAAAACATATTTCTGTTTTACTGGGTATTTTAATACTGCAAAAATTTTGTTTTTCACAATTTTTAATGTGACTATTAAGTTTCTCTTCTGATTTAAAATAATGTAAACAACGATCACATAAATATATTTTACCATTTCGTTTCGATAATTGTTTTGAAATTAGTCTAGATAAATTCTTTATCCAACAGTAATGATATTTTAATTCAATATTCTCATCACAATCAATATAATCATCATCATCAACATCATCATTCCTTTCATTATTATCATTGGAGTATTTTTCAATATCATAGTACTCTTGAATCATTAACAAATTTACATGTTTGATACATTTTGATTTTGTTAATCTCAATGGAAGTACTTTAAAATTATTTGCAGATAATCTTTTTAATATGTACACATTTATAGATATGTTATTATTGTTTTCAAATTTTGTAATTTGATTTATACATATAGGAAAATTTATTCCAGTTGTATTTAAAACAGTTGAATAATCTGGGTACGAAGATATTATATGAGTGTTATTTGTTGCTGGGTATAAAGCTGATACAATTGACCAAGCAAAACAAGCTTCATCATGGTTTTTTACATTAATACATGCTTTTTTATTTTTAATTGAAGGTGGAAGATCAATATATGAAGAACCTATCAATCTATCACAATCATTCATATTTATTGATAAATAATTCATTGATGAAAGAGTCCAACCACTATCCCTTTCTTGAAATTCGCTAAGTTCCCTCAGTATAACTTCTTGAATCTTTTTTCCAAACCACTCCTTGTGATCTTCGTATAGTTCAATATATATCTTAAAGGCGCTCAAAAAATTTCTTGGATTAATGATTTAATTGGATATATGGACAACTATTGTATACATGATTTAGAAGATTATGGTTGTCCCAATCTAAAAGTTTTAATGAATCAGTATTCTACTAACACATCATCATCATCGTCATCATGTCTTACACACACAGGATGTGCTGGGGGATGTTGTGCATTACAAAATGTTTATCTTTATAAAGAATTTTTAAAAAAAATCGTAAATGAATAAACAAAATTAATTTTGTATAACGAAAATATTGTGAATATTAATAAAATAATGTAAACAAATATTGCAATAGTTTTTAGTTTTGAAATAACCAATTTTATTTTTTGTAAGATATGATATCAAAATATTCATCATCATCATCATCATAACATCTAAATATAATAAAATACATACTTATATATTTTATAAAATTTTAATTCCAACTCAATAAAAATAAATAAAAGAATAAAGTGTTTATTTTATTTAAGAATATTTATTAATCAGTTATTTTATAATGACCCCAAGATCTTGTATCATATGAATCAGGTAGTAATTTTCTTTTGTCATCATTCGGATTTAAAGCAATTTTATTTTGTTGCAATGAGTAAACTATATGATTACGTGATATTATATTATTTTGATTACAATTTGTTACTTTTTTTAAAACCAAGCAGTCTAAATAATCTTGAAAAGTTATCGATTTTTTAACAACAGCAGTTTTAACACCTTTTGCTTTCTTGAATACATCCTTTGCATTAACTCTAATTGCATACATCTTTGATCGAAGTCCAACGAATTCGGTCATTATTTTACCATTATTCTCATCTTTCATCAGACCAGGTTTTTTTTTGTTGAGCAATTCTATTCCATATTCATTATTTGATGGATAATCACTCGTATCAAATTTATGAATATCTGATTTTATAATCTTATATATATCATCACATTTTATTTCATATATTAATGAGTCTGTGTCTGTATACATCATTTTGCAATCAGACCCAAACTTTTCAATCATATAATTATAATGAAAATCATAAACGCATATCTTAGATATATCTAAAATACTAAATCCAATATAAATTGGTTTATTCATATATATTTCAGTTTTTTTTAATTCAATGGCTATCAGATTTTCATCAAAAATTCTCGAGCTATGAAAAGTTGGTTTAGCTATAAATGATTTTGCTCCATATCGTCCATTCCATTTTGTTAACAATTTCACTGTTCTATATTTTCTAACATTTTCCATCGTTTTGCCAAATATGGCGTTTATCATTAATTTATATAAATTTTTTTCAAAATCATTCTTAGCTTTAGTTCTCATATTTGTATTTAAATCAATATAACTTTTCAACCATGGTGATTGCTTGAATTTCAAAATCTTATGTATCTTAATTAGCTTAAGTCCATGTTGCAAAACCTGCTTCAAATTTCTATAATGTATTATGTATTTTCTTTTTGAATTTAAAGTTGTTAATAATTTCTCTGTTTTACTGTCTGGTGGTGCTAAATGTTGTGCGCAGAAAGGTAAATCGTTGTGAATATCATGCAATTCTAGAGGATAATCTAAATCTACTTCTAATATGTATCCTATTGAAGAAGTATTGCTTACTTGTTCAACATCATAGCATGATATTTCATTGTCGGTTAACCATTTAAAATCGTTAATTGGTAAATATTCAGACATAGCCCATCCATATAAATTATTTACATCGTAATACATTAAATATTTGCTTTCCTCGTCAGCATTATATGTAGGCATGTATTTATTGTTGGCTTGACTATAACGATTCGAACATTGACTTAAACCGCCTCGTATACCTCTTTCAATAAATAACAACATATCGATATCAGTTAAAAGTTTCAAGGTAACACCCGTGTATTTCAACATACAATCCCATGTAAAACCTGGTGTTGTATAGTAATGTGCTGGATCTAAACCATACGTAGTTAGACAATTATTTCGAAACGATTCAAAAACATCTGCTAACAATAAAATATCAGTTTTCATGTATATGTCTGAGTATTCACCTAAATTTTTAACATTGAAACTTGTCCAAACGTTTTGCGCATGATTGTAATCATCATCTGATATATTACAATCATTTAAGCAATTATAAAAATCATTTTTGGATGGAAAGTTATTTACATTTAATTTATTTAGTGAATCTAAAAAATCATATGGAAAAAATCCTTTTTTTGTTATTAAATTAAATTTTTCATAACTTAAGTTTAACCACTCCTTTCGTGTTATTAACTTTTCATGTAATGGGAGATATGATGAAAGTTTATCTAGTGAAGCAGACATGAAGCGAAATGAATCAATAAATTTAAATTTTATCTCGCTTTCATCAATCGATTTAACAAATGATATGTATTTATCTTTATTTGTTGGGAGCAAATATATTTTTCCTGGAAATTCTAATGCAATATCTTTAATAATAAAATGAGAATCATAGCCTGATAAATTGTGAAACACCACTGGTATGTCCTTTGTGATTGTATATTTTTGATTACATACTGAATGTGCAAGACCTCTGTATTTACCAGTCAGGTGACAATGATCTTTAACACGCCGGTCGTTTGCACCAAAAATTTTATTGCATATATGACATACTCGAGCATCTTTAAAATATTGTAATTCGAGAGTTGTTAACGCGTTCATTGGCTTAATATTAACATGAACAAGAAAAAGATTATCAGCAATTTCATTTAATTGTTGGGCAAACCATTTTGCTGGTTCCTCCCCTCGATATGATTTATAATACGATTTAGAATCATCATACGAACATTTGAAATAATATCCAATGCTGTAAACTTCATGTTTTTGGTAAAGTTTTGAGTGTTCAGTTTGTCTTACACAAATAGGTTTTAAAATTGACTCTAAATCAGCATATATAATAAAAGGTACCTTCTCTTTGTTTTTATACTTTTCAAAACATATTTCTGTTTTACTGGGTATTTTAATACTGCAAAAATTTTGTTTTTCACAATTTTTAATGTGACTATTAAGTTTCTCTTCTGATTTAAAATAATGTAAACAACGATCACATAAATATATTTTACCATTTCGTTTCGATAATTGTTTTGAAATTAGTCTAGATAAATTCTTTATCCAACAGTAATGATATTTTAATTCAATATTCTCATCACAATCAATATAATCATCATCATCAACATCATCATTCCTTTCATTATTATCATTGGAGTATTTTTCAATATCATAGTACTCTTGAATCATTAACAAATTTACATGTTTGATACATTTTGATTTTGTTAATCTCAATGGAAGTACTTTAAAATTATTTGCAGATAATCTTTTTAATATGTACACATTTATAGATATGTTATTATTGTTTTCAAATTTTGTAATTTGATTTATACATATAGGAAAATTTATTCCAGTTGTATTTAAAACAGTTGAATAATCTGGGTACGAAGATATTATATGAGTGTTATTTGTTGCTGGGTATAAAGCTGATACAATTGACCAAGCAAAACAAGCTTCATCATGGTTTTTTACATTAATACATGCTTTTTTATTTTTAATTGAAGGTGGAAGATCAATATATGAAGAACCTATCAATCTATCACAATCATTCATATTTATTGATAAATAATTCATTGATGAAAGAGTCCAACCACTATCCCTTTCTTGAAATTCGCTAAGTTCCCTCAGTATAACTTCTTGAATCTTTTTTCCAAACCACTCCTTGTGATCTTCGTATAGTTCAATTATCTGGTTTGAGGTAGATAAAAATTTATCTTCTTTTATAATTTCTTCTGAAGATTTATTTAAAAATTCAGCACATAATTTTGCATTGACTTTTAAACATTTTTGATTCGATTTTTCTATATAGATTTTTATATTGTTTACAAATGTATTATTCGAATCTGTTAAAAACTCAATGGGGTCCTTGTGATTGAGATTTATAATAATTGCTGTGCTTATTCGATTTGTAAAAGCACTTTCTATAACTTCCCACTGAACTCTTGAATTACTACTACTACTAATACTACTGTGATCACCACCACCACCACCACCACCAATAATAAGTGGAAATTTTTTCTGTATTAATGTTTTTACGCACTGTAACCGTTCAATTTTATATTCAATATGTTTTTTAGTCCCGACTTGTTTAGATTCTTTTATTAAAAT
This sequence comes from Rhamphomyia laevipes, assembly GCA_963920725.1. Classification (NCBI taxonomy): domain Eukaryota; kingdom Metazoa; phylum Arthropoda; class Insecta; order Diptera; family Empididae; genus Rhamphomyia; species Rhamphomyia laevipes. The sequence goes on along the minus strand of OY987255.1, from coordinate 76,275,523 downwards.
TAATAATTCTTTCACATAATTATCAATTTCGCTAATTCTATTAACACTATCTTTACGAGATAAATTATTCATATTGATAATATTTTTAAATAGTTCATCTTCATACTTAATTTTTTTCACATCTGGTTCTTCACTATTATTACAATTTTTAGTCATCTTATAGAAACTTTAAAGAATTTCTTTATTTTATAATATATTTAATTAATTATTTTATTTTTATAGTTTAATAAAATCTAAACCTAATTCTACATAGAAAGTTTAAGGAAGACTGATACACTGAAATTGTTTACTAGTTCTATTTATATTATAAAAATTGTGAAATAATTGTAGGATTACTAATCCAAACAATTCTATTCTATATAAAAATGATTAATTTTCTAAGTAAGAAATAAAACCATATTCATATCTACATAATATAAGAAGGATGCATTTACAAAATTATTTTCGTTTATTAAAATTTTTCTTATTTAATCAAAAGCCTTTTTGTTTACGTTTAAGAATTGTCTAAAGAGATCATTAATTGTGTAAAAATTGTCATATCGATATAAGAAGGATGCATTTAAAACCAAAAAATTATTTTCGTTTATTAAAAATTGGTTTATTTAATCAAGGGCTTATTTGTTTACATTTAAAACATGTCTAAACAAGTCAGATCAATTTTCTAAGTACGAAATAAAACCATATCCTTATCTATATAAAAAGGAATACATTTAAAGCCATAAAATTCTTTGTTTATTAAAATTTTCCTCATTTCTATGTGTACGCTTTAATTTTAAGTATAAAAGCAAGAACACTTTAATTATTTCTTACACTTCTCATCAAGTATACTTCAAACATACAATAAAAATGGCAGAAAACTTTGTGGATCAACTAAATCACATCTATAAATATAAAAGTATCGAAACTAAAAAAGTAGGAGATATGATCAAGGATAAAATCTATAAAATTATAGATTTAAAAAAAATATCCACGAAATATGGAGAGCGGATCTTGGCAAGCTTCCCTAAATTTAAAGTTTTTATGCCCATGAGGTATAATTCTATTCCAGAAAAACATATTGAGAGGATAAAAAAAGGAAAATATGGGCTGAAAAATCGTGGAGCTTGTCAAAAAACCTTCAAATTAGAATTCGTTCAGCTAACAGATAACAATGATGATGATGATGATGAAATGGAACCATCTGACTACGAAGAAGAAGAAGAAGATTTAAATACATAAATTTAACTTTTATAATTTGAATAAAAAAATATTAAATTTAAAAACATATTAAGATTTTTTTTTTTATTTTTAAAAAATTTATAAATAAAAATAAGAAATTTATATTTATTTTTAAATATCTAGCTATCCAATTCATGTTGAGTGGTTCAACATCTCTTCGCTTCCTGATGGTATTTCACCCTCTTACTTCAAAGCTGTAGAGAGTCATCCGACAATATACACATCTTGATTCTAGATCATTTTTAATGAAGTTGATGAATTCTTCTTCATTATAATAATGGAGACTTGATCTTGATACTATTATATCTTCATCAACATCATTATTATTTTTTGAGCAGCTTTTACAAATTCTTTCCACTCGCTTTTTATGAAGGTTGTAATCCTCATTACAATTAATTTCAACAATATACCGTACACCCATTTCTTCTTTCCAAATGAACGAATGAATTTAATAAAAATTAACATGCCTTATATAACAAAAAATATCCCCATATTTCTCAATGGTTAACACAAATTTTTTAAACATATATGTATATGAATCTCAATAGGTTTCTATACAAAAAATAGTGACCGTAAAATATTTATATGTATATACTCTATATGTCCACGCAAAAAAAAAAAATTAAAAAACCACACCAAAAATTCTTTACAACAACAACCATACATATGTATATATTAAAAATATTCTTATCAAAACAAACCTAAAAAACTCAGAGGTTTAACAAATTTGAGGGTTTGTTCACACTTTTACTTAATCAAACAAACACACACAAAATTATACATATGCAAACAGACAGACTGACGTACCGACAGACCAACAAAACTAAAAACCGACAGACTGACAAAACAACAGACCGACAAAACGCCGACAGACAGACAAAACAATAGACCGACAGACTGACAAATCGACAGACCGACAGACAGACAGACAAAACGACAGACCGACAGACTGACAAATCGACAGACATACAAAATGACAGACCGTCACACAGACAAAATGACAGATCGACAAAAAGACAAATCGACAGACCGACCGACAGACAGACAGACAAAACGACAGACCGACAGACTGACAAATCGACAGACATACAAAACGACAGACCGACAGACTGACAAATCGACAGACCGACCGACAGACAGACAGACAAAACGACAGACCGACAGACTGACAAATCGACAGACACACAAAACGACAGACCGACACGCGAACAGACCCAATCACACGCGAACAAACCCGAACATATACACCACGTGACAAGAACCCGAACAAACCCGAATCACACACACACACACACACACACACACACACACACACACACACACACACACACACATACACATACACAAAGCGACAGACCGACAAAACGACAAACCGACAGACTGACAAAACGACAGACCGACTGACACACACCAAATTTATTAGCACATTATTACAACTTCAAACATGCTTATACCAATACCAAACACCAAAACTTGGGGTTTGCTGGAAGTGTATCCAGAACTCTCCTAGCCCCTCCTACTCAGATCATTATCTCTGACTCTGTGTGATTTCAATAATTTCGCAGAAGCATTCCACAAGAAAGAGAACGAAGAGCATAAAGTCCAGTAGGAAAATATGTCAAAAAAGAAAAAAATATCCTCTGAAGAAAATAGCACATAAGCAATAGAGTACACTAAGGAAAAAACAGAAGAGATTCAAAAATTGTGAACTTAGAAAATGACCTGAAACATGCTAGAAAAGAAATTCAGAAATTCAAAGGTGTAATTTTAGAAATTCCAGCTAAGGAGACTCATCAAACACCAGCAATCACAAATGCAGTTGCACAAGAAACAGAATGGATAATTAAAAAAAAATAAAAATAAAAAAAGTAAAATAGAAAACATAGATAAGACTTCAAATACATATACACCTAATACTACAAACAATAGCACAAAAAAAAACACAAAATTTACATTCAGTGAATACCTAACAAGCAACCAAAATAGGTTTCAGTTATTGATAACATCGCCACACCAAATAAGTATCGTATTTGTCTATCCACAGTTAAAAGATATGCAACCAACAACAATCAACAGTTCACCAAGAATAATTATTCCAACAACATCATCTAACTACAATAAAACAGATACATCATCCAGCAACGTTAAGAAGCAACACAAACCACCATCAATAATTTTTAGTAATGTAAAAAATTACGCAGAGTTAAAACAGACGCTAAGCGAAAAAAAATTGAATTTGCAGCAAACATGTTGCATGACAGCCAAATAAAAGTAAATGTGAACACAGTAGAAAACTACAGAGAACTATCGAAAGTCACAAATAGCATTAAATTGGAATGGCACTCGTTTGAAAATAAACAAACAGGGTTATGGCCAGGTATCTCCATCCATCATGCGATCCACAACAAATAGTTGAAGAGCTACGGGAAGATCTTAAAAGCTGAAAATAAAATAATAAAAAAGAAACTTAATTGTAAAGAATATATCACTAACTTACCGCTATTCACATTTACCTTCGAAAATACAGAAAACATCAAAAACATATTTGAATTAAAATACATCTGCAATATGAAAGTAAAAATTGAAGCTTTATGCTAGAGATACTCTCGCCGCGCCGCTCTATGTTTTATAAAATTGTTATATAAAATTTCATTCGTTTTTACTGCATCAATTAATTTTTCTTCAAAATTCATCTTACTTCTGTAACAAATGTTTTTTTATGAGAATAACAATATAAAAAACTGATATTCCAAACCGGCACCGCGGCATAAATTTGAAATTCAACCAACATTCTTGCGGCACCAGCGGCACAACGGTGGCTAGTTTAACTGCTTTCATATATTTCTATATATCTGAACTTTTGTTTGACAGCGCGGCAGCCAAATGCACTAACTGTGGAGAAGCTCATCCGGGCAACTATAGAGGTTGCATGGTAGCAAAAGAACTGCAAAAAAGAAAAAACGTAAAAGCAAACACCAATGCAACGTTTCGTTCCGAAATCACCAGTTTCAAGTAGAATACCAGAAGGCACATTATACGCACATTATAATAACAGAGAAACAAGAAAAAAAGCAAAACAAGAAGCGACAGACCCAAGTATCTATAACATGATTGGAAACCTAACTAATAGAATGAACAACATAGAAGCATACTTTGCTGATTTTAAAAGTGTAAATAACCTTAAATGACACACGGAGAATATAAAATACTTACATGGAACGGAAATGGAGTCCAAAACAAAATTCAAGAATTAGAAATCCTTCTACATCAACAAAATAAAGATATTTGTCTTATATCTGAAACTCATCTTCATAATCAAATGTATCTGAAGGTGATAAATTAGTGCTATACTTATTAAAGAAAATATCAAACACTATTAAGATCAAAACATACAAACAGATAAAATTCAACTGACTATGATAACAGTAGAAACAACTAAAGAAAAGATTGCATTTGCTAAAGCACAATTTAAAAAAGGAAGACTACACAATGATGCTAAAAGCTTTAGGTGAATGTTTTATACTAGGGTGTGATAACAATGCCAAACATGTTGATTGGGGTTCCAGACTTTCTACCACCAAAGGCAATAAATGAAAATGGATGCAGATATCACTCGACAGGAAGTCCAACATACTGGCCTTCGAACAACAATAAAACGCCAGACCTGCTAGATTTTTTCATCAGTAGAAAAGTGACTTCTAATTTTGTTTGTACGGAAGACAACTTTGACCTAAGTTTTGACCATTCTGTGGTAATCCTTACGTTCAAAGACAAACTAATTTTTAAAAGCATAAATGCAACTCTAGTAAATAAAACAACAGAGTGGACTAGATTTAAATTTGAACTTGAAAATTTAATTGATTTAAGAGTAGGACTGTAAACGCAACAACAACTAGACATAGAAGCAGAAAAAATTACCAAGCAAATCCAGAATGCAGCATGGAACAACACAAAGACTTCAACGTATAAAACTATTGCAATCAATTACCCTAAATACATTACAACGTTAGTAAAAGAAAAAAGAATTGCGGGAAGTAGATGGCAAGAATCTCGTGATTTAACAGATAAAAATATTTTGAACAAAAAAACAACAATTAAAACGTAAAATACAGAAATTCAAAGAAACTTCAATAACAAAGTATCTTGAGAACCTCACAACGACAGAACCAACCGACTACTCATTATGGAAGGATACTAAAAAAATCAATAAAGATGTAACACACGTACAACCAATAAAAAACAATAAGGAAAAAGTAGATGCATTTTCGGAACACCTAGAAAAAGTTTTTTAACCTAACAGCACATCAAACCACCTGCATTCAGACAACTTACCATTAAATGACGATCATGATATAGTACTCGTCACTCCACAAGAGGTTATTAGTTTAAAAAACAAAATCTCCAGGATACGACCTGATAACAAACGAAATACTAAATAAACTTCCGAAAAAAGGTATATCTATGTTATATTTACTTATAAATTAAAGTATGATCCGAGTATATGGAAAGTTGCGGAATTGATAATGTTGCCGAAACCAGAAAAACAAGCTAATGATATTAACTCCTACAGGCCAATTTCATTGCTACAAACGATATCTAAACTGATGGAAAAGCTATTTCTGAACCAACTAAAACAAATTATAGCAGATAAAAATTTAGTACCAAACTTTCAGTTCGGCTTCTGAGAACAACACTCTACAATCGGACAAATATACCGAATAACATACATAATAGCAAATGCCATTGAAGAAAAGAAAGTTTGTTCAGCCATTTTCCTCGACGTAGCCCGCCCAAGCGTCGAAGTGTCATATACAAAAGATCCAAGTGTCGTGCATCCAAGTGTCATACAAAAGATACAAAGATTTCAAAATAAAATATTACGTGTCATAGTAAATGCTCCATGGTAAATCAGAAATGCAGGGCATTAATCATAAGAAATGATAGCGATAGTCGTGTATCGTTTTAATTGAAATTTAGGATCATAAGAGACGACAATCGTCACTGGGTTGTCACATTTATAATGACGTATTGTGTGTAAAACGACTTTGATTTAAGACCATTCAATCAGAATCATATGAAACGATATCGTGAAATGAGTATCGTTTTATCTATCAAATTTACAAGATATCAAATAAGCAATCGTGAAGTTTAGTAATAAGTTTAATAAATTTTTAGAAATGAAAATTTAAGTTTAATTATGATATTTTTATTATTATATTAATTAAAAATATTGTTTTTATAATGTTAGTTTAGTTTTATTGATGTTTTGAAATAATTTGAAAAAATACACAAAAAAATATTTCTAATATTATGTAAGAAGTAAAATAAATAATGTCTTTATATCAAGTTATTGAGTTATTTTACATTTCTTTCGTACATCTAAATATATTATTGAAATTGTTAACTGTGCCATCCTATCATATAATCTTTACCAACTTGGTGTTGGTATGAACCGCTAGCAAGAACTTAGAAAAAATATGCAAGTTTCAATACAGGCGGAATTAATGTTGAAATTTGTTCGCACAATTTTAATTGTGTAGTTAAAAACTTCTTTTGTGACGGGGAATTTTTTGCTGAACCTAAAATAAATTGTATACATATTTTGTTATAGTAAATTTTACGGGGAAATAAATACGGTTTGTTGGGAAGTTCCAAAGGTAGCTCCTATTCCTTATTCGTTTCTAGAGAAAAAATTCTGCATTTTAAAAAGCTACATTTTTATAGTTTTGCGATCTGGCTTTAAAAAAATGCTGTCTTGTTTTCCGTATCAATCTTTCATTAATAACTCCCTCCTCACTTTCAGAAGATGATGCAAAAAATAAATCAACTGCAGTCATCATATTTAATCACAATTTATAATGTTCAACAGTTCAACAAACAAAAAATTCGGTTATACATAAAATTTAAACTAAACTAAAACATTACCGAAAATATAAACAATAACAATAATATTATAAAAAAAATATCTAAAAAAAATATCTTGAAAGTGACAGCTGGCCATTTTATATGGTGGGGTTGGTAATAAATTTAATATTTTAAGTTGGTAATATTATACCAAATTAAAATTTATTCCATTAAAAAACGATAGCAATTCTATCGTCTCTTATGATATCAAACGACAATCGTCTATCGTTTTTTTCACGATCGTTTATACTATCGTGTCGTGTTCTTATGATTCATATCCTGATTTACACAGGGAACTAAAAGTCAAAAAAGTAGAAGAAGAAAGAAATAGATTCGCCACAAAACACAAATATAAACTTTCAAATCACATTAATATAGAAGCTGTTAATTTGCTTAACACTCAAAACAACGTAAGAAGACTGAAAAGAACAAAACCTACTGACATCTTGTAAAATCATCAAAATAAATATTAGCGAGTCACAGGACAACCTAATAACTTTTCAACTACTAGGCCTAAGCAAAGAATTATAAACTAATTGGTCTAAGAAGACCAGTTTTAGTTGTTATGTATTAAATATTTGATAAAGTAGAAAAAAAAAGGATTTTTTTTGTGCGTCAGGTGCAGCTTTCAAGCCTTCAGCTTTTCGATAGAGAATAAAATGGCGGTTAATTTAAAATGGAAAAAACAAATATTTTATTACGTCACTTTTTTGAGAATTTTGATTTTACTAAAAAAAAAAATCCAATTTTGAGATACTAAATTTGCACCTTAATATCATCAAATGATACATCTACAGGTCCCCTATAGAACGATTTTTTTTCGTTTTTAGTTATGCCCAATCACCTCCCGAAATTAACGCACACGTAGCGCGAGTTATATCATGATATACATATTTTCATACATTTATTATAATAATTATTTTCCCACACTGAATAATTGCAATTTATGTATTTTTGATAATAATAATTTTTTCACACAAAATATAAAATATTTTAGTTTATATAAATAGTTCAAATTACTATTAAAGTAAAATTAAAAAGCTCTAAGAATAATTTCAATTTATGTATTTTTGATAATAATAATTTTCACACAAAATATAAAATATTTTAGTTTATATAAATAGTTCAAATTACAATTAAAGTAAAATTAAATTAAATGTATAATCATATATTAATCATATTACAATTAAAAACATTATTAGAAAATTAAAACATTATTGTCACAAATATAAATTTATTAAATCAGTCTGATGTGAAAGTTTGAATAAATAAGATCTAAAAAAGAGACACGTTTTTATTTTACATCATACATAACTGGCGCAGTCGGTAATCTTGTTGCAAAGTTTTCTATCGAAGAGAACTTTTCTATTTTGATAGTTAGGCAACAACTACAGTGAACTTACGAACTATAAAATTTTTGTGGAAGTAAAATAAATGTTTAAATTTTTATATAAAAAGAAAAATATATAAAACAATTTTTTTTTTACAAAATCGTTTATAAAAAAAAAAAAATAATATTATAATTTATATATAAATTTTTATAAAAAGAAAAAATATATATAAAAAAAAAATCTTTTACAAAAAAAAATATTCCACTATAAACAATAATTAATAAAAGTGCTAAAATAATAAGTGCTAAGCAATCAAACTTCAAGACTCTACAAACTCAACAGAATTTGGTAACTTCGATCGTGATGTTTTCAACAGTTTTTCTGTGAGTAACAAAATTTTTATTAGCTATATTATTATCTAATGTCAGTTCCCTCTATATCCCCTGAATCATCCAAATCCTTCTGTGAAAACGGCAATAATTTAGAGCTAGATATAGATTTGATTACGGAAAATTTAAATATTTGTTCTTTGAATAATTTAAAAGATACTGGTATAATAAAAAGTAATAAAGAGAAAATGCCGGATCCAGAAAGTACAATTCCAAATTTTTTAAAAGTTCATGCTGAAACAATTCCAGAATTTGATGGAAATGTTAATGAACTGAATTTTTTTTTTAGAAAGTATAGATAGTATTCTATTGCATTTTTATGATGTCAAGAATTTGAATAACTATCAAAATGTTGTGATTTACCGAACTACAATTAGTAAATTAAAAGGGCCTGCAAGAGAGGTAATTAATATTAGCTGTGCAAGTAATATAGAAGATATTAAAACTGAATTAACCAGAAATTTTAGTGACCCACGAAATGGAAGTTGTTTGTCTTTCGATTTAAATAATATGAGACAAAAATACAATGAGTCTCCTAATCAATTTTATGATAGAATGCGTAAAATATTAAGCACTATCTCAAACTACCTGGCAATTCATGAAAAACAAATCGAAATACGTAAATTTAAGCAAAATATGTGTAATGAGCAAGGCTTGGTGGTATTTTTGGCAGGATTAAGAGAACCTTACGGCAGAATAGTTCGTACTAAAGGGCCTAAAACTTTGCTTGAAGCGATCAACTTTATTCAAAAAGAAGATAGCATCAGGTATATGCAAAATGCAAGTTCAAGCTCAAATACAATTAATGCAAAGCGTAATTTTTTGAATAGAAACAATATTCCTTCCAATACTCAAAATCGAAATCCAAATTACCAATATCAATCACAACAAAATAATAACTCGAATTCTCAACAAAATCATTAATCAAATCCAAATTACCAATATCAATCTCACCATCTAATACGCAATTTGCTAACTACCACCCACAACCTAATAGATACCCAACACACGAAGAAGTTTTTGGACAATCGCGTAGTGTAAGAAAACCAAACCATTTTCCAAATCAAATCAGACCCACTCCTATGAGTATTAGCACTAGGCAAACTGGTGCTACGAATAGACCTTATACGTCAAACATGCGGTCTGAAGAAATTTATAATACTGAACAAAAATACGATCAAGTTCCAAGCTCTGTGGAAACCAATTTTAACAATCACGAAGATGAATATGTAGAAGCTTTAAATTTTCAGGATTTTCACGCGGATCAAATCCAACCCCCGGAAACACAATAGAATTTAATAATTCATTCCATAAAAGACAACTTCCTTATATTTCGATTAGTAATCCCCCTTTAAAACTTTTAATTGATACAGGAGCAACCAAATTACCAAATCCTTTCTCTAAATTCAAAATTTCTGATCCCTTTATTGTTTCAACTTCTTTTGCTTCTTCAAAACATACAACTTCTGCTACCTTTCCACTTTTTTGTGAATTTAATGAAGATATAAATGTTAAATTTTATGCTTATAAATTTCATAATGTTTTTGACGGATTAATTGGAACTGACCTTATTCGATTACTTAATATTCAATTAGACTTCCAAAATTTACAAATGTCAACTTCAAATTCACAAATTCCTATACAGTTTCTTACAACAACTACAAATGTTCTTGTTGAAAAATTACTTCCTGGTAACACAATTTCAAAATTAAAAATACCTGTAACTACAGAATCTGGTGAAATATTAATTCCTTCACAAATAATTCAAAATTGTTTTATACCAGAAATCTTCACTAAATCTATAGATGGATTCGCAAATATTGAAATCCACAACAAATCGGCAGATAGTATAAATTTTACGTTATTATACCCAATAAAAAGTTTTCAACTTTCTAATAATTTTGAGTATTACCATTTAAGATGTGAAGAATTAAATAGTAAAAATACTGTTAAAAATAATATTGAAAATTTGATTCGCACTGATCATTTAAATTCTGAGGAAAAATCAGAAATAATTTCTATATGTAAAAAATATTCAGATATATTTCATACCGATGAAAATTCATTATCATTTACTAATCAAGTTAAGTATAAAATAAATACTAAAGATGAAATACCTGAACTACGAAAAAAGGTATATCTATGTTATATTTACTTATAAATTAAAGTATGATCCGAGTATATGGAAAGTTGCGGAATTGATAATGTTGCCGAAACCAGAAAAACAAGCTAATGATATTAACTCCTACAGGCCAATTTCATTGCTACAAACGATATCTAAACTGATGGAAAAGCTATTTCTGAACCAACTAAAACAAATTATAGCAGATAAAAATTTAGTACCAAACTTTCAGTTCGGCTTCTGAGAACAACACTCTACAATCGGACAAATATACCGAATAACATACATAATAGCAAATGCCATTGAAGAAAAGAAAGTTTGTTCAGCCATTTTCCTCGACGTAGCCCGTCCAAGCGTCGAAGTGTCATATACAAAAGATCCAAGTGTCGTGCATCCAAGTGTCATACAAAAGATACAAAGATTTCAAAATAAAATATTACGTGTCATAGTAAATGCTCCATGGTAAATCAGAAATGCAGGGCATTAATCATAAGAAATGATAGCGATAGTCGTGTATCGTTTTAATTGAAATTTAGGATCATAAGAGACGACAATCGTCACTGGGTTGTCACATTTATAATGACGTATTGTGTGTAAAACGACTTCGATTTAAGACCATTCAATCAGAATCATATGAAACGATATCGTGAAATGAGTATCGTTTTATCTATCAAATTTACAAGATATCAAATAAGCAATCGTGAAGTTTAGTAATAAGTTTAATAAATTTTTAGAAATGAAAATTTAAGTTTAATTATGATATTTTTATTATTATATTAATTAAAAATATTGTTTTTATAATGTTAGTTTAGTTTTATTGGTGTTTTGAAATAATTTGAAAAAATACACAAAAAAATATTTCTAATATTATGTAAGAAGTAAAATAAATAATGTCTTTATATCAAGTTATTGAGTTATTTCACATTTCTTTCGTACATCTAAATATATTATTGAAATTGTTAACTGTGCCATCCTATCATATAATCTTTACCAACTTGGTGTTGGTATGAACCGCTAGCAAGAACTTAGAAAAAATATGCAAGTTTCAATACAGGAGGAATTAATGTTGAAATTTGTTCGCACAATTTTAATTGTGTAGTTAAAAACTTCTTTTGTGACGGGGAATTTTTTGCTGAACCTAAAATAAATTGTATACATATTTTGTTATAGTAAATTTTACGGGGAAATAAATACGGTTTGTTGGGAAGTTCCAAAGGTAGCTCCTATTCCTTATTCGTTTCTAGAGAAAAAATTCTGCATTTTAAAAAGCTACATTTTTATAGTTTTGCGATCTGGCTTTAAAAAATGCTGTCTTGTTTTCCGTATCAATCTTTCATTAATAACTCCCTCCTCACTTTCAGAAGATGATGCAAAAAATAAATCAACTGCAGTCATCATATTTAATCACAATTTATAATGTTCAACAGTTCAACAAACAAAAAATTCGGTTATACATAAAATTTAAACTAAACTAAAACATTACCGAAAATATAAACAATAACAATAATATTATAAAAAAAATATCTAAAAAAAATATCTTGAAAGTGACAGCTGGCCATTTTATATGGTGGGGTTGGTAATAAATTTAATATTTTAAGTTGGTAATATTATACCAAATTAAAATTTATTCCATTAAAAAACGATAGCAATTCTATCGTCTCTTATGATATCAAACGACAATCGTCTATCGTTTTTTTCACGATCGTTTATACTATCGTGTCGTGTTCTTATGATTCATATCCTGATTTACACAGGGAACTAAAAGTCAAAAAAGTAGAAGAAGAAAGAAATAGATTCGCCACAAAACACAAATATAAACTTTCAAATCACATTAATATAGAAGCTGTTAATTTGCTTAACACTCAAAACAACGTAAGAAGACTGAAAAGAACAAAACCTACTGACATCTTGTAAAATCATCAAAATAAATATTAGCGAGTCACAGGACAACCTAATAACTTTTCAACTACTAGGCCTAAGCAAAGAATTATAAACTAATTGGTCTAAGAAGACCAGTTTTAGTTGTTATGTATCAAATATTTGATAAAGTAGAAAAAAAAAGGATTTTTTTTGTGCGTCAGGTGCAGCTTTCAAGCCTTCAGCTTTTCGATAGAGAATAAAATGGCGGTTAATTTAAAATGGAAAAAACAAATATTTTATTACGTCACTTTTTTGAGAATTTTGATTTTACTAAAAAAAAAAATCCAATTTTGAGATACTAAATTTGCACCTTAATATCATCAAATGATACATCTACAGGTCCCCTATAGAACGATTTTTTTCGTTTTTAGTTATGCCCAATCACTTCCCGAAATTAACGCACACGTAGCGCGAGTTATATCATGATATACATATTTTCATACATTTATTATAATAATTATTTTCCCACACTGAATAATTGCAATTTATGTATTTTTGATAATAATAATTTTTTCACACAAAATATAAAATATTTTAGTTTATATAAATAGTTCAAATTACTATTAAAGTAAAATTAAAAAGCTCTAAGAATAATTTCAATTTATGTATTTTTGATAATAATAATTTTCACACAAAATATAAAATATTTTAGTTTATATAAATAGTTCAAATTACAATTAAAGTAAAATTAAATTAAATGTATAATCATATATTAATCATATTACAATTAAAAACATTATTAGAAAATTAAAACATTATTGTCACAAATATAAATTTATTAAATCAGTCTGATGTGAAAGTTTGAATAAATAAGATCTAAAAAAGAGACACGTTTTTATTTTACATCATACATAACTGGCGCAGTCGGTAATCTTGTTGCAAAGTTTTCTATCGAAGAGAACTTTTCTATTTTGATAGTTAGGCAACAACTACAGTGAACTTACGAACTATAAAATTTTTGTGGAAGTAAAATAAATGTTTAAATTTTTATATAAAAAGAAAAATATATAAAACAATTTTTTTTTTACAAAATCGTTTATAAAAAAAAAAAAATAATATTATAATTTATATATAAATTTTTATAAAAAGAAAAAATATATATAAAAAAAAAATCTTTTACAAAAAAAAATATTCCACTATAAACAATAATTAATAAAAGTGCTAAAATAATAAGTGCTAAGCAATCAAACTTCAAGACTCTACAAACTCAACAGAATTTGGTAACTTCGATCGTGATGTTTTCAACAGTTTTTCTGTGAGTAACAAAATTTTTATTAGCTATATTATTATCTAATGTCAGTTCCCTCTATATCCCCTGAATCATCCAAATCCTTCTGTGAAAACGGCAATAATTTAGAGCTAGATATAGATTTGATTACGGAAAATTTAAATATTTGTTCTTTGAATAATTTAAAAGATACTGGTATAATAAAAAGTAATAAAGAGAAAATGCCGGATCCAGAAAGTACAATTCCAAATTTTTTAAAAGTTCATGCTGAAACGATTCCAGAATTTGATGGAAATGTTAATGAACTGAATTTTTTTTTTAGAAAGTATAGATAGTATTCTATTGCATTTTTATGATGTCAAGAATTTGAATAACTATCAAAATGTTGTGATTTACCGAACTACAATTAGTAAATTAAAAGGGCCTGCAAGAGAGGTAATTAATATTAGCTGTGCAAGTAATATAGAAGATATTAAAACTGAATTAACCAGAAATTTTAGTGACCCACGAAATGGAAGTTGTTTGTCTTTCGATTTAAATAATATGAGACAAAAATACAATGAGTCTCCTAATCAATTTTATGATAGAATGCGTAAAATATTAAGCACTATCTCAAACTACCTGGCAATTCATGAAAAACAAATCGAAATACGTAAATTTAAGCAAAATATGTATAATGAGCAAGGCTTGGTGGTATTTTTGGCAGGATTAAGAGAACCTTACGGCAGAATAGTTCGTACTAAAGGGCCTAAAACTTTGCTTGAAGCGATCAACTTTATTCAAAAAGAAGATAGCATCAGGTATATGCAAAATGCAAGTTCAAGCTCAAATACAATTAATGCAAAGCGTAATTTTTTGAATAGAAACAATATTCCTTCCAATACTCAAAATCGAAATCCAAATTACCAATATCAATCACAACAAAATAATAACTCGAATTCTCAACAAAATCATTAATCAAATCCAAATTACCAATATCAATCTCACCATCTAATACGCAATTTGCTAACTACCACCCACAACCTAATAGATACCCAACACACGAAGAAGTTTTTGGACAATCGCGTAGTGTAAGAAAACCAAACAATTTTCCAAATCAAATCAGACCCACTCCTATGAGTATTAGCACTAGGCAAACTGGTGCTACGAATAGACCTTATACGTCAAACATGCGGTCTGAAGAAATTTATAATACTGAACAAAAATACGATCAAGTTCCAAGCTCTGTGGAAACCAATTTTAACAATCACGAAGATGAATATGTAGAAGCTTTAAATTTTCAGGATTTTCACGCGGATCAAATCCAACCCCCGGAAACACAATAGAATTTAATAATTCATTCCATAAAAGACAACTTCCTTATATTTCGATTAGTAATCCCCCTTTAAAACTTTTAATTGATACAGGAGCAACCAAATTACCAAATCCTTTCTCTAAATTCAAAATTTCTGATCCCTTTATTGTTTCAACTTCTTTTGCTTCTTCAAAACATACAACTTCTGCTACCTTTCCACTTTTTTGTGAATTTAATGAAGATATAAATGTTAAATTTTATGCTTATAAATTTCATAATGTTTTTGACGGATTAATTGGAACTGACCTTATTCGATTACTTAATATTCAATTAGACTTCCAAAATTTACAAATGTCAACTTCAAATTCACAAATTCCTATACAGTTTCTTACAACAACTACAAATGTTCTTGTTGAAAAATTACTTCCTGGTAACACAATTTCAAAATTAAAAATACCTGTAACTACAGAATCTGGTGAAATATTAATTCCTTCACAAATAATTCAAAATCCACAACAAATCGGCAGATAGTATAAATTTTACGTTATTATACCCAATAAAAAGTTTTCAACTTTCTAATAATTTTGAGTATTACCATTTAAGATGTGAAGAATTAAATAGTAAAAATACTGTTAAAAATAATATTGAAAATTTGATTCGCACTGATCATTTAAATTCTGAGGAAAAATCAGAAATAATTTCTATATGTAAAAAATATTCAGATATATTTCATACCGATGAAAATTCATTATCATTTACTAATCAAGTTAAGTATAAAATAAATACTAAAGATGAAATACCTGAACTACGAAAAAAGGTATATCTATGTTATATTTACTTATAAATTAAAGTATGATCCGAGTATATGGAAAGTTGCGGAATTGATAATGTTGCCGAAACCAGAAAAACAAGCTAATGATATTAACTCCTACAGGCCAATTTCATTGCTACAAACGATATCTAAACTGATGGAAAAGCTATTTCTGAACCAACTAAAACAAATTATAGCAGATAAAAATTTAGTACCAAACTTTCAGTTCGGCTTCTGAGAACAACACTCTACAATCTGACAAATATACCGAATAACATACATAATAGCAAATGCCATTGAAGAAAAGAAAGTTTGTTCAGCCATTTTCCTCGACGTAGCCCGTCCAAGCGTCGAAGTGTCATATACAAAAGATCCAAGTGTCGTGCATCCAAGTGTCATACAAAAGATACAAAGATTTCAAAATAAAATATTACGTGTCATAGTAAATGCTCCATGGTAAATCAGAAATGCAGGGCATTAATCATAAGAAATGATAGCGATAGTCGTGTATCGTTTTAATTGAAATTTAGGATCATAAGAGACGACAATCGTCACTGGGTTGTCACATTTATAATGACGTATTGTGTGTAAAACGACTTCGATTTAAGACCATTCAATCAGAATCATATGAAACGATATCGTGAAATGAGTATCGTTTTATCTATCAAATTTACAAGATATCAAATAAGCAATCGTGAAGTTTAGTAATAAGTTTAATAAATTTTTAGAAATGAAAATTTAAGTTTAATTATGATATTTTTATTATTATATTAATTAAAAATATTGTTTTTATAATGTTAGTTTAGTTTTATTGGTGTTTTGAAATAATTTGAAAAAATACACAAAAAAATATTTCTAATATTATGTAAGAAGTAAAATAAATAATGTCTTCATAACAAGTTATTGAGTTATTTCACATTTCTTTCGTACATCTAAATATATTATTGAAATTGTTAACTGTGCCATCCTATCATATAATCTTTACCAACTTGGTGTTGGTATGAACCGCTAGCAAGAACTTAGAAAAAATATGCAAGTTTCAATACAGGCGGAATTAATGTTGAAATTTGTTCGCACAATTTTAATTGTGTAGTTAAAAACTTCTTTTGTGACGGGGAATTTTTTGCTGAACCTAAAATAAATTGTATACATATTTTGTTATAGTAAATTTTACGGGGAAATAAATACGGTTTGTTGGGAAGTTCCAAAGGTAGCTCCTATTCCTTATTCGTTTCTAGAGAAAAAATTCTGCATTTTAAAAAGCTACATTTTTATAGTTTTGCGATCTGGCTTTAAAAAAATGCTGTCTTGTTTTCCGTATCAATCTTTCATTAATAACTCCCTCCTCACTTTCAGAAGATGATGCAAAAAATAAATCAACTGCAGTCATCATATTTAATCACAATTTATAATGTTCAACAGTTCAACAAACAAAAAATTCGGTTATACATAAAATTTAAACTAAACTAAAACATTACCGAAAATATAAACAATAACAATAATATTATAAAAAAAATATCTAAAAAAAATATCTTGAAAGTGACAGCTGGCCATTTTATATGGTGGGGTTGGTAATAAATTTAATATTTTAAGTTGGTAATATTATACCAAATTAAAATTTATTCCATTAAAAAACGATAGCAATTCTATCGTCTCTTATGATATCAAAAATAAATGACGACAATCGTCTATCGTTTTTTTCACGATCGTTTATACTATCGTGTCGTGTTCTTATGATTCATATCCTGATTTACACAGGGAACTAAAAGTCAAAAAAGTAGAAGAAGAAAGAAATAGATTCGCCACAAAACACAAATATAAGCTTTCAAATCACATTAATATAGAAGCTGTTAATTTGCTTAACACTCAAAACAACGTAAGAAGACTGAAAAGAACAAAACCTACTGACATCTTGTAAAATCATCAAAATAAATATTAGCGAGTCACAGGACAACCTAATAACTTTTCAACTACTAGGCCTAAGCAAAGAATTATAAACTAATTGGTCTAAGAAGACCAGTTTTAGTTGTTATGTATCAAATATTTGATAAAGTAGAAAAAAAAGGATTTTTTTTGTGCGTTAGGTGCAGCTTTCAAGCCTTCAGCTTTTCGATAGAGAATAAAATGGCGGTTAATTTAAAATGGAAAAAACAAATATTTTATTACGTCACTTTTTTGAGAATTTTGATTTTACTAAAAAAAAAAAATCCAATTTTGAGATACTAAATTTGCACCTTGGCAACACTTAATATCATCAAATGATACATCTACAGGTCCCCTATAGAACGATTTTTTTCGTTTTTAGTCATGCCCAATCACCTCCCGAAATTAACGCACACGTAGCGCGAGTTATATCATGATATACATATTTTCATACATTTATTATAATAATTATTTTCCCACACTGAATAATTGCAATTTATGTATTTTTGATAATAATAATTTTTTCACACAAAATATAAAATATTTTAGTTTATATAAATAGTTCAAATTACTATTAAAGTAAAATTAAAAAGCTCTAAGAATAATTTCAATTTATGTATTTTTGATAATAATAATTTTCACACAAAATATAAAATATTTTAGTTTATATAAATAGTTCAAATTACAATTAAAGTAAAATTAAATTAAATGTATAATCATATATTAATCATATTACAATTAAAAACATTATTAGAAAATTAAAACATTATTGTCACAAATATAAATTTATTAAATCAGTCTGATGTGAAAGTTTGAATAAATAAGATCTAAAAAAGAGACACGTTTTTATTTTACATCATACATAACTGGCGCAGTCGGTAATCTTGTTGCAAAGTTTTCTATCGAAGAGAACTTTTCTATTTTGATAGTTAGGCAACAACTACAGTGAACTTACGAAATATAAAATTTTTGTGGAAGTAAAATAAATGTTTAAATTTTTATATAAAAAGAAAAATATATAAAACAATTTTTTTTTTACAAAATCGTTTATAAAAAAAAAAAAATAATATTATAATTTATATATAAATTTTTATAAAAAGAAAAAATATATATAAAAAAAAAATCTTTTACAAAAAAAAATATTCCACTATAAACAATAATTAATAAAAGTGCTAAAATAATAAGTGCTAAGCAATCAAACTTCAAGACTCTACAAACTCAACAGAATTTGGTAACTTCGATCGTGATGTTTTCAACAGTTTTTCTGTGAGTAACAAAATTTTTATTAGCTATATTATTATCTAATGTCAGTTCCCTCTATATGCCCTGAATCATCCAAATCCTTCTGTGAAAACGGCAATAATTTAGAGCTAGATATAGATTTGATTACGGAAAATTTAAATATTTGTTCTTTGAATAATTTAAAAGATACTGGTATAATAAAAAGTAATAAAGAGAAAATGCCGGATCCAGAAAGTACAATTCCAAATTTTACTTTTACAAAGAAATAGATTCGCCACAAAACACAAATATAAACTTTCAAATCACATTAATATAGAAGCTGTTAATTTGCTTAACACTCAAAACAACGTAAGAAGACTGAAAAGAACAAAACCTACTGACATCTTGTAAAATCATCAAAATAAATATTAGCGAGTCACAGGACAACCTAATAACTTTTCAACTACTAGGCCTAAGCAAAGAATTATAAACTAATTGGTCTAAGAAGACCAGTTTTAGTTGTTATGTATCAAATATTTGATAAAGTAGAAAAAAAAGGATTTTTTTTGTGCGTCAGGTGCAGCTTTCAAGCCTTCAGCTTTTCGATAGAGAATAAAATGGCGGTTAATTTAAAATGGAAAAAACATATATTTTATTACGTCACTTTTTTGAGAATTTTGATTTTACTAAAAAAAAAATCCAATTTTGAGATACTAAATTTGCACCTTGGCAACACTTAATATCATCAAATGATACATCTACAGGTCCCCTATAGAACGATTTTTTTCGTTTTTAGTCATGCCCAATCACCTCCCGAAATTAACGCACACGTAGCGCGAGTTATATCATGATATACATATTTTCATACATTTATTATAATAATTATTTTCCCACACTGAATAATTGCAATTTATGTATTTTTGATAATAATAATTTTTTCACACAAAATATAAAATATTTTAGTTTATATAAATAGTTCAAATTACTATTAAAGTAAAATTAAAAAGCTCTAAGAATAATTTCAATTTATGTATTTTTGATAATAATAATTTTCACACAAAATATAAAATATTTTAGTTTATATAAATAGTTCAAATTACAATTAAAGTAAAATTAAATTAAATGTATAATCATATATTAATCATATTACAATTAAAAACATTATTAGAAAATTAAAACATTATTGTCACAAATATAAATTTATTAAATCAGTCTGATGTGAAAGTTTGAATAAATAAGATCTAAAAAAGAGACACGTTTTTATTTTACATCATACATAACTGGCGCAGTCGGTAATCTTGTTGCAAAGTTTTCTATCGAAGAGAACTTTTCTATTTTGATAGTTAGGCAATAACTACAGTGAACTTACGAACTATAAAATTTTTGTGGAAGTAAAATAAATGTTTAAATTTTTATATAAAAAGAAAAATATATAAAACAATTTTTTTTTTACAAAATCGTTTATAAAAAAAAAAAATAATATTATAATTTATATATAAATTTTTATAAAAAGAAAAAATATATATAAAAAAAAAATCTTTTACAAAAAAAATATTCCACTATAAACAATAATTAATAAAAGTGCTAAAATAATAAGTGCTAAGCAATCAAACTTCAAGACTCTACAAACTCAACAGAATTTGGTAACTTCGATCGTGATGTTTTCAACAGTTTTTCTGTGAGTAACAAAATTTTTATTAGCTATATTATTATCTAATGTCAGTTCCCTCTATATCCCCTGAATCATCCAAATCCTTCTGTGAAAACGGCAATAATTTAGAGCTAGATATAGATTTGATTACGGAAAATTTAAATATTTGTTCTTTGAATAATTTAAAAGATACTGGTATAATAAAAAGTAATAAAGAGAAAATGCCGGATCCAGAAAGTACAATTCCAAATTTTTTAAAAGTTCATGCTGAAACAATTCCAGAATTTGATGGAAATGTTAATGAACTGAATTTTTTTTTTAGAAAGTATAGATAGTATTCTATTGCATTTTTATGATGTCAAGAATTTGAATAACTATCAAAATGTTGTGATTTACCGAACTACAATTAGTAAATTAAAAGGGCCTGCAAGAGAGGTAATTAATATTAGCTGTGCAAGTAATATAGAAGATATTAAAACTGAATTAACCAGAAATTTTAGTGACCCACGAAATGGAAGTTGTTTGTCTTTCGATTTAAATAATATGAGACAAAAATACAATGAGTCTCCTAATCAATTTTATGATAGAATGCGTAAAATATTAAGCACTATCTCAAACTACCTGGCAATTCATGAAAAACAAATCGAAATACGTAAATTTAAGCAAAATATGTATAATGAGCAAGGCTTGGTGGTATTTTTGGCAGGATTAAGAGAACCTTACGGCAGAATAGTTCGTACTAAAGGGCCTAAAACTTTGCTTGAAGCGATCAACTTTATTCAAAAAGAAGATAGCATCAGGTATATGCAAAATCCAAGTTCAAGCTCAAATACAATTAATGCAAAGCGTAATTTTTTGAATAGAAACAATATTCCTTCCAATACTCAAAATCGAAATCCAAATTACCAATATCAATCACAACAAAATAATAACTCGAATTCTCAACAAAATCATTAATCAAATCCAAATTACCAATATCAATCTCACCATCTAATACGCAATTTGCTAACTACCACCCACAACCTAATAGATACCCAACACACGAAGAAGTTTTTGGACAATCGCGTAGTGTAAGAAAACCAAACAATTTTCCAAATCAAATCAAACCCACTCCTATGAGTATTAGCACTAGGCAAACTGGTGCTACGAATAGACCTTATACGTCAAACATGCGGTCTGAAGAAATTTATAATACTGAACAAAAATACGATCAAGTTCCAAGCTCTGTGGAAACCAATTTTAACAATCACGAAGATGAATATGTAGAAGCTTTAAATTTTCAGGATTTTCACGCGGATCAAATCCAACCCCCGGAAACACAATAGAATTTAATAATTCATTCCATAAAAGACAACTTCCTTATATTTCGATTAGTAATTCCCCTTTAAAACTTTTAATTGATACAGGAGCAACCAAATTACCAAATCCTTTCTCTAAATTCAAAATTTCTGATCCCTTTATTGTTTCAACTTCTTTTGCTTCTTCAAAACATACAACTTCTGCTACCTTTCCACTTTTTTGTGAATTTAATGAAGATATAAATGTTAAATTTTATGCTTATAAATTTCATAATGTTTTTGACGGATTAATTGGAACTGACCTTATTCGATTACTTAATATTCAATTAGACTTCCAAAATTTACAAATGTCAACTTCAAATTCACAAATTCCTATACAGTTTCTTACAACAACTACAAATGTTCTTGTTGAAAAATTACTTCCTGGTAACACAATTTCAAAATTAAAAATACCTGTAACTACAGAATCTGGTGAAATATTAATTCCTTCACAAATAATTCAAAATTGTTTTATACCAGAAATCTTCACTAAATCTATAGATGGATTCGCAAATATTGAAATCCACAACAAATCGGCAGATAGTATAAATTTTACGTTATTATACCCAATAAAAAGTTTTCAACTTTCTAATAATTTTGAGTATTACCATTTAAGATGTGAAGAATTAAATAGTAAAAATACTGTTAAAAATAATATTGAAAATTTGATTCGCACTGATCATTTAAATTCTGAGGAAAAATCAGAAATAATTTCTATATGTAAAAAATATTCAGATATATTTCATACCGATGAAAATTCATTATCATTTACTAATCAAGTTAAGTATAAAATAAATACTAAAGATGAACTACCTGTTCATAAAAAAAATTATCGATATCCATTCGTTCACAAAGCAGAAGTTGAAAGGCAAATCCAAACAATGCTAGAACAAAATATTATAAGACCAAGTAATTCACCTTGGTCATCTCCTATTTGGATCGTACCAAAAAAGGCAGATGCATCTGGTAAAAAGAAATGGCGTATTGTTGTAGACTACCGCCATGTAAATGAAAAAACTATTGACGATCGATACCCCATACCCAACATATCAGATGTTCTTGATAAACTTGGTAAATGTAATTACTTTACTACCATAGGCCTAGCGAGCGGTTTTTATCAAATTCAAATGCATCCTGATAGTGTATAAAAAACCGCTTTTAATGTAGAAAATGGTAAATACGAATTTTTGAGAATGCCGCTTGGGCTGAAAAATGCTCCTTCTACATTTCAAAGGGTTATGGACAACATTTTAAGAGGGCTACAAAATGTCATATGTTTAGTTTATCTAGATGACATAATCGTTTTCTCTACATCACTCCAAGAACACATATGCAATCTTAAAAAAGTATTTCAACGGTTGCGTGAATCAAATTTTAAAATACAATTAGATAAGTCGGAATTTCTCAAAAAAGAAACTTCTTATTTGGGTCATATAATTACACCAGAAGGTATAAAACTGAATCCCGGCAAAATTAAAGCAATAAATAACTATCCTATTCCAAAAACAACTAGAGAAATTAAAAGCTTTTTAGGGCTACTAAGCTATTATAGAAAATTTATCCCCGATTTTGCTAAAATAACTAAACCAAACCAATGACTCTGTGCTTGAAAAAAGGTGCAAAAATAGATTATAACGCTGAATATATCCAAAGCTTTGAATCTTGTAAGGAACTTTTAATAAACGAACCAATTTTGCAATATCCAGATTTTTCAGTTCCTTTCAATTAGACAACTGACGCAAGCCAATTTGCTTTAGGTGCTGTCCTATCCCAAGGACCATTAGGTAGAGATAAACCAATAGGTTATGCTTCCCGAACACTTAATGAAGCTTAACAAGACTATAGTACTATTGAACGCGAACTTCTCAGTATTGTGTGGGCTACAAAATATTTTCGTCCGTAAAAAATTCTATATTTATTCAGACCATAAACCTCTTCATTGGCTATTTTCAATAAAAGATCCAAATGCTCGACTTACGAGATGGCGTCTTAAGCTCGAAGAATTTGATTACTCGATCATATATAAAAAAGGTTCGCTTAATGAAATGCCGACACACTTTCAAGAATTAAAATAAATAAAATTAATACTAATGATGAGCCATCAAATACAGACGCTTACTCAATCCAAGGTAATATTACTGAAAACCCCGATATTAACGATATTGATTCAGAATTAGACTATCCATCTGAAAAGGACGAAACTGTTCACTCAAGCTTAGAAAATCCAATTTTAGAACTAAATATTTCTGAAACACCAATTAATTTTTTTCAAAATCAATTTTTTTTCAAACTAGTCCTTCACTCTCCTAAATTACCAAAAATCGTTCGTTTATTCGGGACCAAAACTAGAACAATTATAGAAATATCTGAGAATAATTTTGAAAACGAAATAGTCAAAACTTTTAAAGAATTCACAACTCTTAATAAAACTTTTGCAGTTAATTTATATAAAAAGAAATACATTCCTAGATTTTGTAATATACTTAAAGAAACTTTTACTAATTCGGCATTCAAAATAATTCTTTGCAATGAAATTTTAGAAGATTTAAAAACACTAGAATCACAACAACAAATAATAAAATTATATCACAAAGGCAAAACCAATCATCGTGGAATAATCGAAACAGAATCACAGATAAAAAAGCATTATTACTGGCCGAACATAAGAAGCACTGTATCAAATTTTATTAATAACTGTTCTTTATGCCAAATGATGAAATACGATCGTAATCCTCCAAACCAAAAATTTGAATTTTCACCAACACCTTCTAAACCGTTCGAAATCTTGCATGTCGATACTTTTACAATAAAAAATCAGAAATTTCTTACTATAATAGATGTTTTTTCAAAATACGCACAACCTTATCCGTTAAATGCATTAACTGCAATTCATGTTGCGAAAGCGTTAATTATATTTATGACTCATCACGGATCCCCAATGTTAATAACATTCGACAATGGTACTGAACTTAATAATAACATTATTAAAGATTTTACTGCTTTACATAAAATAGATACTCGCTATATAACACCTTTAAATCCAAATTCTAATAGCCCTATAGAAAGATTTCACTCAACAATTATAGAGCACTTAAGAATTATTAACGAAACAAAAAAAGAACTAAATATTCTAGATCAAATGCCATATGCTATTCTTGGGTATAATTACTCTATCCATTCAGCTACAAAACACCGTCCCATAGATATCATTAATGGTCATTTAGATTCTAATAATCCTTTTAATATAGATGTTAATAAAAACTCTTGTTCAAATTACATAAATCAACATAAAGAATATGCAAAAGAAATTTATAAGAATCTTAGTCAAAATATTTTAAGCCAAAAACAAAGCTATATACTAAACCGTAATGAAAATAGAGAAGATCCTATTTCGTATGAACCGGGTACTCTAGCTTACCATAAAACCAGAGCTCGTAACAAAATAAATCCACGTTTTAAACCTCATTTAATTGATTCTGAAAACAAGATATTACGATCGTATTTCATCATTTGGCATAAAGAACAGTTATTAAAACTTCTGGTAAAATTTATCACAAAAACAATTTAAAAAGACCGTTAAATAACCAAAAAACTATTCCTTTACAGAATTCTGCTTGCCGTACCCGTAGTCCTGATGAATCGTGAAATTAAGTTAACAAATTTGGATTTAAATCCTGGAATTTTACCTTTTCAAATAGGCAACGCAAAACTAAAAGCCAGCTCTCATTCATTTATTCATTATTTTGATCTTAAACCGATTGAAGATGAGCTAATTAAAATTACACAACAATACCAATTTATCAAAGAAGAAATTATTAAAGAACGTAACGAATCCTATATTCATGAATTGCAAAATCTCAACAATTTAGTCCAATTCCAAATTAATCTAGTCAAAGAAAAACTTAATTCATTTCACTTTAATAATAGAATAAAAAGAGGATTATTTAACGGAATCGGAAGTATTTTTAAAACTATAACAGGAAATTTAGATGCTGCTGATGGAAAACGTTATGACGAAGCTATCCGAAATCTACATTCCAATGAAGTCAATATTGTAAATACGTTAGACAAACAAATTTCATTATCAACTAAAATTTTTGATGATTATAATGATACTTTAACTTTAATAAAACAAAACGAAAACTTGATTGCAGCTAAGCTTAACGACCTTCAAACAAACAACCAACAGTCATTCATTTCTTATGTGGCAACAAAAAATGCTTTAGATGAAATTAACTCAATTATTAATATAATGCTACATACTTTAAATAATTTGGATAATGCTATAACTTTCGCTAGACTTAAATTATTTCACGGTAGTATCTTGAAAATTGAAGATTTAAAATTTATTATTGGTAAATTACTTTCATTTTATACAACAAAATAGTTGCTTTTCGGAAATGATTTCTCTAATATTCATAAATATTATGAAATAATCGAAGTCGAATCTTATTACTCTAATGATAGAATTGTTTTTATAATCCATTTCCATATAATGTATCTACTACCACTTTTTTCCTATACCTAATAAAAATAACACTGTCCTAATTCCTACCAAACCCTATCTGATAATTAGTAATAATAGTTACCAGTACGAAGATGATGAATGCAAAACATCCATACAATATACTATTGCACACAAAAACAATCATTCAAAGAACTGTTAAATAAGCTGATTAATTAAATAATAATTTTTAAATTATAATATATTTTTGTTCCCACAAAATATATTATATACTTATATAATTCTTAAGTATTCAATTACAATTTTCTATGAGACAATTTTATTTATTGTATTCACACACAATCAGCTTATTTAGCATATTATTAATTTTAAGTTTTATCATATTATAATAATTTTAAGTATTTTATAATTATATTTTTAAATAATAAATCAGTTCATTCTTGTAACTCTTTTTGGTCAGTCGTTTATATTTATACATTTGGTCCTTCGAATAATTAATATACTAGTGCAAAGTTTTAATAAATAAACAGTAAAATTAAATTTTTTTTAAATTATAAAGTGTTAAATGTAAAATTTAATTTGTTTAAAAAAAAAATATATAATAGTATTCTTAAATAAAACTATACTTTTTATATAATATTAAAAATAAAACAACACAATAATTCAGAATGTCTGCAGAAATAATGGAGTCGTTGGTCAAACAACAAAGAATTTGTCATGAAGAAATGACAAAAATTATAACAAATTTTAAAAAAGATAGCGAATCTAGAAAAACTATTTCCTATTAAAATAAAATTACTTCGTTTACAAAATACTTATACAGAGTTTGTAAACCGGGATAATGAAATATTACAGATTAAAGCGGAAAATTCAGAGCATAAATATTTCACGCAAAACTATTGTGATCAAATTGAAGATTTATATGATCAAATAAAAGATGTCTTAGAGAAAAAATTAGAAAAATTAGAGAAACTACAACCAAAACTGATGAAAATACTACTAAAGTTAATCCTAATTTGGTAGAAAAATCATATAATTTTGAAGCTGAAGATAAGCTATTAAAAAAACAACGTGAAACTATGAAATTATTAGATAGAATAATTCTAGGAATCGAAAAGGAAGAAGACCAACCTCATTCAGATATTTATTACCAACAAAAACTAAAAACTATCCAAAATTATTGGGAAAAAATTTCAATTTTACATATTGACATTATTACTGCTGATGGTAATAATTATGAATTATATTTAAAAAATGAATACTATCAAGAAATGGAGGATAGATATCAAGAAATAAATATATACCTACAAGAAAAAATTGCAAATAAAGATGACAAAGCTCATCGAAAAAATGTTAACCTACCAAATGTTCAAATTCCATTATTTAATGGTGATTTTTTAGAATGGAAACAATTTCAAAATCTATTTAATGAACTCATTATAAATAATAAAGATATCGGTAATGCACAGAAGCTACTATATCTGAAACGTAGTTTAACTGGAGAAGCTGATAAACTAGTGAAAAATTTCAAAATAACAACCGAAAATTTTATTACTGTGTGGGAAATATTATGTGAAAGATATGATAACAAAAGAGTGCTTTTACAAAATCAATTAAATAGTTTTTTTTCACAACCTGAACTAACATTTGAATCATCAAAATCAATTAAAAATCTTCACGATAATACAAATGAATGTTTATTAGCTATTAATAACCTGGGATCCAATTATTTGTCATGTTATTGTACAAAAATTAGATAAAGAATCTAGAAGATTGTATGAACAAAATATTAAAAATCCTCGTGAAGTCCAAAAGCTAGATGAACTTTTTGTATTCTTAAAATCACGATTTAACTCACTGGAAGCTGTTACTCAAAAAAATGATGATAAAAATAAATTTCAACACAGAAATCAAAACAAGTTTCATATAAATAAAACTTCCAATTTCTTCTCATCAAATAAAACTAAATGTTTAGTTTGTAATAGAAATCATAAAATATTTGAATGTGATCAATTTAAGAAATTTGATTTTACCAAAAAAAGTGACATAATTTGAAAAGAAAATTTATGTCATAATTGTTTCCATCCTGGTCATTCGGTTAATCAATGTCAAAGTGAATTTAGATGCCGTGAATGCAATGGTCGCCATCATTCACTTCTCCATCGACCAAAAACTAATGAATTTAAATCAAATTTAACAACAAAAGTAGAAAAAATAGATAATTTTCATACTGGTACAGCAAATTTACCCAAAACTTCTGTATTATTGGCAACAGCAAACATAAATGTTAATGCAGCAAATGGAAAAAAAATAATTTTTCGTGCTCTTATTGATCAAGGTTCACAATCAAGCTTCATATCAGAAAAAGCTGTCCAATTATTACAACTCAAAAGAACAAAAAGTAAAACAACTATAGGAGGACTTGGTGAAAAATCTAATATAATGTCGAAATCAAAAGTAGAAATAGAAATTACTCCCAGATTTAATGCAGAATTTACATTATGTACTAAAGCCTTAGTTTTACCAAATTTGACGAGCTTAGTACCTCAAAAAAATTTAGAAAGCAAGTTTAATCATTTAACAGGTATTATATTAGCAGATCCTGAATATTATAAACCTGGAGTAATTGATTTGCTTTTGGTCGCAGAAGTTCATGCACAAATTATATTAGGTGGTATACTAAAAGGAAATACTTTATCACCAACCGTCCAAAGAACTGAATTAGGATGGATTGTTTCTGGTGGTGTAAGTGAACAAAAAGAAAATAACGTTATGTGTTTTTTAAATGAAATTAACGATCACTTACAACTACAGAAGTTTTGGGAAATAGAAGAAATAAACAATTAAGATAAAAATAAAACTACTACTGAAGAAAATATGTGTGAAGAAATATTTACAAAAACAACAATAAGAAATAATGATGGCAGATATATAGTACATATACCGTTTAATACAGATAAAAATTTACAACTTGGAAGTTCAAGATCAAAAGCATTAGCTCGTTTAATACATATGGAAAAAAAATTCTTAAAAGATAAAGAATTAAAAATTGAATACACAAAATTTATAAATGAATATATCAAATTACATCATATGAAAAAAGCACCCACACCAAATTTATCTCAAATTGGAAAAATTTATTATATGCCACATCATGCTGTAATAAAACAAGATAGTCGATCCACAAAATTAAGAGTAGTTTTTGATGGTTCATCGAAAACTAATTCTGGTATAAGTTTAAACGACAAAATGTTAAATGGCCCAGTTTTACAGAATGATCTTTATTCTATATTATTGTGATGGCGAAATAAAAAGTTGCATTTTGTGCAGATATAGAAAAAATGTACAGGCAAATATTAATATCTGCCGAACAACATGATTATCAAAGAATCTTGTGGAGAGAAAATCCAAATAAACCTATTGAAGAGTATCAATTAACAACGGTGACCTATGGTACAAAATCGGCACCATATCTTGCTATCAGAACACTAAGAAAATTAGCAGAAGATGATGAAAATATATATCCAAAAGCATCAAAAATAGTACTTAGAGATTTTTATGTTGACGATTTGATATTTGGCTGCGACACTGTTGAAGAAGCGTTAAAAATACAATCAGATACAATGAAACTATTAAAAAGAGGAGGATTTCATCTTAGAAAATGGATAAGCAATTATGCTGAACTACTCGAAAATCAACCAGAGGATACTACAAATATATAAAATATTGATTGTGATGACTCGTTTAAAACACTTGGACTGCACTGGCAACCATCGAATGATACATTTCTGTATAAAATTGTTAAACCTACAATAGAAAATCCAACAAAAAGGCAGTTTTTATCGGAAGCTGCAAAAAATTTTGATCGAATTGGTTTGTTATCCCCTATAATAATAAAAATAAAAATTATTTTTCAGGATATTTGGAGTGCAGGCGTTTTATGGGATGATCAACTTCCAGAAAATATTTTAAAAGAATGGAACAAATTAAAATCAGATTTACCAATTTTAGAAACAATTCGCATTCATAGACGGGTAAACTGGACAAGAAATTCATCAGTGCAGCTTCATGGTTTCTGCGATGCGTCAGCTAAAGCATATGCAGCTGTTGTATACATTCGCATTACAGATGAAGCGAATAACTTGTCTGTACGATTATTAACAGCAAAAACTAAGGTATCACCTATTAAATCAAAATTAACAATTCCAAAACTAGAATTAAGTGGTGCTGTTCTGCTTTTGGAATTGTGTAATAAAATAACAGAAAGTTTGCATATAGAAAAAATGTCAATTTGGTACTGGAAAGACTCTACAGTAGTATTATCGTGGCTTCGATGTCAGCCTTATAAATGGAATTCATTTGTATCCAATCGAACAACTAAAATTTTAAAATACTCGAGCTGTCATCAATGGCGACATGTAATATCATCGCAAAATCCTGCTGATAGTGCTTCTAGAGGTCTTAATCCAGAAGCACTGAAACAACATGAACTATGGTGGAATAGTCCCAAGTGGCTCCAACTTGAAGAAACTCGTTGGCCAAAGGTTTTTGCTCCAATTATAGGTACAGAATTGGAGTTAAGGAAAACTGTACTACTAGCCTCTGTAGATGACCAACAAAATCCAATAATTGAAAAATTTTCATCCATAAAAAGAATGGTAAGAGTTGTTGCAAATATTTTAAGATTTTTTAACAATTGTAGGAACAAACAAAATAAAGTTCGTCAGAACATAAGTTTAAATCCAGAGGAACTACAAGCAGCGTTTAATTGTATTATCAAAGTAGTACAGCAACAGGAATTTTATTAAGAAATTAAAATATTAAGCAACAACAAATTATTACCAAATAACTGTTCAATTAAAAATTTGAATCCGTTTCTGGATGACGAAAAGATTCTTCGGGTTGGAGGTAGGCTAGAAAATGCAAATATGCCATGGGAAGCAAAACATCCAATAATTCAACCATATAAAATCATTTTACAACATTAGTCATCAGGCAGAGTCATATTGATGTATTACATGGTGGTACAAACCTTACTTTAGCCATGACAAGGCAAAAATACTGGATTGTAAAGGGTTTCAGTGCTGTAAAACAAACAATTCATCGTTGCGTTCAGTGTTTCAGATATAGCTCGAAAACAAGAGAACAAATAATGGGAAATCTCCCAGAAACGCGCCTTCAAACAACAAAAGCATTCACTAATGTTGGAGTTGACTATGCAGGTCCTATCAATATACGAATTTCGAGAGGACGTGGTAATAAGTGCTACAAAGGCTACATATCGTTATTCGTATGCTTGTCCACTAAAGCGATACATTTAGAAGCTGTAAGCGATTTGACAGCTACTGCATTTTTAGCAGCATTCAAACGATTCGTAGGAAGAAGAGGATTACCGAAAAATATGTATAGCGATAATGGGACCAATTTTGTTCTGGCAAGTAAAATTTTAAATAAAAACTTTAATGATTTCAGAAAAGAATATCAAGAACAAGTTGTTGAAGCTATTCAAAACTTAAATATAAAATGGAATTTTATACCTCCAGCATCTCCCCACTTTGGGGGCCTATGGGAAGCTGGTGTGAAGGGAGTAAAACATCATTTAAAAAGAACAATTCAAGATACTACATTGACATTTGAAGAACTGTCAACAGTTTTAAGTCAAATCGAAGCATGTCTGAATTCACGGCCGCTGTGTCCTCTTACTGATGACGTCAGTGATCTCAGTGTTTTAACACCAGGGCACTTTTTAATTGGAAGACCGTTACTTGCACCACCCACTGCTGATCTGTTGGATCAAAATTTACATACATTAACAAGATGGCGGTTTATCGAACGATTGCAGCAGGAATTTTGGAAAAAATGGTTATCAGAATATTTACATCGCTTGCAGCAACGTCCAAAATGGGTTGAGATCAAGCAAAATTTGAAAGTAGGTGATTTAGTTTTAATTAAAAATAACAATCTTCCACCAGTTCACTGGCCCTTGGGGCGTATTTCCAAAACACATCCTGGCAGTGATGGCGCAGTGCGTGTGGTGACAGTATCAACTGGAAATAATATTGTTCAACGTCCTGTAACGAAAATTTGCTCTCTTCCAATAGAAAATAATATTCACAAAGATGACACTAAAAATATAGAATTGCCTAAACCAAATAACGACCAAGAACAACGTAAATCACAAAAAAGTGAAAGAAAACTTCGTAATGGTAATATTATTAAATCATTGCTACTTATTACTATGAGGATGCTCATAATGCCGTTATCAGCACAAACAACAAATAAGGATATAGAAATCGTAAAATTTGAAGAACATCCTGGAATTTATTTTGAAGATATGGGGCAAATTCAAACAATCACAAGCGAATGGAATATTTACGTATTCTATAATTTAAGCGCTTATTGGGAAGAGTTCAATGGATTCCAGCACTATACAAAGGAGATATCATCTATCTGCAATCAAACTCAAGCATTCAACTATTATTGCAAAGCAACAGCAACCGAACTGACGCACAAATTAAATGTTCTGGAACAAATAATGTACTATTATACAAAATGAATCGCCACTCAGATACTATAACTAGAAGAGCGAGATCACCATTAGATATAGTTGGAACAGTAGCTAACAAATTGTTCGGCGTATTAGATCAGGATTACGCTAATTATATTAATAAACTAAATACTAATGAACTTTACCTATTGAAAAATCAGACATCAATTGCTGACTCTACGTTAAATATTATGAAAAAACTGCGGCTGAAGTTACAACGCAATTTGAAGTTATGAATCAACATATGTTGACAGCGATGAGTAGGTAAACAAAGCGGGTTCTACTCCACCTTCCAACAAACCCCATAATTTGTTAAAAATGTTTGTTTTTGTGAATTTAATCAGCACGTTTTATTTTATTAGCACGTTTTAGTGTGTCGAGATGTTTGGGTGACGTTAATTGGATATTGGGGGAGGGTGATGTGTGGTGGGTTGGGTGTGTGGGTTGGTGTGGGGTTTTTTTTGGTAGTGGTGTGAGGGTTTGGGTCTGTGGTTGTAGCTGAAACATGTTGCAACATGTTGGCTAATTTTATTAGAACATTTTTTTAAAATGTTAGAGTTTATGAATAAATTATTTTTCTTATCAGTAATAATAAAAGTTGTGGTTTATGAATGAATGAATGTTGTTAGTGTGTTTTTTTTTTTTAATATGGAAAGAAATTATATTTTATGTTTTGCTATCAGAGTTTTTAGCGTATAGAACAAATGTTTTTTTTTTGTTAGATATCGAGGTCATTTTTACTATAAGATTTTAGATATCAAGGCCATTTTTACAAATTATATTTTATGTTTTGTTATCAGAGTTTAGCGTAAAACAAAGTAAAGTGGTGATGGCTGAATTAGGTAAACGCTTTATAGATTTAAGAATTAATTCGGGTAGCTAAGGTTCGATTCTAGCCATATGCCACTTTTTATAATATTGTAAGAAAATATATAAAATGTTTTCTTAAGAATCTCTCTCAGTTAGTTATACAATTTAGGAGGTAACGGTTGATTAGATACTTTTTACCATTATGGTTTCGTGGGAAGACCTCAACACAATTACAGAGTTTGATCTTAGTGATAAATCATCACCACTATTTTTTAAAAATATTTTATCCAAGAAATTAGTAATTGTAACAAATTTTTTAAGTGAATACAAAGAATTTTTAATTATTGATGAACATATAAACCAACTTGAGAAATACCGAAAGGCCTTAGTAAAATTAGTGAATGAAGAAATAAAGTATTCAATACATGGTTACCATTTTGAAAATTGTATATGGTCTTCCGATAGTGCAACAGCTGGACCAGATACATGTTCTTGTAATAGTTTCGTTTTTAATGAGGATTGTTGTTTAAAACTAATGAAACTTTATTTGAAATTATCTGGTGCTAAATAAACAAGAACAATGGCTGACTATAATTGGATAAAAGATTTTTTAGAAAAATATAGTGCCGTTTTATTGAGTGAACATAAAGATTTAATAATTGATTTTTCTCTAAGATTTCCAAATTCTACAATCCTATATGAGCAAATAAATTGTGAATGTATACATACGTGTACATGTGTACTTGAATATATAAGAAAATGCAATATTATGAAATTAATGAATTATTATAAATATCAAACAATTTTAAGATAAATGAATAGTAAATAATTGATAGCGGTAGAGTAAAGATAAAATCAATATTATTTATAATGAACTTATTCTCAACACTCTGCATTGCTGTACTGTGTGTGGTTTCAATTACTGAATCATCAGCTAATTTAACAACAGAATCTATAACGGCATCGGTAATTGATTCATCAACTAGCCCAACAACTGATAAATATGCGACTTCAATTACTGAATCCACAGCTAATTTAACAACTGAACCTGCAGCTAATATAACAACAAAATCTATAACTGAATCAACAACAGCTGATCCAATTGCACCGGTAATTGATTCATCAACTGAGTTGACAACTGATTCATCAACTGGCTTGGCAACTGATTCATCAAATATCCAAATAACTAATAAATATCGAATTTATGAAAAATGTAATAATAACAGTGGTAGAGTAAAGTATTCTTTAATAACATTATTATCAGTGTATATAGTTTTAAAAGTATTTACATAATTTAATAAAGGAAAAATAAGTAATTAGTATAATATAGAATTTTTTTTATTTTTGGGGTAAATTTTCCTTATCGCCTGGCAATATTAAATCATTATTATTATGTGTTCAAATAATTATTAAAGCTGAAAACAGGATATTCTCTAAGCCACAATGTTGATAATTACTTTTAAATTTAAATGGTAATTTATGCGTGAGAAAATCAAATTTCTTTATTTTCCTTATCAAAGTTCACATTAAAGCTTAGAATGGATATAAGCTTAACCACAATATTATTTAACAATATTACTATGTGAACAAAAAAAGATTTTTTATGAGTATGGATATCAATTTAACCGCAATATTATTTAACAAAAGATTTTTTTATGAATTAATTAAAATATATATTTTGATAAGAAATTACTATAAAAGGTTTAAAATATTAATTATTAGCATCAGTCTAATTTCTAATTTGTTAGCATAATATTAAAAATAAAAAAAATAAAATGTCTTCAAATTTAATAAAAAAATTAAATAATATAGGCGGCGCAGGAATGCTGCAAACAAAGAAAATTACCGAGTTAAAATTAAATAAATCCTACACAATAAAAAAATTGTGTAGGATAAACACAAAATACGGCGTCAGAATAATAGCTGACTTTAGTCAGTTTCGAGTATTTCTACCTGCTATGTACAAAGTAATGTCCGATAAGGACATTGCTGATATAAATAATGGCAATTTTGCAATAATGAGTACATCTCATTATGGCTCATCAGCCAATATAAAATTTGTAGAGCTGGACTCTGATTCGGATCAACATTTAGACGATTTCGAAGAAGGTCAACGAATGGTTCAAGTTGTTGAACTTGATAATGAAGATGACGATAGCGACTGGGATGTTCCAGTAGAAGAAATCAAGAAAAAGAAAAGAAATGTACTTAATTAATTAATTTTTTATTTTATTTTATATTTTGTTAAAATTAAAAATAATATTTAAGAATTTTTTGACAATTTAATTAACAAAAAAATAAATAAAATGTTTCAAAGAAATAATTGAATAAAAAATTATATATGTTATATTAAAATATGAATCGTGTTTTTTTCTTTTTCTTTTTCCTAGAAGATTATAGCGAAACTGAATAAAACTGATAAAACGATAAATTTATTACGAAATAATTTAAAAAGTAAAGGTTTATCAGTAGGATCGAAACGTAAAATTGAAGGGCAATTAATAACGTTTAACAGCAAGAGGGAGTGTTTAAAGAATAATTTAAATCATGGAAGTGGTATGATTCAAAACCATGTTGTTTGGACTGAATTTGAATCAGCATTTGCTGGAAGAATTAAAAGTTGTGTTATCACCAACTTATCATACAAAGGCGTAGAATATTTCATGGAAGCAGCTGCAGCTGTCTTTGAGAAAGAAATAGCTACGCTATTGAAAAAGCATAACACCATTAAATTAAATGCTGTGTTAAATGCAGAATTTATTATCAAAAAAAATGATGAGATAATAAACGAAATTAAGCATTTCAACACCAAAAATAAAACCTTGGAAAGAGAAGACGATGTCAAACAACACTTCTTAGAGAATATAAGAGAACCCATATTAAGTAAACTCCAAGATTTCCAGGAAAGAGATAGTGGTTGGAGCCTTCATCGTGTTGTAAATTTGGTAATAAATGTAAATAAAAATGAAAGATTTTCGGGGTCCACGTATATAAATTTACCTAACTCAATACATGTAAAAAAAGCATGCATAAATATTGAAAATATAGATAATAAATGTTTTGCTTGGGCAGTTGTTTCAGCACTTTATCCAGCAAAGATACATCCAGAAAGAATTAGTCAATATCCACACTATTCATCAGTGTTAAATTTAGATGGTATAACATTTCCCACACCTATTAATCAAATTGACAAATTCGAACGTAATAATAATTTGTCAATAAACTTATTTATATTGGAAAAACGTTATAATAAATTTTTAATAGTACCACTGCGTTTAACGAAGCATAAAATTGATAATCATGTAAATCTTTTACTTTTTCAAGAGGAATATAATTATCTAAACCAAAAAGATACATATGATGATGATACTAATAGCGAGTATAATGATACCGATGATGATGATGATGCCGATGCCGATGATGATGATAATGATACTATAAATAAGTATCACTATTGTTGGATTAAAAACTTATCACGCTTGGTGAGTTCACAACTATCCAATAATAAAAAAACTAAATATATTTGTGATAGATGTCTTCATTACTTTAAAAATGATAATTTATTACAATTACATACAGTAGATTGTGAAACCAAAAATACTTGCACAGTTAATTTACCAACAGAGGATACTAAATGGATTTCATTTAAAAATTATAATTATAAACTTGAAGTTCCGTTTTGCATATATGCAGATTTAGAATCAATTTTAAAGCGTGTTCAAAATGATGATAATGAATTAAATACTTTTAAGTATCAAGAACACGAAGCTTATAGTATTGGCTATTATGTAAAATGTTCCTTTGATGACAGTAAGTCTTACTATAAAGCATACACTGGTAAGGACTGTCAAGTATGGTTTGCTCGAGAATTAAAAGAAATATCTGAAAATATTGAAAACATCTATAATGATATAAAACCAATGATTCTTTTAACTTCAACTGAGCAATATGAACATGATAATGCATTATCATGTCATATATGTGAAAAACATTATACTGGTGTTGATGAAAAAGTGAAAGATCATTGTCATTTAACAGGCAAATATAGAGGGGCAGCACATAGAACTTGTAATTTAGATTATAAATGCTCCCGAACTATACCTGTAATATTTCACAATTTATCAGGATACGATGCACATTTTATCATAAATGCATTAGCTAATACTTTTAAAGGAAGAATAAATATTTTACCTATAACAAAAGAAAAATACATCTCATTTACAAAACATATTGAAGGAAGTAATATTAAATTAAAATTTATTGATTCTTTAAGATTTTTGGGTACATCATTAGATAAATTAGCATCATATCTACCGAAAAAAGAATTAAAAATAACAAAAAAAGAATGGTTTCATCTCAACGATTACAAATTCAATTTATTGACTCGAAAGGGCGTTTTTCCGTATGATTTCATTGATTCATGGGCAAAATTAACCAATTCTAACTTACCATCTAAAGAAGATTTTTACAGCAAATTGAATAATCAAGAGATATCAGAAGAGGATTATATTCATGCAAACAAAATATGGGATATATTTCATATAAAAAATATTGGCGAATATTCTGATTTATATCTCAAAACAGATGTATTATTATTGGCAGATGTATTCGAAAACTTTAGAAAATGTTGTATACAAACTTATAAATTAGATCCAGTTAACTATTATACATTACCAGGATTTACTTGGGATGTAATGCTAAACTACACTGAAATTAAATTGGAATTATTAACAGATATTGATATGGTATTATTTGTAGAAAGAGGTATAAGGGGGGGGAGTTAGTCAATGTTCTAAAAAATACAGTAAAGCAAATAATAAGTACATGCAAAATTATAATCCTACAGATGAAACAAAATATTTAATGTATTTTGATGTTAATAATTTATATGGTTGGGCCATGTCACAATATTTGCCAACAGATACTTTTACATGGTTAAATGAAAACGATATCAAATCATTTAATTTGTCAAGCATTAGCAATGATTCTGATGTAGGATATATTTTAAAAGTCGATTTAGATTATCCTGAAGAAATTCATGATAATCATAGTGATCTACCTTTTTGTTCATTACATGATATACCACCAGCACCAGGTTGTAAAACTAAGAAACTTTTAACAACTTTGTCACCAAAAAGGCGTTATGTCATACATTATCTTTCTTTACAACAATGTTTAAAAAATGGATTAGTTTTAAAAAAAATACATCGTATTCTACAATTCAATCAAAAACCTTGGATTAAACCATATATGGAGCTAAATACTTTAATGAGAAATAGTGCCAAAAATGATCATGAAAAAAATTTGTATAAAATATTGAACAACGCAATATTTGGCAAAACCATTGAAAATGTGCGAAAATATAGTAACATTAAATTATTAACAAAATGGGATGGTAGATATGGTGCTAAAGTAATGATATCTAAACCAAATTTTCATAGTAGAACAGTGTTTAACAAAAATTTGGTTGCAATCGAATTATTAAAAACACAAATATTAATGAATAAACCTATTTATATAGGAATGAGTGTCTTAGATATTTCTAAAACGAATTTATATGATTTTCATTATGAATACATTAAGAAAAAAATTAAAAATAATGTTAAACTATTGTACACAGACACAGATTCATTAATATATGAAATAAAAGATTGTGATATATATGAAATGATGAAAACCGATATCAATTATTTTGACACAAGCGATTATCCGCAGAATAACATATTTAACATTCCCTTAGTAAATAAAAAAGTAGCAGGTTTAATGAAGGATGAGAATAAAGGTGAAATCATGACTGAATTTGTAGGATTAAAGTCTAAGATGTATAGTATAAGAATAAATAATAAAGATGCTTTCAAAAAGGCTAAAGGGTTAAAAACATCAGTTTTAAAGCAGACAATAAATTTTGATGATTATTTAAATTGTCTTCAAAATAATTGTATGATAAGTAGGAGGCAATGTCAAATAACTTCAGACTCCCATAAAGTATTTACAATAAATCAAAATAAAATAGCTTTAAGTTCCAAAGATGATAAAAGATATGCTATTAATGAAACTACTGATACATTGGCATGGGGGCACTATAGTATTAAGAATTTATAACTTGTTCAATAAACAAAAAAATCAATAATTTAAAATTTAATAGTTTTATTTATTCTATATAATACATAGGATTATGTTTCAGGTTGCAATATTCAAGATTTTTTTAAATAAACAAACATTTTGTACTGCACATATACCAGAATGATTAACCAAACATTTAGGTATTTGTATCCCATATTTTGATTTTAAAGTTTTGATATTTGAAGAATTATTATCGTCTAAATCTATAAT
Source organism: Rhamphomyia laevipes (assembly GCA_963920725.1). Lineage (NCBI taxonomy): Eukaryota > Metazoa > Arthropoda > Insecta > Diptera > Empididae > Rhamphomyia > Rhamphomyia laevipes. The sequence continues at coordinate 76,235,019 of OY987255.1, read as the reverse complement.
ATTTGTATGCTTCAAAGTATTGGAAATCCATGTATGTTTTTCAAATCCTTTAACATATATTTTAATGTGTGCATTTAGCATAATTTTTATATGATTAATAGCATCACGAAAATATGTAACTCCATCACTCCATTGAAATCCATGATGGTTTCTCTCAAGCCATCTGTTTGTTTTTTGTGTGTTAGCTGAGAGTAAATGGAATCCATATGGAGGTCTTATAATGTAGTGCTGTAATTCACCAGTTGAAGAGAGTATTGCAATTTCTTTTAAAATAAACTTATTTTTATCATCTCTGAAGCCTTGAATATCAATTATTAAGTATGATGAATTCATTTAAATGATTTTGTTAACTTCAGAGCTTAATGGATTGTAGTGAACTAAACGATCATGTAGCATTAGACAATATGCTGATGTATTTTCCGCTACTCCATCTGCTGTTTTTATCTCAATTCTAACATCAACAGGTCCTGTTTTGAGATTTTCATTTTGATAACGTGTATCTATTACTATAATCATTGCAGATGATTTAAATTCACCCCAAGTCAGTAATGGTTCGGCTATAACTCTATTGTAGTAATTTTTTTGAAAGTTTGCATATGCATCATAAACTAAAGCGTAACGGTTTTTTCCAAAAGCCAGATTCATATCTTCATATGGATAAGATTCCGAATTAAGATATACTTTTATATCAGTCACCCCACAATTATCAAATTTTGAACAGTCTACCTTTACTTTATTCTGCCTTTCAGTCTGAAAAGCTACAACTATAAATCGTGGTTTTTCCAATTGCGTTGTAGTCTTTACATTCCAAATATGATGAGCGGTGTTTATTGGTAATGATGGATATTCATATAGATCCCAATTCCTAAAAGCTAATTTCATTGTTTCCCCATTGTTAATGCTTTGATATAAATTTAATTTCATTGTATCTGATAGAGATATGTGTTGTACTTTCCATTGGACTTTTGATAATGTTATTTTAGGTTTTTCTTCCTCATCAGTGGTAATTAAAGCATTGTCATCTGTTCTAGCACGAGTAAGAATTAACTCATGTCTAGCATTTGGTATAATATTCATATAATCTTCCGCAAATCCCAATAATCTTTTCAATGGAATACAAAAATTAAAATAAAATCCTTTAAGATCAATTGAACCTGATGGAGACCAACTTCCATTATAAAGAGCTTTGCTTTCATTAGTATTCAAAGAAATATAATTTTTTAAACATGATGTTATACCAACATTTCGATTGTGATCAATTTCTTTACCATTAATTTCATATCGAATTTCATCAAAAAGAAATGCTGCCGCATTATTAATTAATTTAGTTTTAGTAACAGCTGCGCCATCAACTGATTTAGAAAGTATACCTTCTATATAGAGTAAACTAGTTGATGGTAGTATATTTATATTTTGATTCTGTATAGCAATTCGTATAATATCACTATTTTGGAATGAATTCAAAAATGGTGAATAACTATGCCATTGTGAATTTGTAATATTTTCATCAAATATTGGTTCTTGAAAGCTATTTGTTATATTTTGCATTGTTTTCTCTTCAGTTTTAATCCAATTGATTGTAAAAATTGTTGATTTTGTTGTGTTAATAATTTTAAGTTCCTTAGTCTATGACCATGTGGATTGACCATCTGATTATGATTGAAATTAAGATCAATATTACTTAAGCCTTTATTAGTAGGATGTTCTTGGTTATATATGATCATGTTTGAAGCTTCAAATGTAATCTGGCTGTTATATTCTCTCCTCTAAAATTCAATAAATTTCCGTCTTGATCAACTAATTTTAAAATTAATGATGTTAATCGTTCAACGTTTACAGGCAAATAGATGACATTCAATGGTACTTCAATAATTTTATATCCTGGACTTACTTTAATTGAAAACTCATGCAATATATGAGCTTGCTGGTTATTTATATAAGTTCCGTCAATAATATTACACTCAACTCGTATAGTATTAACTCTATTTATATCAACATATAGATCTGATGTATGCAATTGGTTTTTTAGTAATTTTTGTTTACTAAAACCCAAGAGCTTACAAATGCTCAGTTCTTTGGTGAAATCAATATCTCCTATATCAGAATAAATTTCACATTTTAAAATATTATTATTTGCTTTCAAATTAAAGGTTCCTTGATCTGACGAATCTGATTTCATATTATCATCTATGTCCAATGCCTTCCGAATATACCTCTCTATATCGTCAATTTCATAAGATCCTACAGGTATTGTGATGATTTTATCACCAATATGAAACATATTATTATCAATATTTACATTTGGTATTGAATTATATGTTTGAAAATCTACTAATCCACACACATAATTTCCTTTTAAATCAATAGGCGGAAAATATCGTGAAGTGAGTAAAGAACTATTATCGTTGAGAGTTAATGTTAATGACATGATGTATTGATAACAAATGATTAATTTTTAAAACATATCATTCTTTTATTCATTTTTTTTTATTAATATTATACATATTTTTTGTAACATTTTCTAATAAAAATTTGAAACATAAATGTCCGCATATATATGTGTTAAATTCTTGTTCTTCATTATGGTTATACAATAAATTATTAACATCTAAATATTTTACAACTTCTATTGGTGGTCTCAAATTTCCAAAACTGTCAAAATAATGTGCATGTTTATTGTTTTTGTAATATGCCACCCAATGTGTCCCCCTTCCGCTATAATTATCCAAGTTTATTATACCACATTCAAGGCTCCATGGTTTAGAAGGCAGATCATCACGCATAAAAACACCTCGAAAATGTGGTAAATGTTTTCCAAACTTTAGTAAATCTATATTAGTTAGTGGTCGATTAGGTAGCAGCTTTAAAAGTTTTTTGATTGATTTTGTTGTTTTAAAAATAGTCCCAATCCTTTCTTATGTGGTTTTAAGTACAATCCACCACCATTTTTACCATTGAGTGTAATAGTTTCAATCGTTTTGTTATGCCTACGTTTTTCCTCTAGCTCTTTTTTCGCATTACTAGCATCATTCACCGCTTTCGCTATTGTTGCAGCTCCCCCTGAAAGAGCACCAACAGCGGAAAGGCCAGCGAATAATGGCACTAAAAAAGGAAGAACTCCCCCCATTTTCGGTATTGGTAAGAATCTTGGTACTTTGATCCTATTTCGATTTTTACCTTTAGTAGTTTTTCTAGCAGCTCGAAGAGCTATTTTTATTGACTCTTTTTGATTTGAAGGATTTGAAGTATTAACAGCTATTTTAGCAGCTTGTACTGCATCTCTAAAGGAATTTATATCAGAAGTTTTTCGTATTTTTCGCTTTTTTCGATTTTTGGTTTTGCTTTTTTTTTTAGTTTTTCCTTTCATAACACCCATACCAAGTTTTACTTTTGCTTTCATGGCGTTTGTAACCAAAAGAGAACTAGCACGCTCACCTAAAGTGGAATCTTTTCCAGTTACTCTACCCCAAGCCCTTTCAGCTAAAATTTTATCAGCAGTATGTCTATTATTTATATCTTTACTTATAGAACATGCTATATCATGTTCTCGACAAGCTTCATCCAATTGATTCACCCCTCTATCACCACGAGCTAATCGTTCTTTAAGTTTAGTTCCTGGTCCGCAATAATTATATCCTGGCAAATGTAATTCAACTGGTAAATTATTTATTAGAGAGTTTAAAACACCTCCTCCTCTTTTGACATCCCTTTCGCTATTAACAGAACGATAATTAAGCATAATTTATATATTTGAATCCATTGAAGGCTATTTTATGATTAAACTTATTTTGAAAAATAATTTAGTTATATAATTCGCACTTATTAAGATTTTTGAAATAGTTAAAAGGATGAAGTTTGTCAAGCAACATGTTAAAATTAAAATCAAAAATTTTGATGAAACTGTTGGATCAGGTGTTGAAAAAAGTAAACATGGTGTCTTATTACCTAATAACATACGAGGGTTAATAGTAGGACCTTCAAATTGTGGTAAAACCAATGTCTTATTAAGTATGTTATTAGACTCCAATGGATTATGCTTTGAAAATATCTATATATATTCAAAATCATTACATCAGCCTAAATATGAATATTTAAGAAAATTGATAACTTCTATCAGGGGAATGGGTTACTATGAATTTTCAAATAATTGTGAAATAATGGAACCCTCGGAAGCTAAAAAGAATTCAATTTTTATTTTTGATGATGTTGCTTGTGAAAAGCAAAATAATATACGATCATATTTTTGTATGGGCCGACATAATGGTGTTGATAGTTTTTATTTATGTCAATCTTATACTCATATTCCTAAACATTTAATTCGTGATAATGCTAATTTCATAATCTTATTCAAACAAGATGATTTAAATCTGCGACATATTTACAATGATCACGTAAACTCTGATATGACATTTAATCAATTCAAAGATGTGTGTAAAGAATGTTGGAAAAATGATTATGGATTTTTATTTATTAATAAAAACAGATTGTGTAATAAAGGGAGATATCAAAAGAACTTTGATGAATTTCTATTGATTGAAGAAGAAAAATAAGAGATCTGATTAGGGATCTGTAGCAGTTTATAAGTGAACAGATCAGAGGAGTCGAATCAATAACTGTTGCAGTTTATAAGTGATCTCATTAGAGAGGATCGAATTAGTTGATGGGGGTGAGTGTAAGCAATCAGTAGTGTGCGAAATTAATCAATATTAATTTAAAAGTTAATTAGCACATCTTAAAAAATGAATCAAAAAGTATTTGGAGAGATGATAAAAGCACAAAAAGCTTTGAAACGAAAATATGCTATTTTAAAAACTGGGCAAACTTCTAAAGGAGATGAATTGGAAAAAACTTTCCAACCTATAGTAAAACCTCTAAAAGAATTAATAAAAGTGGTTGAAAATCAAATACCTAATGATATAACAATAAAACCCGAAACAAAAGAAGAAAAATCTACAATAAAAGAAGAAAAACGTGAATATTTTAAACCCCAGAGTTTGAGTTTCGAAAGCTTTAAAACGTCAACACCGAATTCAACTTTAACATTCAATGCTAGCGAAAATTATGAAACGCCTAGCAAAAAAAGTAATATTGAAAGTAATTCACCACAGACTGTCTCAATAAAAAAAATTGGTTCTAATGATGCATATGGACCTTATTTCGATAAAAACCATATACGCAAAATGGGGAAATCTACCTTTAACATTGATGATAAAACTGGTGATATACACATTGATAATAAGGTTTTTAAAAAAACAGAGGGCTTATATGAATTGATATTTAGCAATAATCCACACATAGAACTATATACTGAAGATGATTTGAACGAGTATAAAAAAATATTATTACTGACGAATGCTCATTTAAAAAATCCAAATGATTCTTATTCACAAATAAAAGGGCATAGAGGATTGAAATATGTGAACATCATTAAAAAACTAATGACACATAAGTATAATACTCGAAAAAAAATAGTTGGAAGTACATACCTATCGAAAAGAAAAAGATTGCCATTGGATATGCAATTTTCAACCAAACCTATAGAGTATGTTCATTGGGATGATCCAAATGAACTTGTTGATAGATTGAGACTCTTGATTGCATCTCAAGAAGCTGGAAATAATAATCACAATAATGAAATTATTTCAATAATCGAGGAACTTAAGGAGGCAGGTCTAGTTGAATAAAAGAACATTCAAAGTTAATTTTTTATCATAAACAAAATGGTTATTGACAAGTTTGGTCGAAGTGAGAATAATGAAAGAATCATCACTTCAGCCCAGCCAGGAGTAGGATTTAATTTAACATCTGATGGAGACTACGACATACAATTTAAACGTCTTGTTAATATTAATAAACCAATACACCTTAAAGATGCTGCAACAAAGGAATACATAGATAATGAAATAGATGCAATTAATAAGTACAGTATATTACTACGAAAATCTATTGATGATACATATGATAGTTTAATGACATATATTAATGCTGAGAATTTAAAAATAACTGAAATATTACAAAATTTAGAGCATTCAATAATTAATTTGGAAGTTTATAATTTTAAAAAAGATCAACAATAATATTACATACAGCTAAATTATGAGCAAGAGAAAGGTTGTTGAGGAGTTACATAAACCTGCTAGAAAAAACTTTGAGAGGCGTCGTGTTATAATCAAAGGTTTTGATGATCTTTGGCAAGCTGATCTTGTAGAAATGGGTGCATATGCTGCTGAAAATGATGGATATAAATTCTTACTAACTGTAATTGATACATTTTCAAAATATGGTTGGGCTATTCCAATAAAAAATAAAACAGGTGTGAATGTTACTGAAGCGTTTAAAACAATTTTCATAAATTCAAATAGGCAGCCTAAAAACTTACAAACTGATGATGGTAAAGAATTTTTTAACAAAATCTTTCAAAATTCTATTGCGAAATATAAGATTAATCATTACTCAACATTCAGCTCATTGAAAGCCTCAATTGTTGAACGTTTTAATCGTACAATAAAGGAAAAAATGTGGAAAGAATTCAGTTTTAATGGAAACTATAAATGGATTACTATGATTCAGAAACTTGTACATGATTATAATCATTGTACTCACAGAACAACTAAACGAAAACCTGCTGAAATCACCAAAAAAGATGAAAAAATATTATTATCTACAGTTTACAATCACATTAAAATTGCACCATTTGCAAAATTTAAAGTTGGTGAATCAGTTCGAATAAGCAAGTTTAAACATGTTTTTGAGAAAGGCTATACACCCAACTGGACAGCTGAAATATTCAAGATAACTAAAAGACAGCTAACAAATCCAACAACTTACTTATTAGAAGATTATCAAGGGCACCCCATTAAAGGAGGGTTCTATGAACATGAATTACAAAAAGTGAAACATCCTAGTATATATTTAGTTGAAAAAATAATCACAACCAAGGGTGACAAAGTTTTTGTGAAATGGCTTGGATTTCCTTCTAATCAAAATTCATGGATAAACAAGAATGATGTATTAGTGTGAAATATACTTATACTTCACAGAGTTAATGGTTACACATTTCGAAAAAATTATAAATTTGGATTTAAGTTCTCTAAAAAATAAAATTTTTCATTAGTTTAGTTCGAATAAATTTATTGAACACAGTGGATCATAAAATTAGAATGAGCGACAAAAAGCAATTGTTGAATGAGGATAAGAATATGAGTAAAAATAAAGAATGTCAATATAAATTATATTGCACATCTGCAAAATCTTGTTACACTTGTCCAAAGCAGCAATCATCATCATCATCATCGTCATCACCATCATCAACTGGGGATAAATGTTCAATCCCATATAAAAAACAAAAATAATTGTAAACTGAAATTCATACAATGATAAATAAAACATAATTTTAATGTTATAAAATAAAAAAAATTTTGTATTTCATTCATTTTTTTTATAAATTACATATTTAAAATATATTCATGTTTACTACTACAATTTAAAACAACTTTAAATGTGTTTATGTACATATTTATCAACAGATCTACAATAATGTTCCAATTTCTCTATTTCACCCTTTAAAAACGTTATCTGAGAACTTATTTCTAACAAATTTTTAATGTCATATTTTATTTCATTTATAGATTCACCACACTCTCTTTTTACTTTATCAATTTCACTATCAGCATAATGTTTTGAAACAGCATCAAAATTTTCTATAGGTTGAGCAACGTTTATTACTCGTTTATTTTTCAGATCATAATCACCATCAGCCGTTAAATCAAATCCTTCACCCTGCGGACCTCGTAAAGGTTTTCTCCCCCTCCGCTCACCTGAACGTCCAAATTTGTCTATTGACATTTCAGAATTAATAAAATTATTGTAAAACTAAATCATTTGTAATGATATATTTCTTTTAATTTATATATATAAAGCATTTTTTTTATATTTAAGCTATATCCATATAATATTCTTGTTTCAATTTTTTCAAATCAATTATCTGGAAATCCGATCTATGCGATGTGTCATATGCTGTAAATCTTTCAATTTCACCATTACTTGAAATTCTTTCACTATCAAATTCCTTATATTCAAAACATTTTATTTTCAACGATCGTCTTTTAAAATTCTATCATATGAACATTTCAATTTAATTTCTTTGGTATCATCATATACAAGTTTAAAATGTCTATAAATATTTTCACTCTCGATAATGCCTGAAATATCTTTTTCTTTTTTAATTAAATCAAGTCTAAAAGCTTCAATCGCTTCTTCAACAGTAACATAATCAATTTTTGATGATTCCTCACTTAATGAATTTGTTGTAACTTGTCCATCAAATTCTGGTGGTGCTGTGGTTGTTGTTATTGTTGTTGTTGGTGTTGTTCTTGTATCATTATATTCAGTGTCATGTGAATTGATTCGCTTTAGAAGTTGCATAGATAAGCGTATTTGTATTGTTTCATTATTTGGAAGTAACACATTAAATTGAGCATCTCCATTATGTTCAATATCTAATTTAATATTATTAGTAAGAGCTGCATAAATCTTAATAAGAAGCAAACTTAAAATACAAAAAGGTGTAAAAAGGTTCTTCATATTGGTAGCTTCTTTAGATTCAAAGATCGTTGTTAGCTCTTCAATGGTATTTTGTAGAATAAAATTTTTTATGTTATGATGATTTAATTTGTTTGTGACTCTTGCTTCTTTTGTAAATGAGCTTCAAAAGAAGCCCTGAAATCTTCCACTAATACTAATATGCGTAAAACATCATCATCTGTAATGGTATTATTTTCTTTTTGTATGTAAACTATTTTCATTGTGTTCAAGTTGTCAATTAAGTCTATAATTCTCTCTCGCATATATTTAGCATTTCTAGCATCAAAGTTTTTCTTCACATCCTCTAATTGTAGTAATGCATTATTAAGCCTGTTTATCAATTCTGATTTTTTATCTAAAACTATGTTGTCAGCTTTTCTATATATAGAGGTAGTAGTAGTAAGAGATAATGATGCCAAATTTGATTCTGATTTCTCCTTCTTTGAAAGAAGTTCCCAATCATTTTCTACTGCGAATGGACAGTCATCTGGAAACTGGTTTGTTTTGAAAGTTTTTTTCTCATTGGTTATATTATTTATTTCTCCGACTATTCCTATATCACCACCCAAAACTTCAAATTGAACATGTTGCCATTCAAGAAATTTAATACCCCAATTCAGATATGTTGGTAATGATTCACCGTTTCTTACAGCTAGTAATAAAACCTTATCACCAAATTCTGGAGTTGCCCAAATCTCTAACACAGAACCAAATATTTTTACATTAACTATTTTAAAGGATTTCCATTTCCTAATGCAAACACAATATTTATGTACATGGTATATATTTTCACACCAAAACATCTTTACGATACCTCTATCAATTATTTACTGTTCATTTATAGTAAATTACTTTGATATTTATAATAATCCATTGAGGTATAGGTTTATACTTAAATTAGTAAAAAAATTACCTTAATATCTAAAATCTTATAGTAAAAATGACCTTGATCTAAACTAAACTCTGATAGCAAAACATAAAATATAATTTCTTAAAAAAAAAAAAAAAACACACTAACAACATTCATTCATTCATAAACCACAACTTTTATTATTACTGATAAGAAAAATAATTTATTCATAAACTCTAACATTTTAAAAAAATGTTCTAATAAAATTAGCCAACATGTTGCAACATGTTTCAGCTACAACCACAGACCCAAACCCTCACACCACTACCAAAAAAAACCCCACACCAACCCACACACCCAACCCACCACACATCACCCTCCCCCAATATCCAATTAACGTCACCCAAACATCTCGACACACTAAAACGTGCTAATAAAATAAAACGTGCTCATTAAATTCACAAAAACAAACATTTTTAACAAATTATGGGGTTTGTTGGAAGGTGGAGTAGAACCCGCTTTGTTTACCTACTGCGATGCAATCAATATCAAGCAATCACTTAAAAGATACTATGGTTCAGAGTTTTAATTCACTCACTTCATATGTAATTTTACTTATGAGCAACTACGAAAACATACAACGGCAACTCTTAGACGTAATCTTAGACATCCATCATGCTCGAATCAATCCACAGTTATTAACACCAAACCAGCTGCAAAAACAAGTGTTAATGATTCAAGGTCACATACCAACAACTTTAACACTACCAGCTGATGATACTTTGGGAATTTATAGATCAATGAAAGTGACTGCAAGAGTGACAGACGACGCCATAATAGTCATGGTTAAAGTACCACTTCCAAATAATGAGCACTTCCAACTTTTTAATGTAATACCAGTGCCGGTTATAAAGGGAGAAACAGTCTACGAGCTGCAAACAACCTCAAAATATTTATCGGTAACTCTTTTAAGAGATAAATTTTATCCAATTACAGAAGAGCAACTTACACACTGTGAGCAACCTAAGCAGTCTTTATTCGTGTGCAGCTATGTACATCCTACATACAACAGTCAATCTATGTTGAGCGCTTGCGAGCTAGCATTTTTAAATCATCAAGATTATTGAACAAAGTGTAAAGTTCAGAAGATTCAAACACCTAAGCATTGGATTCAACTATCAACATATAATAAATGGGTATATAATCTACCAAATGAAAAGAAAGTAAATATAATATGTGAAAAAACAGTGAATACTGTATCAATTTCTGGAAGTGGTGTTATTCATTTACGTCCACCCTGTTTGATGAAAACTGAATCAATGACACTTAATACACAATTAACAGTACATACTAGAACACAAAATTCGTTCATTCCGTCAGTAAAAGTGGCGAATTGGATAATGACAAAGACAACAGATCGTCAAAAAGATTATAATTTAACATCATTACATGATTATTCTTTAAATATTTCAGAAATTCAATCAGCTATAAATCGACAAAAAGAAAATGAAATATTACCAAAGTCAACGCTTAGCTCCCATGGTATACATCATTATAGCGTAACATATGCATTTATGCTATTAGTAATCATTTGTGGAATTGCAATTTGGTGGAGACAAAATAAACAATCATATACACCTCGTCCAAAACCTAGAAACTTGCATCGAAAGGAGAATGTGGATAACAACATTGATTTTATTGTGGAATTAGATGAGATACCAAAATAATAATTTATATTTTTAAATTTAATTTGTACGTTAGTTTATAATAATGTCTTAATTTTTGAATATTAATTAACTGATAATTTTTGATAATTTTTTGACAAATTCATAATTTTGTATAATGCATGTTTAATGATTGTTTTTTACTTACAGTAACGTTTTATGATTAAATTTTTATTATATAGTTTTTATCATGACTATCAAATGTAAAGATTAAGTTTTGGATTGGTAATGATTAATTTTAATTTATATTGAATTTTGGAAAATGTATTTTGTTTTTGTATTATGAATCAATTTTGCCCTCGGGAGAATGTTAAATAAGCTGATTAATTAAATAATAATTTTTAAATTATAATATATTTTTGTTCCCACAAAATATATTATATACTTATATAATTCTTAAGTATTCAATTACAATTTTCTATGAGACAATTTTATTTATTGTATTCACACACAATCAGCTTATTTAGCATATTATTAATTTTAAGTTTTATCATATTATAATAATTTTAAGTATTTTATAATTATATTTTTAAATAATAAATCAGTTCATTCTTGTAACTCGTTTTGGTCAGTCGTTTATATTTATACAGAACCGAAAGAAAAAGACTGTGTGAATGAAATGCTTCAACTTCAAAATTCACACTCTGCAGTTTGCCAACTAATTCCTGTTGTGATACATCAAGAAATGATTGAAGAAATATCAGCTTCATATTATATTGCAGTCTTTCCAAAAGAAACAAAATTAAAATTAACTTGTACAAAAACAGATTTAACTACTCTTCAAGGATCTTATTTGATTGAGTTACCTATTAATTGCAGTTTTCAAACACCTAATAATTTTTACATAAGCAAAGAAGAAACTATCATTGGACAGCCTCTCCTTTTACCATCAATAAAAACATTTAAAGCTCCTTTAGATCAAGATCAGCAACTAGAACTTCACGACATATCATTAAAACAAATACACAAACTTCAAAAGGAACAACAATTTATTCGCAGTACACTATTAAAAAACATTCCAACTTATTCATATTACGCATGGATCATCCCAACTAGTGGCCTTTTAATAACTATATTTATTATTGACTATCTATTTATGCAAAACAACACAATTCAAAATTAAGAAAACGTCATCAAAAGAAAAACCTAAACCTGCACATAGGACGAAAACAGAACAATATCACACTTATCCAACCGAAGATGAAGATGAGTAAATCAATCAGTCCCATGGGACTTCTCTTAGGATGGAGGAGTTATATCATGATATACATATTGTCATACATTTATTATAATAATTATTTTCCCACACTGAATAATTGCAATTTATGTATTTTTGATAATAATAATTTTTTCACACAAAATATAAAATATTTTAGTTTATATAAATAGTTCAAATTACTATTAAAGTAAAATTAAAAAGCTCTAAGAATAATTTCAATTTATGTATTTTTGATAATAATAATTTTCACACAAAACATAAAATATTTTAGTTTATATAAATAGCTCAAATTAAAATTAAAGTAAAATTAAATTAAATGTATAATCATATATTAATCATATTACAATTAAAAACATATTATTAGAAAATTAATATTATTAGAAAATATAAATTTATTAAATCAGTCTGATTTGAAAGTTTGAATAAATAAGATCTAAAAAAGAGACACGTTTTTATTTTTATTTTACATCATACATAACTTAACTCGCACCCTGTATATATATTTATAATATACATATATATATATAAAAGTTGAATATATAAATATATTTATATATATATATATATATATAAATATATTTATATATATATATATATATATATATATATATATATATATATATATATATATGTATATATATCAGTGGCGAAGCTAATGGTTTTATATCGGGTGTTCAGTTCAATAAATACAAAAAAGTAGGGACAGTGGGGTGTAGATAATAGGGAACCACTTAATCTGCTGGCCCTAAATTTTATAAGCACAAACTAGATTACAAAACTAATGTTAGTAAAAAAAATCAAAATAGATAATAATTTACTATATGTTCTAGCTAGAACATATGAAAATCGGAAATTTTATTATTAAACTACTGACCTCTACCTAGCTAGGATGGTACATAATCATAAAACCAACTAATTTCATCGAAATCTGTGATATAAATTATTTTGTCATTTTTCATAAAAACAAAAACATAATCCTGATTGCTCTCGACATAAACGAGAAATTCTAAAATGTACCCACTAAAAGAATCGTTATCATCTTGTGCGAACATTAGGATGAAGTTGAAATGAACCTGTGAGCCAAATTTCATTAAAATCTGTATTTACAAACTCGCAACCGCAACAACGGAACAAAAATTTCTCAATTTTTCTTATATTATTTTTGTAACGTTCATTTAAAATTATAAGCAAGTAACAAAATATATTGCAACCCTAACAAAAAAATAATTCCTTATATTATTTGCCACCGCAACAACGAACCAATATTTGTTAATTTTGCTTATATTATTTTTCCAATGTTCATTTAAAATTATGAACATCAACAAGAATATACATATACCTACAAAAAAAAAATTCTTCTAACTTTAAATTCGCAATAGTAACGAACCAACATTTCCAAATTTTTCTTATAGTATTTTTCAAACGTTCATTTAAAATTATGAACGCAACAGTAATATGTTTATCGCAATGCCAACAAAAAAAATAGTTTTCTTATAACATTAAATTCGCAATATTAACCACGAACCAGCAACAATTTTTCTTATACCTAACCATGCCTATAATAAGTATAATATAATATTTTTCAAATGTTCATTAAAAATTATGAACCAAGCTTTTGTTAGATAATTTCGTATTCTCAGAGAATATTTTTGAAAAATTGAGAAATTATTATGAGTTCTATATCTATAGTGTTCAGTTTAAAATATGAACCAACGAAGCAATTATTTATATTTATATATAAGTAGGAGGGAAGAATAGGATATAAAAGAATGGAAGAGAATATTTCTCTATATGCATATGCATATTCAAAACTATTTGTGAATATTTGGCCTACTATATAATTTTTTTTAATATATTGTTACGCGGCTATCTTATTTTATAATTGTTAAAATCTAAAAAGAAACAAAAAAATATATAATTCCTAAAAATAAAAAGTAAGAAAAATAAATAATTATTTAATAATATAAAAATAATAATAATGAATAAATAATACTTCATGCTACAAAATGGACGTCCGACAACTTGACTTTTGACTTTTGACATGGAGGAAGAAGACGGAAGTTCAAAGTTGCCAGAGCTTAAATAAAGTACATAATTTAGTACTGAGTGGCCAACGCATGCTCCAATGCAATCTAGATTTTTACGCGTAAATTGGTATGGTAGTAAGGTGCCATAAGAAAATTATTAATTAGGAAGCACTAAAAATTTAAAAATATCGAAAAAAAAACGACTTCCTTCTTTTTGATTCCAGAAGCTTTGGTGAAAAGACGTAAAAAAAAAAAAAAAAGACATTTTAAATTATTTTTGGTGTGTAAATACTTATTGAAATTAAATTTTTTTTTAAAAAAAAAAGGAGTTATTAGTACGGATTAATCTAAATATACAGATAAAACAGAAGTTATTTTTTTGCATTTAAATTTAAAAAGGCAAATCATACACAGAAAAGTTACTGTAGTAACCTCCGAATAACCCCTAAAAGAAAATTTAGGAATTAGGTACACGTGAATTTGATAGGTAAAATTTTCGAGTTTTTTTATATAAAATAGCTTACTAATTTAGAAATTTTTAGTTATTAGCCATATATGAAGAAATATATATAAAAATCAAGAAGAAGTATATGAAAAGCAAAAATAGATATAATAATCAAGATTCTAAGAAGAAAATTGTAGTTTTTTTATAATATATATATATATATAAAAAAATATTTATAGATTTTGTGAAGTATATTTCACAATAATTAAATTATCGAAGAAATTGTAGATAAATTATATTTTATTTTTATATATATATAAAAAAAAAAAAAAAAAAAATCATATTATAATTGAAATAATACGTTGTTTTACGTAATTATTAAAAATAATAGAAATTGTAGTAACTGAAATTAAGTTTTTGAATTTTCAAAAGTAAAATTTTATTTTTTTATATCAGAATTAAATATTTTTTAAAAAAAAAAAAAGAAAAAAAAAAAAAAATATATCTAAAAAAAAAAGAAAAGAAAATAGAATTAAATAATTTTAATAGAATTGTAAAAATATATACAAAAAAAATATTTAGATTAGATTTCAGCAATCAGAAGTAATCAGCAGTCACTGTTTGTACAACCAGAACGACGCAGGATTATTTCGTGAGTACATTTTCTTTTAAATTTATATACGTATTACAATTCTATTAAACATAATTTAAATTATAAATTTATAAAAAAAAAAAAATATATTAAACTATTAAAAGTAAATATATTAAATATATATATTAAAACAAAAAAGAAAAGAAAACATATATATACAAATTCAAAGATATTTTGTAATATAAAAATCCTTATAAATTATAAATTAAAATTTATATTCAAATTAAAAATTATTTGTTGTAAAACAATATTAAATTAAAAATTATTTGTTGTAAAACAATAATAAATTAAAAATCAGTTGTTGGAAAACAATATTAAATAAAATAAAAATTAAAAATATTAAAATAAAATTTAGTTGTTCTATCTAAACAACATTAAAATATAAATTAAAAATATTTAAAGTAAAATTCAGTTGTAATAAACAACATTAAAATAAAAATTAAATATATTAAAATAAAATTTAGTTGTTCTATCTAAACAACATTAAAATATAAATTAAAAATATTTAAAGTAAAATTCAGTTGTAATAAACAACATTAAAATAAAAATTAAAAATATTAAAATAAAATTTAGTTGTTCTAAACAACATTAAAATAAAAATTAAAAATATTAAAATAAAATTTAGTTGTAATAAACAACATTAAAATAAAAATTAAATATATTAAAATAAAATTTAGTTGTTTTAAACAACATTAAAATAAATATTAATTTGTTGAATACAAAACATAAAATTAAATCTATTATAATGAAATTATATAAATAGGAAAAAAAATATATAGATGTTTTTTTTAATATTAAATAAATGATTTATTATATTGCATATTTATATATATTTTGATTTATTTTGATAAAATGATGTGGTGGTAAACAAAACATTTTCGGTGGTGAACTCTTTTCATGATTTCCCACAAGAAACATGGCGAAATGATCAATACGAGTAATTGTTTTTAAATTCTGTTTTCGTAGTACGAAAGGGACAACATATAAACGGCAGATGTGTTGTCAAGGCGTTTGTGTTGAATCAAGCACAAATAGGGGTGGGTAATGTCAAAAGCTCGAAACATCTGATAGCTTAAAATTATTTCGTTGATGTTCAAAATAATGAAATGCCTACTTGTATTTTTATTTATGTTAATTTTTTTGTAAATATAACATGAAATTGCAATAGGAACCGATTTCAAATAGTAGTATCTCGGATGATTAACCTCAAATTTCAATTTTATTTTATTTTTGTAGTATTTTTTTATTTTTATTTTTGTTTCCTCTGACATGCAAAAATAATAGTTACGAATCGTACTCATCTAGCAACAAAAACCCCCCCAAACCGACGAGCTAAGCTGTGCTTATGCCAGGCATGTCAACTGGTTGCGATGTGGGTACAACAAGCGCTTGATTAAAGCGAGTTCGGTTATCGCTTTATTTGTCAAGTGGTTCAGCTAGAACCAACTGAACGCTGTCATTATTGTCAGTCTTGTGTTTTGTTGTGTTTCGTAGGTTAAAGCGAAAATGCACAATGTAGTAGGTAACAATATTCACAAATAGTTTTGAATATGAATATGCATATAGAGAAATATTCTCCTCCATTCATTTATATCCTATCCTTCCTTCCTACTTATATATAAATATAAATAATTTCTTCGTTGGTTCATATTTTAAACTGAACACTATATAACTCATAATAATCTCTCAATTTTTCAAAAATATTCTCTGAGAATACGAAATTATCTAACAAAACCTTGGTTTATAATTTTTAATGAACATTTGAAAAATATTATATTATACTTATTATAGGCATGGTTAGGTATAAGAAAAATTGCTGTTTGTTCGTTGTTACAGATAATACTTTTTTGTTGGTGTTGTACGGTAGAAAAATATTATATGAAAAATTGCTGTTATAGTAGAATTAAAAATTATATAAAAAATAAAAATTTAGTAGAATTAAAAATTTTGTATATGTTTTTTTTTTAATTTGCAATATTTTTTTTAAGTTTCTATAAATAGGTTTGGGTGTTCAGTGAACACCTTGAACAGTACTACACTTCGCGCTTGATATATATATATATAAATAACAGATATGCAAACACTTAAAGTAAAAAGTACTCAAGATCAAAAATCTGTAGAACGGGAAGCATTAAATGTAGATTTTTTGGATGAAGAAGCATCTACCCTGTCCAGCTAACAAAATGAGAAAATATGGTTTTTACAAGAAATGTGTTTGTAAAACCACCTCAAATAACGACAATGTATATACGCCTATTTCTAATGTGCATATTATTGAACAGCCTAGTAGATCAAATACTGATAAGAAATCATGTAAAATATACATATATCTTCCAAACAATTTTTTTATGGAGGGTCGCTGATGACTGTAGATAATGCAAATAATATGATGCGATTTGAAGGTTCCAGTAGTATATCATCTGCTGACTACTTTCAGAATGATACAAAACAAAGAATTGGCCAGATATGTAATACAAATATAATATTCTTTAAACATAATCCAATTTATTTATTTAAAAAACTTATATGTTTAACGTTAGTATGTATCATGATATGGATGATGTGAATGAAAGTGTGCGCCAAGGAGTAACCAAGGTAGCAGGAAGTTTAAGTACATTAGTTAATGATGTTTTGCCTTCTTTTCAAGAAAAATATGGTTATTAATAACAATATATAAATTTGATATATTGTGTAAATGGATAATATATTTTATATAGTTTAATGTTTTTTGTTTTTTATTTTTATTTAAGTATATTTATTAATAATATAGTTAAAACTCTAGTTATATAGCTTATGAAAACCATAAAATCTATTCACATTCTTAAAAATAATTGGATATTTTCCAGCTTAATAAATATTTTCACTTAACAAATAAAATAAATTTTATTAATCGAATCTCTATAGCTAACAAATTAAAACATCTAACAACGGGTTTGTATTTATCTCTAGTGCTGAGATTTTTGAAAGAGAATGCAAAACTCGAATTATTATGAGACGTTATTGAAATGTCAATTACTATTTAAACATTTATTATATTTTTGCAAAAATTACAAAATAAATAGAAAATATATATCTTTTATCTCCTACAAGTGTAAATTATTCACAAAGTCGTATGAAAGATACTTCAAAACCTCAGGAGGAGAAAATATAGAAAACAGAAAATATGTAGAGGTTTATGCGAAGTTTACTGAGTTAAAGTAGCGACATTTGGTCACGCTGATTGTCATAAATGTTATATACGTATAATAATAATAATAAACTGTTCTATTTATTTATTTTCTAAATTTTTTACAAAATATTACAACTTGACATAATGCTGTCTGTTGGAAAAGTTTCTCGGCTAATTGATACACTCACTAATTATTATTTAAACTAACAAGTAAAACTAATTTTAAGTATTTAATATTATGAGTTAAACTCATCCACCAATTCCCTCCTATACCAAAAAGCATCCTTGATATATTTATGAAGAGTACTCTAGTTAGTTTCTTTTTTGCCGTCGACTATATTAATGACTTCATTTTCTTTCAGTACTATTCTTTGGAAGTCCTTTTTTCCAACGGAGCTTAAAACTAGAAATTTATCTATAAAATGAGTAACATTTTCCTCCTCCTGTAATTGCAAAGTGTACAATTTCTACGATTAATTTCTCTAGTCCAGTACGCATTAAGCCACAACAATCCTGCTCTCGCCTCAAAGGTCCATGCTATTAAACTGATATTATTCACATAATTGAAATACGTATTAGCAGCTATAAAGTGATTTAATTTTCTATAAACGCCATGCGATCTTATTAGCGCATCTTGCAGGATTTTTTTGTATTTAGATATTCGATTGATTTCTCTAAGTTTATTTTCCAAACATCTTCGTGCAGAGGCAACTCTTACCAATTAAATCCAATATTCTCTGCTATGATATTCCAATCTTTGAACCATTATAATTTTGTCTGCATAAGTTGTTTTGATAATATGTGTGGCATCCGGCATCCGGTTTACATAATATCTAAATAAAGTTTTATATATAGATCTTTATCGGGTCGGTTGTGTTTGTGCTTTGTGTTTTTAACTAATTAATTTATTTAATTTGCATGTTATTGATTTATTTTAATTTAATCTAAATAATTTGTTTTATTGATTGATATTTATATATTTTAATTTTTGGCTAATTTTAATTAATTTAAAAGAAATTAATATTTAATATTGTGTTTTTTTTGTTGTTGAAAAATAACATAAATCAGAAATCAAAAATCAAATAAAAAAAAAAAAAAAATCTTAAAAAAAAAAAACTTATTGTTTCTAGTGACGTAGTGTTACGGCTTTGTTTTTACTCGATATTAATTTCTCAAGAGAATTTAATTTATTTTGTTCTGTTTTGTTGTTGTTTTTGGTCTGATATTACTAATTTTAATATCATATGGTCGTATTTGTCTCAAAATTGTGAGTACTATTTAAAATTTTATTATTGCTGTGCTTTTTATTTTTTCTTGATTCAAAGTCAAATTTCCGAAATTATTCGTTCTTTTGACCGACTGACTGCCATTTGACCTAATTTATAATATTTTTAATTTTAATTTATTCAAACATAATAATAATTTTAATTTTATAATTTTTAAGTAAATATTTGTAATATGGAATCGGTTATTTGTTGTATTTGTAATACCGCCATTGATACTTCTAAGTTAGTTAAATTCAGAGGCGATTGTTTCAAAAACTTTATTTGCGTAAATTGTAAATCCACAAATTTTTGTGGACTTATACAAAAAAATAATGTTTTAATGGAAGATTTTTCTGCTAATTTAGCCTCTATCAAGAGTATCGTTGAAAATAATTGTGAATTTTCATATAACTTCCAACGAAAATTTGATTTGCTTCAGAAGCACGTTACAGATTTGAGTGGTGAGGTGGAAAATATTAGTAATAATATTAACTCTAATACTCAGATTATGAACCGTGTTTTATTCGGTAATGAAAATAATTTTCCGAAGATTCTCAAATTGTTTTCAATACTTGAAAACATAGATTTATCATTTATTGATAATTTTAAAGATAAATTAGACTTGATCCAACGTGAAATTTTTACCAACTCTCAAAATTATTCGCTGGCTCGTGACTATATTAATATTAATACTGCCAAACTCAATAACTTTCAAAAAGTAGTTGATGCAAACATTGAGTCGATATTGAAATCTGTCAGTAAACTCTCTACTGATTTCAATAATGCCAATTCAGCGCATAATACACATTTTGATGAAATTATAATTAATTTCGATCGCGTCGAAACTGAATTGACATCAACAAATGAAATCGTTAGCGAACTTTTGGCCAAGTCAATTATTTATCATCAACCTGATCGATCATTAACTACTGAGCAATTGGATGTTCAATTGCCATCTGATACGTCGAGTATGTTATTCCTAATAACTCTGTTAATAACAACTAAATGGATGAGTTATCATCCTCAGAACAGATTGTTAATAACATCGCTACCGCTCAGCAGATATTTCGAATGTTACAAGAAGTAATTTAAGTGTAATTGATGCTAATAATAATAATAGTGTAGTCAATGGTAAGGGAAATATACCCACCGGTAAAGTAAAAAAGGCGGGGAAAAAAATTAGAAAATCTAGAACTACAAAAAATAATAATATTAATAAAACGAAAACTTATAATTATAATACTACTAATTCGAATATTGCAGCTGATACTATTAGTATTACTAATTCTAATAACAATAGTGCATTTATTATTAATTCTAACAATAACACTATTTGTCCATCCTCATTAGATTCCTCATTAGTGTCTTTAGAACCATTATCACCTCCTCATACTTTACGTGTTGTTTCGCGTCCAAAAATTATTTTTAGTTCACGGTTCCACCCAGAAACTACGCCTGAAGCTGTTCTAACATTTATAAAAAGTAGTTTTATGAATTTTAATATAGATCATATTAAATGCCATAAAATTAGTAAACAAGATGCTCATGTTGCGTCGTTTAAGATAACCGTTCCTGTAGAATACTTTTCCGTGCTATTGAAATCTGAATTTACATCATCTATATTTATTAAGGAATTTACATCATCTCGAACACCTGGTTCTATAATTCATTTAAATTCACCGGTTTCGGCGCCAAAAAACTAAAATGCTTGTCCCTTTATTATCAAAATGTAAGGGGACTACGAACTAAAGCGGCTGAAGTTTTTTTAAAATCGCAAATGCTTCCTTTCGACATTTTCGCTTTAACTGAAACTAATTTAACTGATTCCTTCCGCGACAATGAACTTTTTACTTCAGACTTTAACGTCTTTCGGAAAGATGGGTTTAATTTTTCAGGGCGTGGGGTTCTTATTGCGGTCCGCTCTAATCTTGATGCTTCCTTCTTCAAAATTCCCAATACTACTAATGTTGAATTATTATGTGTTAGAATTTCTGTTGGTCGTCGTAGTATTTATGTTTTAAATTGTTATATTCATCCTGTTAGTCCCATTGAATGTTACCAACTTTTCTTAAATCCTGTGGATTTTTTGCATTGTACTATGGATGATTGCGATGATCTATTGATTGTTGGTGATTTTAATTTTCCTAGACTGGTTTGGGTTGAATCGGATGATGAATCATATTACGTTGCATCTAATGCAACTTCTTTAGTTGAAACATCATTTATTGATAATTTATCTGATTGTAGCCTTTTCCAGGTTAGTAATGTTAAAAATAGTTTAAATCGTCAACTCGATCTGGTTTTTACAACTGATGTACAAAACTGTATTGTTATAGAAAGTACTCAATGTCTGTCTGTTATGGATTACCTACCATCCTCCACTTTCTTTAACTTTTGCTTAGTAATAATAGTAATAATAATAATAATAATGGTAATCCTTATCGTTTCAATTTTCGTAAAACTGATTTTGATAAATTAAATTTTTTACTTAGTAATGTCAATTTTGATATAATTTTTAATTCTAATGATAACGTTGATTTAATGATTTCCAATTTTTATGCTTTAATCTTTGAGTGCATAGAACTATCAGTTCCAATTTACATCCAAAAAAACTTTATTTCTTCGCCTCCATGGTACAATAATGAACTTCGCTCATTACGAAATAATAGGAATAAATTATGGCGTAAGTTTCTAACAACTAGGTCGGACTGTGTTTTTTCGGAATATGTTAACGTATCTAACAAATTTTCCGTGTTGGCTAAAGATCTATATGATTATTATATAAGTCAAATGCCTTGCTCAGCCTCTCACAACAATTTTCAATAAATCTATGTCAGTGGGGATATTTCCAAGTTTTTGGAAGGATTCTTTTATTATCCCCGTACATAAAAAGGGCTGTAAAGCTGAAATTAATAACTATAGGCTAATAGCCAAGCTATCCTGCGTTCCTAAACTTTTTGAGAGTATTGTTTATGATACCTTCTTCTTTCACTGTAAATCCCTGATTTCACCTAAACAACACGGGTTTTTGAAGGGCAGATCGACGACCACTAATTTAACGGAATTCGTGTCTAACAGTCTTAATGCAATGGAAGTTGGTCATGACATCGATGCTATCACTACTGACTTTAGTAAAGCTTTTGACAAACTTTCGCATGAGATTATTCTGTTCAAATTTCAAGCGCTTG
This sequence comes from Rhamphomyia laevipes, assembly GCA_963920725.1. Classification (NCBI taxonomy): domain Eukaryota; kingdom Metazoa; phylum Arthropoda; class Insecta; order Diptera; family Empididae; genus Rhamphomyia; species Rhamphomyia laevipes. The sequence continues at coordinate 76,211,897 of OY987255.1, read as the reverse complement.
GGTTTCCACCTTTTTTTTTGCTTTGGTTAGAATCATATTTAATAAATCGTCAATATAGGGAACTTTTTCGGTCAGCTACTTTGATGCCATTTACGGCTAAGTCTGGAGTGCCTCAGGGCAGCCACCTTGGTCCACTTATTTTTATTTTATCCATAAACGATGTTACTTTAATTATAAAAAAGTCGGAATCTAATATTTATGCGGATGATATGAAAATTTCTAAAATAATTTCATCTCCCTCAGATAGTATTGTCTTTCAGGAGGATTTAAATAAATTTTCAATTTGGTGTCAGAAGAACCATCTGGAGCTTAATGTTAACAAATGCCAAGGTATTACGTTTTCCCGTAAACGCATTCGCCATCCACCTCGTGATTATTATCTTAATGGTGCGCTTGTTCCAAGAGTCACGGCTATTCGTAACTTAGGAATTCTCTATGACAGTGACTTAAACTTCCACTCCCATTTCGATAATATAGTTAGTAGGGCTAACTCTAGGCTTGGCTTTGTTAAACGGTGGTCTAAGGAGTTTTCTGACCCTTACGTTACTAGGGCTCTTTATTTGACTTTTGTTAGGCCGATACTGGAATACGCTAGTCAAGTTTGGTCACCATATCAACTGGTACACATTCAAAGAATTGAGGCGGTCCAACGTAGATTTGTAAGGTTTGCTCTTCGTGGGCTTCCTTGGGTGGACACTTTCAACTTACCTCCTTATGTAGACTGTCTCAAACTTATAGATTTACAAACGCCTCAAAGGCGTCGGCAAATAGCTGCTATCGTGTTTGTGCACCAAGTAATTGCTGGTGCTATTGATTCTCCATTTCTCTTAGAACGGATGAATCTTTATATTAATTTTCGCTCGCTTAGATCTGTGTCGCTTTTTAAAATACAATTTCATAGCACAGAGTATGGGAAAAATGAACCCATTTCGAGAATGTTACGCGAAGTTAATAATTGTGCCGGGAAATTTGACTTTAATTACAGCAAACTTCAGCTTAAAAGGAGCTTAAGCCAATGAGTTTTTTTATGTACTTGTCTTATATGTATATTTATTTATTGGATCAACTAAATTCTAGTTATAAAAAAAAAATATATATTTATATAATACATCATATATCAAATTGAGTAGTAAAAACTATCTTTAAACATTTTAGATTTGAAACTATAAGAATTTAAAATTAAGTATTTATCATTATAAATTTTAAACATACGCGACAAAGAACAAAAAGCACCATAATTTGAAAAATGATTTTTAATCATTAGTGGTTGAAAAACACGTACAGAACGTGACGGAATTCTGAATTTAACCTTGGACAGTAAGATACATGAATCTATCTCGCCGACTAGCAATTTATGCCCAAAACTAAAAGACAAATAGTCGCGTCTTTTCTCTAATGATGGCAAATCTATGAGGCGTAGTCTCTCAATATAAGGTGGAAGATTGAAATGATCGCTCCAGTTTAGATTTCTAAGAGCAAATCGAAGGAATCTCTTTTGCACACCTTCTATGCGATTTTTATGAACTTCATAATATGGACTCCAGACTTGACATGCATATTCTAATATTGGACGGACAAAAGATATAAAAAGAAGTTTAATTACATATGGATCATACAATTCACGAGACTGACGTTTTACAAATCCCAACAAAGAATTAGCTTTTTTCAATATAATATTAATATGTTCTACAAAAGTCAGTTTTGTATCAAGACATACGCCTAAGTCATTTGAAGAACTTGTCCTTTTTAAAATTGTATCATTTAGTTTATAAGTAAATTTTTCAAACTGTAACTTACGTGTAAAAGTCATTACAAAGCATTTATCAATGTTTAAAATTAGGTGATTAATTTTACACCAGTAATATAAGTTATCTAAATCTGATTATAAATCAATACAATCCGAAATCGATTTGATAGCTTTGAAAATCTTTACATCATCCGCATAGATTAAAATATTTGATTTTTTAATCACACTTGATAGATCATTTACAAAAAGTATAAATAACAGTGGGCCAAGGTGGCTACCTTGAGGAACACCACTATAAACATTAAAACTTTCTGAGATGATATTATTAAAAATAATTTTATATGATCTACCAGTGAGGTATGATTGTAACCACATTATAAAATTTTCATTGAAGCCTATTTTTTTTTAACTTCATTAAAAGTATTTCATGAGAAAGTTTGTCAAAAGCCTTACTGAAATCAGTAAATATACAATCGACATTAAGGCGTTTCTCAAAACTTTCAACTCCAAAATTAACAAATTCCATTAAATTTGTAGTGGTGGACCTCCCTTTCATAAAGCCATGTTGCTCTATTGTGATCACAGATTTAACATGAAAAGAAAGACAGTTTGTCACCATAGCCTCAAATAACTTAGGAATAGAGGACAGTCTAGCAACAGGACGATAGTTGGAAATATTACTTTTAGGTCCTTTTTTATGAAGTGGAATAATAAAAGATGATTTCCAAATAGATGGAAAATAATTATTTGACATAGAACATTTAAACAAATACTCAAGTGGCTTACATAGATTACGTCCACATCTTTTTAAAATAACAGATGGTACCCCATCAGGACCACAGGTATAAGTTTCAGATAAACCACCTATCTCTTTCATAATAGAATCCTCAGATAAATTAAAATTTAAATTAGATAGATGTGAAAATGATTGAATAATTTCGACAAGACTATCAGGATCAGCACACTTTGAAAGAGAAATATCATTAGCATCACAGAAAGAATTCTTAAAAAAATCAACAAACAAATTACTAATAATAATAGGATCAGTAGATGATATATCGTTATAACAGAGAGAAGACGGATAACCCATAGATTTGCGCTTTTGATTAATAAATTGCCAAAAATCCTTAGGATTTAATTTTAATTTATTCTGTATATCAGATAGATAATTCATATATTTTCTATTAACTTCGTGATCAAATTTGTCTCGGCAAGCAATATAAGAATCGTAGTCATTAGCTACATTTGAACCACAAAATTTTTTCCATTTATTATTACGTAAATTACGCAATTTTTTTAACTCATTATCATACCATGGTGGTGATTGTTCAGAGTCGGAAAAGCAAGTAATAGGAACATGTTTTAAAAATAGATTAAATAAAATATTATAAAATTTAAACAAACATTTATCTAAGTTATCACAATTATATATATCAGACCAATTTGTATTTTCTAAATCAGAATTCAATTTAATAAAATTAGTTTTTTTGAAATTAAATTTAAAATTATTAGAATATACAAAACTTGCTGGTTTGTCAATATTTAATGATATTTCGAGAGCAGGATGATGTGATTCTTCCGGAACAATCGGGTTATCAGATCGGATAACTGACAAATCATAATTATTTGACGAAAATACTAAATCCAGTAAACGACCATTATCATTTAAGATATCATTATGCTGCTCTAGATTTAATGCAGAAAATTGGTCTATAATACCAGCATCGACAGTAGCATTACATATAGGAATTAACATATTATCAACTTGAGATTTAATCCAATTAATTTTTGGTAGATTGAAGTCACCAACACAAACAATTTCATCATATTCTTTTGATATTGATGATAAATATTCTAAACATTTGAAGTAATTGTTATATACTTCAGCTGAAGTATTAGGTGGAATATATACGTTAACTAAGAATAGCGACGATCTACACATAGACAATTGTACACACATAATTTCTAGATTTTGATATTCTGGAAAGATAATTAACGTACAATTAAAATTAGAACGAACAGCTATCAAAATTCCTCCACCAACTGTATCAATATCGCTATTACAATGACGATCTCTTCTGAATACTTGAAACGAAGAGTGAAATAACTCTGAGTCCAAAATTTTTGAATTTAACGATGTTTCAGTAAGAGCTATAACATCGTATTTTGAATTAAATGTATTGAAGTAAACCTTATCGGTCTTTGTCCTTAACCCATGTACATTTTGGTATATTATGTTAATACCAATTTTTAATGATTGCGTCTCAGTAGAGTTGTCCTTATTTTTTGAAAAGAATTTCGTTGTTTGTGGTCATTAAATATGTGTTATATGTATATCTATATTATACGTTTACTTAATTAGTAAGTATTTATATGTTATTTTTATGTTTAAAATAAAAATAAATATATAGTATTTGACGATTTCGATTTTCATGAATTTCGATTTTTATAACAAACTGCTATTTGCAATTCGCATGATTTTTTATTACATTTAATTTATAATTTTTAAAGCCTCAAATTAATGGGTGACAGCGGAGGGAAGTAGTAGCGTTCTTTCTAGATCGATGAAGCCTGAAGCTAGTGGTAACCTCTTTAATTTGTTTGTTTTATATATATTTAATATTTATTTTGACGAATGGTTTTTTCATGATTTTTGATTACTTCAAACTGCTAATTGCAAACTAGCACGCTTTTTATTTTTTATTTTATATTTTTATTTTAAATTTTTAAGCCTCAAATTAGCAGGTGACAGTGGAGGGAAGCAGTAGCGTTCTTTACAGAATTGCGAAGCCTAAAGCTAGTGGTAACTTGTTAATTTGGTTGGTTGTTGACGCTGGTACGTGATTTCAATTCTTCCTTAGCGAATTATTTTTATTTTTATTTTATTTTATTTATTTTACTTATAGTTTTAGAACTACTTTAGTTCTAACAATTTTAGTTTTTTAATTTTTTAATGATTTGAATTAGCAGGTGACGACATAGGGAAGTAGTAGCTTTTTTCAGAATTGTGAAGCCCTATGTAAGTGGTTAAATCAAAATATTAGCTTGTTAAATCAAATATTAATGTTTTGTTTGCTTTAATTTTTTATATATTTTATTTATTTTTATTTTATTTATTTAACTGCTTGTATTAAGCAGTAAGTGTCTAATCTAGTAATATCTGTTTTGTTTTCGGTGGTGGAAACATCAGAGCTTAATCCATTGCGGATAGTAAATTATTTCTCAGCCTGTGAGAAAGTGCAAGAAATCAAGCTTAAGGATAAAAAGATAATCTCTTTCTATATATATGTTTCTCTTTAACATAACATACTAACATTATCTCTCCTTATGCTTGTTTTCGCTGATCCAAACAAATTATCGGTCACTTTTTCGGGCCCCATTTTCTTGGTAACGAGAAGATGGAGCTTGGTTTTGAGATTGATGAGGATTAGATACTCGATTACTAATATATATTCTATATGCAACTTCACTGTTTATAGATGTAGGTCAGGTACTCCAGTTTCACAACTTAATATGTAATTTGGACTAATGTTAGTAATACCAAATATTCTTTTTATAAAATATCTTTGTAATTTATCCACCTCCTTGAAATTCGAAAAACCCCAAACTGGAGCTGTATAACTGAAGATCGATCCCATTACCGCATTGAATACTTTAAACCTTGATGACAACATAACTTCCTTATTTCCTGTGAAATATTTCCATGTACTATAGTATTTAATCAAAAATTATTTTTTGCTTTAACTTCTCTTTCTTTAATTTGCTCTATCATTGATACATAGTTTTTGGAGTCATAATTAAACCCAGATATTTATATTTTTTAATTATTTCTATCTCTGAACTGTTATAAGTCCATTTTCTCTTTTAGCACCATTACTTAATATCATTATTTTTGTATTTTCTAGATTTATATTAAAATTCCAAATTTTACAATAATTTTCGAACTTGTTTATCATGTTTTGGAGTACATTCACATCTTCTTCCAGAAATATAATATCGTCAGCTTTTTTATCTGTATTTTAGAAATTATGGTAAAACACGAACACAAATATTTTCCAGAAAAAATGCCCACCATCCCCATACAGCATCTATATTATTTGAATATAAAGTTTTTCACAGTGTTGAATCTACAAAGAAACCATATACATACTTTTTAATTTTAATTATGCTCGATAAGTTATATATGTTATATTATTAATTATATTTACAGTATTTTAAATATTTTACTTTATTAAATTTTAAATACTTTATTTATTCTAACAAATCTTGTTGACAATATGATACAAATATATAATTTCTACTAAAGCATCAGCTTTTTATTCGAAATGTATTACTTGTTGTATATTGATCAACTGACGAACTAATCATCAATTTTAGTTTAATTTATATGATTTGAATTACATTATTTCAATAATAATTGATTTTGAAATAAGTTCTTTCACCTTTATTATTAAATAAAACATGCTTATTTAGCAAAATTAATTTAATAGTTATTAATTAAAGATAAATTTATTGATTTATTTTGTCAATTTGACAAAATAAATTAGTTTATTTGGAAACAATTAATTAATTAAAATAATAATATACAGAGTGTACCATTTTGTACACTACACCTGCCCATTCCCAGATGAAAAAGACTCATTTAACAAAGTACTAAGGAGTATTTTAATCTTAACTTTTTCAATGGTTAAGTTACTCAGTTCTTCAATTTACAAAAAACTCAAAAAAATCTATTTTATTTTATAACAAATCATATATAATTGCAGTTACCGAATTTCGCACTCTCAATAGTTTATTGAGATAATTCACCTTCCTTTGAAAGGATCAGGCTCGATAGTTTATTTTTATTTATTTTTTACTGCTTTTACAAAAAAAATACAATCTTAATAATTCATAGTATTTAATTCAAAAATTATTTTACAATCTTAATATTTAACAAATCCCGTTATTATTTCAAATTTGATAGTATAATATAATATAATATAACACTTACTATAATAATATAAATTTATAATTTAAAATTTTATAGAAGTATAATTTTTCTGTATAATATAATGTAATATTATTTCATAATATAAAGTATATTATAATTTATAAGTATATTTGATAATTTAAAAGTGTGTTTTTTTTACTATGTAATACAATTTTGTTCATATACGCAACTTCTTATTTTGATTACAATTTTTTTTTATTGTATTTTAGTAGTTTTTTATATTCTTACAACACATATAAAACTTATCTTATACCTTTTCCTTCCCCTTTACACTTGATCAATTAACATATATATATTGTTTTTTTATTATTTTTTATTTATTTATTTTTTATATATTATAATTTAAAACCAATATTATTTTATAATTTAATAATTCTTATTTTATAATTTACACATTCTTAATAATAATTTAATATAATTTTAAACCCCAATTTAAAAACTTTTAAATATTTTAATAATTCAAAGTACAGTATTAATTTTTTAAAACTCAATATTAATTTTTAAAATTTATAATTTTTATTTTTACAGTGTAATTTAATTCAAAAAATTTCTTTTGACGGTGTAAAATAATTCTTATCGTATAATTCAAATACCAAAATTTCTTATATAAACAAAAAAAATCTAATTTAATTAAAAATATTTATACTTAATTATAATTTCATTTTTTTTCTACTTCCGGTTAAGAATAATAATGTAATATGATCTAAATTGATTTACTTTTCCAAAAGTTTAGAGAATTATAAGGGTCAATGAATTAATCCGGATGCACGTGCATTAATATTGTTTTTTCTCACGCTTAAAATTTAGCATAACCAGCTAATAAATTCTGTCAATTACACAATTTCGATTAATTTTATTAATAATTATTATTACCGGAAAAATAATATCATATTACAAAAGTAATAATTGCTAGAATAAAAATCATATTTGAACATGTCGCTTGGAAAAAATGATATAAATAGAATATAAACTTCGAAATAATTATTAGTATTTCTAAAACGCTCCAAAGTTTAAGTTTAATTGTTTTAAAATTAATAAAATGGCAAATATTATGGAAAAGTTTCAAAATTCGGCAGCAGGAGCAGATAACGAAGCACTAGCAGTAGATGAACTTATTGTAGACAAAGATTATGCAGTGGTTGACTTCGCTTTTAAGGAGACCAAGATTGGTGTAAAGCTAATAGTTAATTTGGAAGATCGAGAAACTGGACAACATATGTGGATTTTTTTACCAGACCGGATGATGAAAATTGCAAAAAGTGATGTAGAACTCGAATCATTAAACTCGCATAAATATAATATGATTTTTAAAGGTAGAATTCCAGACAAAAAATATGGCTATTTTTGATTTTATTGAAAAAACCGAATAAATAATGAATGAAAATAAATTGTAAAGTAAAAAAGCTAGAAAATAAAAATTATTATTATACAAATAAAAAACATGGTTCTATTATTTTTACAAAATGTTTATTTATTTTCAAGGTTTATATATTTGATTTGATATAATAAATTTTCTTCCTCTATTCTGATTATATTTAAATAATTTTTTATATAATTGTAAAATCTTATCATTTTTTTCTAAATTACTCGAAAATTCATTTAAAAACTCTAAGTTTTTTTTATTTTGCTTTATAGCATAAATATACAGAACAATAATTTCCGCACGTTGCTGAAAAAAACCCCTGCAATCTTTTCGAGCTTCCTGAAAACGTTTTACTGTTGTTTTTCAAAAATTCTAAAAATTGCTGATTTGATGGCATCTCTCCCAATGAATTGAAATATTCTGCTGTTCCTTTTGAATTAAAATAAAAAGCGACCCAATGCATGCCAGGTTTTGACGCCGGATCTGTATTTGCAATTGTTAAAGCCGGTTTTTTTCTTATTTTTAGCGGTAATTGATCAGCTGGAAAAACTCCTTGAAAATATTTTTTAGTGCATCGATTTTTTAGAAGAGCACGGGTGAGTTCTAAAGTATCCATCATATTGATTGATGTGTGAAAAAAACAGTTCTTTATAACCTTTGATGAATGTTCCTATTTTGATCTATTTCAAGAATTGCATCATATTCGCAATATACAAGACATGTTACGGCCTCTTGCAAAGCGCTATGGAAACGCCCCTCTATTTTCACAGTGCCCTGATTTAATAAACTCGAACAGTGTGATTTGTTTGAATGGTCTGAAGTAAGATTGAATGCAAGCAAAAAATGGCCATTATCAAACAAATTTTTTGCTAATTTGATGACTTCTATCATCATAATGAATTCCAGTACCTCTGAATATTGTGTGATAGCTTCTAGTACTAATAATATTTTTATTATTACTATAATCAAATTCCAGAGGCTGAGAAGGTATGTGAACTTCATTAACAGCCAAGTTAAACCATTGCAACTTGTAATGTGGAAAATTAAATGGATTTTCTGCTCTTTCACCAGAATAAGCTTTATTAGAAACCATGCAAAATATTAATAAATTAGGCAACTGTCCAATAACTACATTATCAAGCGCTAATGAATGACTTCCGGGATGTAAAGTAAAAGATTTTACTTCGACTCGCTTGTACGGATAAATCGCATTTCTAGTTTGCAAAACTTTGTGATGCGCTAGTAAAATATCGGTATTCAGAGTTATATGATTTATGTATAAAGTTGCTTCAAGAATTTTTATTGATGATTCACCAGTCGCAGCCTCCATTATGCAAAAATCAGGTTTTTCAAATCGACATTATTTAATAGATATTTTGGCTGATTAAATATATCCGTATGAATTTTTCCCATAAGCTCGACTTTATTGCTTTCTTTAAATAATTCTCTTCTTTTATCTAATCCAGGATTTTCCTTATCTATAATAGAATTAACTTTTCTCGTATCTAAAAACCATCCAGAAGACTCGAGATGAGTTTGTGACGCATCAGATCCATAATTTAAAAGTGTTTCTATGTATGCTCGGTAATGGTAATTATTATCCGATTGTGATACTGGCATATTATTTAAAGATACGATGCAATTTCGAATAAGCGAATGCAAAATATTATTCACAACGCCGACTTTTGGGGTAATCGATTTTGGATCAGCCGATTTCGGTTCATTTCTCCCTTTAATTTGTAGAACCATTCTTAAATGTATATTTGAAATATCTCTATAAGTTCCCAAAGATACATTTCCCAAAGATACAAATTCGATAGAACTGGCATTATCTAAAGATGCAATGGGGCTAAAAGGAACTTCTTCACAACGTAAAACACTCGATTGAATAGGTAATGGCGAAAATGGGTCCAATTCGCTTTTCATGCATTCTACATGTGCTGCCATTTTTATCTATTTTTAGTTTGTAAATATGTCTGATTTATTACGATTTTTTAGAATTTTTTTTAATTTTGATATATGACTTCCTTTGCTGCTAGTCAAAGACTGGGTTTTAGCTTTCAAAGTTTTCTTTTTTATACGTAATCCGGACCCCGACTGAGCCATATTTGTAAGCTTTCTTATACCTTTTTCTTTCAGCTCATTAACAGCTGTAACACTTTGATGTTTTAAAATTTCAGTTATGGGTCTACTACCAATATTTTCTAAAACAGCCTTTCCCAATTTAATTACTTGATTTTTTAATGCTGAGATCCCCGATTGCCACAATGGTTTTAAATATTTAAAAATTCCCGAGAATAAAGCTCCGACACTCACTCTACCCGACTGGATAACTCTCGGGATAGCGTACACATCTCCTATATCATGCGTGCCACCACCAATTTGGCTCATATAATAATTTGTGTATACTTTTTCTATGGTTGAGTACAGAATGAAGAAATTTTAAGCGGGTATTTTATTTATATATGTAGTTCCTAATTTCTTAAAATGTAATGTGCAAAATATTGGCGTCGAACTAGCTTGGAAATCGACTTTTCTACCCAAGTCATCTGCTATCAATAATGAAATACTTGGAATAGAAGAAATTTCTATTGGCGAGTACTCGATTCTATCAAATTTAATAAGCTGTTGCGACCCATTGACTGGCAGGACTCGTAAACATCTTATAAATTGACTGCCAAATAATCTAGGTTTTATAATATCGCTATAAACGAAAATATGACCAACCACATTATGTTTTTATTTTTAAATGATTTATTAAGCTTTCAATTGAGCCTATGAGAGGAAATATCATTTCAAGTATCTGAAAATTATTTATAATGAGGCCTTCAGTTTCTTTGTTTATTTCCTTATTTTTACTATCCTCATTTTGCGATCGCGCTTGCGTGTTCATAAAGAAATGTTTAGAAGGTGAGACACTTGCCGGATCAGACGCGATAATTGTTTTTCTGGAAAAATTTGAATCCATATTTATTTATTTATTTATTTATTTCACCAAAACAAGGTACAAACTTAAATCTATATAGATTACATTGATTATTTATTAATTTTTAAATATATAACTACATATATATAAAAAAAATTACTTTAATAAAATAAAATATAAGTACATTATTTGTGACTAGAAATTAATTTATATACATATATATAAAGATAATATAAATAATATTGCAAATGATTATACAAATATTTAAAATTATACTTTATTATTAAAATTACATTATTAAATATAGATACATTGTTTATTCATATTTATAAGTGTAAGCATTACCCAACGCTAAGGGAGCGTATAAGATTAGACTTGAAAATGTTTTTTGATATGACAGAGGCGTAATTACTGCAGTGTGTGTTGAAAGTTATGCAGCACCTGTTAATCGGTTCATTCTTGGCATATTTTTTCGTGTGCGGATATGTTTTTAAGAGGCTGGTGTGTCTTGTACGTCTGACTACATCATTAAATTTGATTCTATTTACTATAGAAGTCACGTCAATATTACCCTTCAATACGTCAAATGTAAAACACGAGGTGAGCACTATACGCCTTGTAGAAAGTGGAATGATATTAATTATTTTAAGTCTATCTGAGTAACTTGGTAAATTAGTAAAATCATTTGGATTATATAAGTCACGCAATGCAAATAGTAAAAATTGTTTTTGAATAGATTCTATTCTGTCAGTATGTATTTGAAAGAACGGATTCCAGATAGGACATGCGTATTCAAGAATCGGACGGACGAGAGCACTGAATAATGATTTAGTAACCCAAACATTATTAAATTCTTTAGCTCTTCTTTTAATGAACCCAACCATTTTTTTTTGCTTTAGAAATTATTTGGTCTATGTGGCTAGTAAAGCTAAGTATCACGTCTAACAAAATACCTAAGTCACTAATTTGATTAGCATGATGGAGCAGTGTACCATTAATATGGTAGTTATGCAGCAAAGTTGTATTTTTACGACAGAAACTAATCTCTTAACATTTTTTAACATTTAGGTTAAATTTATTAGCAATACACCAGTTTTCTACGTCCTGAAGTTTATTTTGTAAGAAGCTAGCGTCAGACAAATTAGCAATAATTTTATTTAATTTTAAGTCATCTGCATAAAAAAGTGTGCTATGTCACCAAAAATTTCCGAAAGATCCTTAATGAAGATGTTAAACAGAAGGGGTCCTAAGTGACTACCTTGAGGAAATCCTGATGTGATATTAATAGCAGATGATATTAGTCCTTGAAATCTCACGAATTGAGTTCTATTATTAAGATATGAAAAAAGCCAGTTTAATATAGGCCCAGTAATTCCAATAGAGTTCATTTTAGTTTTTAAAATGTTGTGGTCAACACTATCGAAAGCTTTGCTAAAGTCAGTGTACACAGCATCTATCTGGTGGCCCTTTTCCATATTACATAGAATGTCGGCAGTAACCAGCATTAGGTTGGTGGTAGTGGAGCGACCTTTTCTGAAACCATGCTGCTGTTCATTTAAAAGTGGATTAATTATAGTGGAAATTTTGTCACAGACCAATTTTTCAAAAAACTTCGGTATAGCTGATAAAATAGCAATTCCCCTATAATTATCTATATTGCATTTGTCACCACTTTTATAAATAGGTGTTAAAAATGACGACTTCCAGTCAGAAGGGAAAACACCAGATTTATTAAAAATTATGTTTAATGGTATTGTTAATTGTTGTGCACAGTAGTGCAGCAAACTAGGTGGTATTAAATCTGGTCCAGGACCCTTATTAATGTCTAAGTTATGCAACTCATTCAAGATCTCTTTATCAGTTAAAGTTGATTATTGGAGATGTAGGTTGTGAAAGGTCATTGTTTGGTTTTGATGGCAAACGATAAACTTCAAGAAATCGAGCAGCAAACATATTACATATTTCATTTGGTTCGGATGAAGTTTTAATATCATTAAACATAGTGGAAGGATAACCATTGCATTTCCTTTTTAAGTTTACAAAATCAATTTTTTTTTTTGGATTAGTAATAATGGTTTGACTAAGATTACTAATGTAACAATCATAACATTCTCTGGATTTAGATGAAAATTCAGATGCTAGTTTCTGATGATTCTGAATTAATTCAGCATCAGGATTAGGATTATTTTTAATTTTCAGATATAATTTGTTTCTGCGGTTACGCAATCAATGCCCTAAGGTCCTTGTTTAACCAAGCTTCAGTAAGTTTGTCCTTTTTTATTATTTTTGGAACGTTTAGTTCTATTATATTTAAAATTTCCTTGTAGAATACTGATGATTTGTAGTCAAGGTCGTTTGATCAGAGTATGTCAGTCCAGTCAATGGTAGCCAGTGCATTGTTTATTTGTTCATAGTCAGCGTTTTTGAAATTAAATATATCTTTTTTGTTGTACGACTTATTAAAAATAATCTGAGATGTGGGAAGTTCAACAATGATATAGCTGTGTGGTGTTTAGAGTTAGAAAATAAATTCACTGTAGGGTCAGCAATAGTAACAATTGCATCGTCATAGGTATTTGTAAAAACTAAATGTAACCATCTGCCATTGCTGTTTGGAAAACCATTAATTTGCTGAATATCATTACTGTAAAATAGGTCAATAAGTGAAAAATCAATTTCATCGGTAAAATTAACTGGCAGCAAGTGGTTGTCCGAATTGTCATTTATAAAATTAAGTTTAGGGCGATTAAAGTCACCAAAAATAAAAATTTTATCATTTTCCGAAATGTTATTGATTATTTTTCGTGATGACTCAAGGAATTCATTATATATACTTTCGTCCGAATTTGGAGGAATATATACTGCACCAATATATAACTTAGTTTTATTAATCAGTATATTAATGAATTTATGTTCAAAGAGTAGTAAGACCTAAGAGAGAGCTAGCTCACACCCCTGAAGCCCATCTATCCGGGCTGCGTAATTGGTGGCGCCATCTGTGAGAATTTGTGTGGTGGTGGTTTGAAAGCGCCTGAATATATGCATAAATATATAATTGATCCTGAAGCCCGGCTGTAATGCCTGAAGGCCGGTTGTAATGCCTGAAGCCTGGCTGTAATGTTTGAAGCTCGGCTGTAATGCCTGAAGCTCGGATGTAATTGGTGGCGCCATCTGTGTGAAGAAGCCCGGCTGTAATTGGTGGAAATTGTTGTGTGGTGTTTTGCAAGCGCCTGAATATACGCATACATATATAATTTTTGAGTGAGATGTTTTGTTTTTTGTGTGGTGTTTTGAGAGCACCTGAATATATGCATTGTGCTAAGGATATACTAATTTATAGTTGGTTTAGAAGCAAAATTCTGTTAGTACATTTTCCATGTTTTAAGTTTTTATACTAAAACAAGTCATAATAATACCAACTTTATCCTGGCAAAACATTCTAAGCCGCAACATGATATTAACTTGTTAAAATTTGTAGTTTTTATATTGTTAGTTCAAAAGCAGAAATCACTAAGTCAAAAAAATATTTAAGAAGTTTGTGTCTGAAAATTTTCTAATTGTATTTCATATCAATATCCTCATAAAAAATATTTTTTAGATTTCAAAGTTTAATGATTACAAAAGGGTTGCAAAAAATGTTTAATTCCAATTGATTTTTTTTTAACCAAAACCAAAAGTTTTACCAGAACTAATTAATAGTTTTTTTATTATGTACTATAGATAAATTTGAAAATTGTATTATCAATGAATTTACAATTTAAATTGTAAAATAATAATTTTCTTGAATGAAAGAAATATTTTTTAGTTATACATATTTTATTTATACATTTATATATATTTTCACATAATTTTAAATAAAAGCAATATTTTTTATTAATTTATATGTAGATATATATATATATATATATTTATATATGTATATATATATATATTAGATAGTATCATCATCATCATCGTCCTCATCGACAATTGATTTATCTGAGTGGTATTCCTCGTTGTTATAAAGGTTTACAAACTCTAATATAGTTGTCCTGTTACTAGGTCCCATACTTTTCAATCCGCAGGTTCCATTTTTTATGTTATCAATTTCGCGTGTTGGCATACCACTATACCTGTGTGGCATAAAAATTTGAAATTTAGGAAATCTTGCGATTATGCTGGTACCGAATTTGGTATTTATTTTTTTTGATATCTACTATTTTATATATTTTGTTTAATACCATATCCGATGGCTTTTTTGTAATAATTTCTTTATATTTATATGATATGTTTAAAGAATTTATGAAGTTTTTAGCCATTATGTTGTATTATGTTATATTATATATTTTACTATTACACTGTTGAATGTTCACTTGGAATTGATAAATATAATTGAAAAACTTCTACTTTTATACACCCAGGACATGAAAATTTAGTAATTTGTAAATTTTGTGAAGTCTAATAAAATATTACAATTTTTTGTTCTAATATAAAAAAACATATTTTCTAAGCCTTCATCCGGAATTATTGATTATAATATAACCTTGTGCAAAGTCACAAAAAAAGGAATGTTTATTTAAACAAAATAAACTAATAAGGTTTTACTTCTACTTTTATACACCCATCAGGATATGAAAAATGAATACTTTTATTTTGTTGAGTCTAATAAAATAATGCAATTTTTTGTTCTAATATAAACAAAACCATATTTTATTAGCTTGCATCCTGAACTAGTGATTATAATTTAACCTTGTGCATGTGCATAGCCAGCGAATATATTTTACTATAAGTTCTTTACCCAGGACATAAAAAAAATATTTTTATTTTGTTGTCTAATAAAATATTATGATTTTTTGTTTTATTCTCAGATGTAGAAAGGGTATTATGCAGATAAAGATATTTTCATCATATAACTGATTGAGTAAATAATTATAAAATAATGTGCGAAAAATAAAAGATAATATTGAAATTTGTATTATTTTTTTATTTACTAATGTTTTTTAAAGATTTAATAAATACATTTTATATGTTTAAATTTAATGTGTTATTTTATAATGACCCCAGGGTATGGTATCATGTGAATTATTTAAAAGTTTTCTTTTGTCATCATATGGACTTAAACAAATTTTGTTTTGTTTTAATGAATAGACTAAATAATTTCTTGATGTTATAGTATTTTGGGTGCAAGTTAAAGTTTTTTGTAAAAGCAAGCAATCTAGGTAGTCATCAAATATAATTTTATTTTTAATAATAGTAGTCTTAATTATCTGATATATTACAATGTTTTCATATAAATATCTGAATATTCACCCAAATTTTTAATTTTAAAAGTTTTCCAAACTTTTTGAGCGTGATTGTAATCGTTATCTGATATATTACAATCATTTAACTTATTATAAAAATCGTTCTTGCTTCGTAAATTAGTTACATCTAATTTCTCTGAAGCATCAATAAAATCATATGGAAAAAACCCCTTTTGTTGTTATTAAATTAAACTCTTCATCGTTTAGATTTAACCATTCGTTTCGTGTTATTAATTTCTCATTTAATAGTAAATATTTGGCTAGTTTATCCAGTGACATATATCTAAATGAATCAATAAATTTGAATCGCAAGTCGGTACCAAAAACACTCTTTACAAATGATATATATTTTTCCTTATTTGTTGGTATAAGAGCTATTTTTCCATAAAATTCTAATGCAATATCTTTTATTATGAAGTGTGAATCGTAACCAGATAAGTTATGAAAAACTACTGGTATATCTCTTGAAAGCCGATATTGCTGATTACATACTGAATGGGCTGCACCTCTATATTTACCAGTTAAATGACCCAGTTAAATGACAATGATCCTTAACGCGAACATCACTTTCATCAAAATGCTTTTCACATATATGACATTTATCATCTGTTTGAAATGATAATAGCTCACTAGCTGTTAAAGTCTTTAGAGGAATAATATTTTGATAAATTACTTCAATTGCTTCTGCAATTTCACTTAATTGATTAGCAAACCATTTTCCAGATTCATTCCCCCTATATGATTTATAATAAGATTTGGTATTATCATAAGAACATTTCTAATAATATCCAATGCTGTATACTATATGTTTTTGATAGAACTGAGAATGTTCAGTTTTTATTATAGATACAGGTTCTAGAATTGATTCCAAATCTGAATAGATCACATAATGTATCTTTTCTTTATTCTTATAGTTTGTGAAAGATATTTCTGTTTTGGTAGGTATTTTTATGCAACAGTTATTTTGCTTCTCACAATTAGCAGCATGATTATTCAATTTCTCTTGAGATAGAAAGTAATGCAAACAGCGATCACATAAAAATACTCTACCATTTCTTTTCGAAATTTGACTTGAAATTAATTTTGATAATTCTTTATCCAACAGTAATGATGTTTCATAAGTGGAATTTCCTCATAATCATTATCATCATAATCATCATCATCGTCATCATCATAATCATTTGCAATATTATAATATTCTTGAACTAATAATAAATTTATATGTCTATTATTTACTTTTGATTTTGTTAATCTGAGTGGTACTACTTTAAAACGAAAAGTGGTACTACTTTAAATTTAATGCTGTTGAATAATGTGGATAGGAACTAGTTCTATAACTATTACTTGTTGCTGGATATAAAGCTGATGTAATTGCCCAAGCAAAGCACCTATTATCATTATTTTTAATATTTATGCATGCTTTTTTGCGTTGAATTGTGTTAGGGATTTTAATATATGTTGATCCAATCAGTCTGTTGCAATCATTCATATTTATAGCTAAGTAAATAATTGAGGAAAGAGTCCACCCACTATCTCTTTCTTGAAATTCATCAAGTTCTTTCAAAATACTTTCAAAAATATTTTTCTTAAACCAATCTTCATAGTCGTCAAAGATGAACATTTTGTAAAGCACAACATCCTCGGCCTTCTTTGTGTTGAAGACATGATGATGTGTTAGTAGAAAACTGATTTATTAAAACTTTTAGATTGGGAAAACCATAGTCTTCTAAATCATGTATACAATAGTTGTCCATATATCCAATTAAATCATTAATCCAAGAGATTTTTTGAGCGCCTTAAGATATATATTCTTGTTTGATAAATTGGTTTCCATTAATTTAATTACATCAATCAATCTGCATGTACCAGTATTCCAATGTATGCCGTGATGATTGTGATATAGCCAAGAATTTTGAATTTGTTGATCAAGAGGTAGTTTATGAAATGCAAACGATTTTTCAATAATATAATGTTTACATTCAAATGGTGTTTCATTGCTTAGTATTGCAATTTCCTTTAAAATGATTTTTTTATTTTTACCAAGGAAAAACCTTGTAAATCAACTATTACACTTATTTATGTTAATTTTTAACTTCACTGGTCAGCGGATTGTATTCAACTATTCTATCATGAATTAATAAGCAAAAAGCTGTTGTTTTTTTGGGAATATTTACAAAAGTTTTAAGCTCGATTTTTATATCAACAGGCCCTGTTTTAATCAATTCGTTTTAATGTGAACAATCTACCACAATAATTGATCCAAGTGCAAGAAATTCTCGATTACCAAGTAATGGTTGACTAACTTTATTATAATAAGATTGTTGAAATTTAGCATACATATCATACAGGATTGCATATTGACCTTTGTTAAAATCTATGTTTAAATTATGATATGGAAAAACTTCAGAATTCAAAAACACCTTGAAATCGGTAATGTTGCAACAGGCCCTGTTTTAATCAATTCGTTTTAATGTGAACAATCTACCACAATAATTGATCCAAGTGCAAGAAATTCTCGATTACCAAGTAATGGTTGACTAACTTTATTATAATAAGATTGTTGAAATTTAGCATACATATCATACAGGATTGCATATTGACCTTTGTTAAAATCTATGTTTAAATTATCATATGGAAAAACTTCAGAATTCAAAAACACCTTGAAATCGGTAATGTTGCAATGATCAAAATAGCTATTATCTTTATTCAACTGATTTTGTCTATCTGTTTGCAATGCGAAAATAACAACGTGGTTTTTCGATTTGACTTGTAGTTTTCAGAGTCCATACATGACTTGTGGTCTGAGGTAAAATTGGGTATTCATACATATCCCAACTACGAAAGCTCATTTTTATTGGTATACCTCTGTCAATAAACTTCAATAATGATAACTTTGAGCTGTCTGATACAAGTATGTGTGGAACCTTCCATTGCTCTTTAAATATTTCAAGTTTAACTTTTTCATCTGCTACTGTGCTTATAATTGCATTATTATCATCTCTAGCTCTGGTAATAATAAGTTCATGTTTAGCATTAACCATTATCTTTTTATAATCTTCAGCAAATCCTAATAAAAGTTTTAATGGCACACAAAAGTTAAAATGTTCTTTATGTAATAAACTTCTGCTTGCAGTATTCCATCCAGAATTGAATGCCATTTTACTTTCATCTTCATTAAAGGAAATATAGTTTTTCAATGTTGATGTGCATCCAAGTTTTCGAGTTCTATCAATTTCAATACCATTTATTTCATAACGAATCTCATCAAATAGATATGCAGCTACGTTATTAACTAAGTGAGCAGTTTTTGAAACCAAACCGGCCTCATCTAAAAGTGTTCCTTCAATATACAAGAAACTTTCACTTGGTAAAAGATTCAGATTTTGATGTTGAATTAATATTTGAATGACATCATTGTTTTTAAAAGATTGTTGAAATGGTGAATAAGTATGATATTCAATTTTTGAAATACTTTCATCATAGTTAATGTTTTGAGAAATATCTAATATTTCATTAATTTTTTTTAAATTTAATCCAATAGACTTTAAGAAATTCTTATTAACTGGTGTCAAGAGTTTTTTAAGCTGTCCACCTTTTTTAGGTCTTAACCTGTTCACTACTTTTGATGAATTGATGTTTATTTCACTTTTTTTCGGATATTTATTGATATTATAGAGAAGCATCTCAAGGTTTTAAATGCAGTCGAATAGTTATTGTTTCGTCTCTAAAATTTATCAGGCTATTGTCTTATTCGATTGGTATTCACTGGTAAATAGATTATATTTCTAGGAATTTCATTTATTTTATAGCCTGGACTAACTTCTGGGAAAAATTCGTGTAATGTATGTACTTGCTTATTATTCATATATGACCCATGTATGATATTGCACTGAACATGTATAGTGTTAACATTTGATATATTTACAGGTAGATCTGATGAATTCCATTCATTAGAGGTCAATTTTCGTTTACTGAAACCAAGTAGCTTTCCCACCGAACTTGAAGTATCAAAATAAATATCCTTAGTACACAATATTTCACATTTCATCGTATTATTGTTGGCAATTAGTTGAATATCTTCTGCCCCATCATATAATAAATCAAGAGCATTTTGTAAATATGAAGCTATATCATCAATTTCATATGAGCCTATAGGTATTGCAATTATATTGTCATCTATTTGTAAAATATTGTTATGAATATCAATATTGGGTATGGAATTATAAGCAACTAATTCAACAAGTCCGCAAACATAGTCATCATTTAATTCTAAAGGTGGAAAATAATCTGTAGTTAATACAGATTTATTACCCGTAAATGTCAATGTGAATGATATTATTAACAAAGAAACAATGAGCTTATATTTATTTTAAACATTTCTTTTTATTCATTTTTAAAAACTTAAATAATTATTATTATAACAACTGATGTAAGAATGCTAGACATAAATGACCACATTTTATTGTATTATAATTTTGATAATGAGTTGTAGTTATACTGCAAATTATAACCTAAATATTTAATTATTTCAATAGGTGGTTGCAAGTTTCCAAAGCTATCAAAATATGTTACAACATTTTTATTTTTATTGTATGCTACCCAATGAGTACCAGAACCCGATGAATTATCCAAATTAACAATATCACTTTCTTTATTTAGGGCTTTTACGGGTAAACTATTTTGCATAAATACCCCTCGAAAATGTGGTATAAATTTTGCATACTTATGTAAATCAATTTCACTTAATGGCCTCCTGGGTAGGATTTTTATTAGTTTTTTGGCTGTGGCTTTAAATACAACCCTACACCTGTTTTATAAGGTTTGAGATATAAGCTTTTACCCATAGAAATACTTTACATTGTTTGATAATGACGTGTATTCTCAATTAATTCTTGTTTTGCATTCTTGACATCGTTTATTGCTTTAACTATACCAGTAACACCACCAGACAATGCTCCAACAGCTGATAATCCTGCAAAAAGAGGTACTAGAAATGGTATGACTCCACCAGTTTTAGGTACTGAAATAATTATAGGTGATACAGCTTTTTTGCGTTTAATCACATTTTTCGCTACATGAAATGCCAATTTAATAGCATCATCATTGTTACTGGGTTTTTGTAATTTTATAACATCTTTAGCATCTTTTACGGCTTTTTGAAATAACTTTACGGTTGTTTTAATTTTTTTATTAAATTTCCTATGTTTTTTTATGCCCATTCCTAATTTAATTTTAGCTTTCATAGCGTTTGTTACTAATAAAGCGTTCGCTCGTTCTAAGAAATTAGAATCTTTAGCAATTACACGTTTCCAAGCTTTTCTGCTAAAACTTTGTCAACAATGTGTCCATCTTCAGTATTTTTAAATTTCGTATATTCTATATCGTGCTCTTTACAAGCTGTATCTAATGGGTTTATTCCAGGATCACCTCTGTCTAATCTTTTTTGTAATTTCGCACCAGGTCCACAATATTGATAACCGTCTGGTAAATGTAATTCAACTGGCAACTTATTTATAATTTTATTCAGAATACCTTCTCCTTCAAAAGCTTTCTCATGACTGTCATAAATTTTATTATAATCAATCATTATGAAGCAATCACTTTATTATGACTGATAAATTTTTCGTTTTACTATTGCAATATATAAATTTAAGAGTGATGAAAATTTACCAGTAGTCAAGATGAAATTCATCAAACAACACTTTACTTTACCCGTAATAATTTAGATATCAAAATCAAAGGAAACGGCTGTAAACAAAAAAAGCATGGCGAATTAATTGTGGAAAAACAAATGTTATATTAAGCTTATTAGAACAACCCAATGGATTAAAGTTTGAAAACATTTACGTGTATTCTAAATATCTACACCAACCAAAATATGAATTCCTTAATCAAGTTATGACAACTATACCAGAACTGGGGTACTACACTTATTCTAACAATAGTGATATTATTCCACCTGAAGAAGCAAAATCACATTCTATATTTATTTTCGATGATGTAGCATGTGATACACAGAATAATATTCGAAAGTATTTTTGTATGGGTCGTCACAATAATATTGATAGCTTTTACTTATGCCAATCTTATACACATATACCAAAACATCTCATTCGCGATAATGCAAACTTTTTAATAATTTTCAAGCAGGATGATATGAATCTAAGACATATTTATACAGATCATGTTAGCAATGATATGACATTCGCACAATTTCATGAAATATGTCTTAAATGTTGGAATGAAAAATATGGTTTTTTAGTTATAGATAGGGATAGTGAAAAGCAAGATGGTGGTTATGGTAGAGGGTTTGATGAATTCTGTTATATAGACTAATAATAACAGATATAAACAGAACAGTTCAATAGCTCAACCAATCAACAGGTCAACAGCTAAACAGCTTAATAGCTTAACCGGTCAACAGATTAACAACTTAACAGCTCAATAACTCAACCAATCAATTGGTAAACAGCTTAACAGCTCAACATCTAAACAGATTAATTAAATATAATACACATTTTCAAATATGAATGAAAGATATTATTAAGACTAGTAAAGCGGAAAAAAATAAATATCGATCTTTAAAATCTGGTCAGATGGAAGCAGAACATGTCTTAGAAGAACATTTTAAACCAATTACATTACCACTCAAAAATGTTGCAAAAGCATTAGAGCAAAAATCAATTTATCCTGAAATAAAACAAGAAAAATCATTTGGTGTAATTAAAAAAGAAAAGAAAACAAGATTTTATGATGATATTTCTAGTATAAGACAATCGAACAAAACTGATTCTGATGATGACAGTGTAGGTGAATCAAATACTTTATATCAAAAATCTACCCCTAAAAATTTTCATCAAAACTTTTATTAACCCCAACACCTATAAAACATATAATTGAGAAACCTATATCAAAATATTACAAAATATTTGAATCTAATTCTTCTATACCAACAAATTTTGATACAACTTTTGGTCCATATTTCGATCAAAGTTCTGCTGAATGGAAAATTGGTAATAAACAAATACAAGTAACACAAAATGAAATAATTATTGATGAAAGTTCATATATTAGTTCAATTGGATTGCAAGAGTTAATATTTATGAAAAATTCAGATCCAACTAAATATACTAATGAAGATTTAAACATATATAAAAAAATATTAACAGATAGCAATGCACACAGGCGTGAATATGATTCAAATCGACAAATCCGAGGAAATAGAAGTAATAAATATAATTTAATAATTAAAAAATTATTTCCACATCAGTATAATACTCGAAAGCCATCATCATCATCAATAGCATCAGGCAAGGGCCTTATGATGAAAGTTTCTAAAAGAAAGCTTGATTATGTTTACTGGGACTATCCAAATGAGCTAGTTGATAGATTGCAGTTGTTAGTAGGTTCTCAAAAGGCTGGTCATAATAATCATAATAACGAAATTATTTGTATTTTGGAGGAGTTGAGAGAGTCTAATATTATACAATAAAAGGAAATATTTTAAAGAAATCACATCATTTGCAAATATGCCTATAGATAAGTTTGGTCGTACCGGTCATCCAGTCAGAAAACCTTTACGAGGACTAATGGGACCTATTGGACCAACAGGACCTATTGGACCGGCAGGACATATTGGACCAACAGGATCTATTGGTCCAACAGGACCTTATGGAATAGGATTTATTTTAGATGAGAAAAATGATTATGACATTCAAAATAAACGAATTGTTAATGTTCATCAACCTGTTCAGAAAAATGACGTTGCAACAAAAGGCTATACTGATGTTTTAATTGAGAAAAAGGTTAAGCTTGTATTGGATGTTTTACAAAAAGAACAAAAATCTTTGTTGAAAAAATATGAAACATTTGAAACTTTTGTATTTAACCATATAAAAACAATATCAGATGCAAAAAAAGTTGATAAAACCAATACAATCGAAATGAGTAAGAAGGATGTTGTCGATGAATTACATAGACCAGCTCGAAAAAACTTTCGCAGACGACGTGTTATTATTAAAGGTTTTGATGATCTTTGGCAAGCTGATTTAGTTGAAATGGGTGCATATGCGAAATCTAATAAAAATCATCGATATCTTTTCACAGTAATAAATACATTTTCAAAATTTGGCTGGGCAATTTCAATTAAAAACAAAACCAGTAAAGAAGTAACTAAAGCAATGGATACAATTTTCAAAGTCGGAAGAAACCAAAAAATCTTCAAACAGATGATGGAACCGAATTCTTTAATAAAATATTTCAAGATTTAATACAAAAATATCACATAAATCACTATTCTACATACAGTTCCTTAAAAGCATCAATAGTTGAACGTTTTAATAGAACTTTAAAGAATATGATGTGGAAAAACTTCAGTCTTAATGGGTCATATAAATGAATTCATATAATAAAACAATTAATTAATGAATATAATCATAAAAAACATCGTACAATAAAAATGCGACCATATGATGTTACAAAACAAAATTCTAAATATTTACTCTCAACTGTGTATTCACATATAAAACAATTTACCGACGGCAAATATAAAATTGGTGATAATGTGCGCATAAGTAAATACAAACATCTCTTTGAAAAAGGTTACACACCAAATTGGACAACAGAAATTTATAAAATACGGAAAATTCAAAATATAAACCCTATAATATACTTACTTGAAGATTATCAAGGTCAACCTGTTCAAGGAGGATTCTATGAACTAGAACTAAATAAAGTAAAACATAATAATATGTATCTGATTGAGAAAATTTTAAAAACGAATAAAGATAAAGTATTTGTAAAATGGCTTGGTTTTTCAAGTCAACATAACTCATGGATAAATAAAACTGAAATTCTAAAATAAAAACAAAAAAAAACAAGTCTTTTATTCAAATATTTATTTATTTTAATGATTAAGTTTTCTTGATTATATGTAATAATAATAATAATAATAATATGTTTGAAATTCAACAAAATTGAGCCGCATAAAGTACGTTATCTTCCATTCTGTCGGTCATACGTTGGTAGAGATGTTTGCTGTAATCATATAATGCAAATGTGTTGTAAAATCTTTCTCTGTTAACTTCGTATTCAGCATATATTTCATTATAAGCAGATATTGTGTAATTGAGACATATATCATTATATAAAATAATTTTATTAATATCAGTCATATTGGGCCTCACATACTGTTGATATGCCCGTTGTATCAAATGGTCTTGCTCCCTATGGAAGCGATTTTCCATTTCGTCATAATTTTGAAGTTCTCTTAAATGACGTGCATGCATTAATACACGATGCGGTCCTCTTGTACGTGCATTTTGCAAATCGATGTGTTGTCGGTGAATTAAACGTCTCCGTCCTCTTTCTCCCATAGTTATTGGTGTCAATTCGTCAAAGAAATCTAGTTTTACGTTCTGCATTTTTAATTTAATTTTTAGTTTGTTGGTCTTTTGATTTTAAAAAACTAACTGATCAAACAGAATTTTCTGTGTTTTATACAATATTTCAATTGATATAAAAAAAAATCAATCAAAAATTACTCTTTTTTTACTATGCGAGTTATTTAAACAATAAATTTTATTCATAATATGGTTAAATATAATATTATCAACAAAAATTTAATTAATAATCAATATTTTTTTTAAATTTAACTTGATTTATAATTCTTATCTAAACAATAAAATTATAATTATCCAAAAATATTCATAGCATGTTGGCTTTTAGGTTCCTGTCTTAGTATATACAAAAAATAATGGACCCTTTAATAATAATAATAATACTCTATATGTCCACGCAAAAAAATAAAAAAATAAATAAAACTATAACAAAAATTCATTACAACAACCATACATATATTAAAAATATTCTAATCAAAACAAACCTAAAAACTCCGAGATTGTTTACACTTTTACATAATCAACCAAACACACAGAATTATACATAGGCAAACTGATAGACTGACAAATAACTCATGGATAAATAAAACTGAAATTCTAAAATAAAAACAAATATAAAAGTCTTTGATTCAATAAAATTTACAATCATTGCAAAGGTTTGTTTAATTGTTGTTGCGGTTGTGGCAGTTGATGTTGTTTCAGTTGATGTTGTTTCTTTCACATGGTGTTGTTGTTAACCAGATATCCATTAGTTCCAATGTATTATTCAACTAATCAATATCCATTTTATTAATTATTTCAGTTGTTTCATCTACCTTTGCAATAGTCATTAATTTAAAGACTAATTCAACAGCTACTCAGCTAATTCAGCATTTGTTTGTAGTTTTACTTTAAAACATGTTCGCACGTGTTCATTATGATTATTATATGAATTAATAATATTGATTATTTCACAATACCTAATTCTCATCATTATACAGTCACATTTCAATTGATCTTTATTGCACATACAATTACTACAATTAATATCAAAGTGTGGGAATTTCAATATGAAATCAAATATTATTTGTTTATAAGAATTTTCAATTAAATTATAATTGGTTTCTAAGAAGTTCTTTATTTCCAACATATTTAACAACATGATTTCATAAATTAGATTAACTTTAATTATTATTTCGATAATCTCGCATATAATCTCATAAGTTTAAGACAATAATCTGCACTATTAGAAGCCAACATACAAATTGGTTGGTGGTGATCATGAATTGAGTATTCCGTCTCATTATTCACTAATCTTATCAATATCTTTTGATAATTTTCAAAATGTTCCCTATGCACATCAATTAAAAAATCTTTATTTTCGTTTAAATAATTTGTAATTTTTATTAATTGCTTATTAGAATTAATTTTAGATAATGTATCTACATCAATATCAAATTCACTGATCGTTTTAAGATCCTCCCAAGTCATCCTACAAAGTTAAACTAAATACTATATGCATATATTCAGGTGCTCTCAAAACACCACACAAAAAACAAAACATCTCACTCAAAAATTATATATGTATGCGTATATTCAGGCGCTTTCAAAACACCACACAACAATACCCACCAATTACAGCCAATTACAAACCACCACCACACAAATTCTCACAGATGGCGCCAGCAATTACGCAGCCCGGATAGATGGGCTTCAGGGGTGTGAGCTAGCTTTCTCTTAGGTCTTACTACTTCAAAGTGACGCGATTGAACTGTAGATATATTAAAGTGCGACATTGTATTTCTTACAGCAATCATAACTCCACCACCCCTTGATAGACCAGAAGAATTATAATCTCTATCATGTCTATATATTGTCCAATCACTATTAAGAATTTCTTCATTATTGTAAGAATCGTTAAGCCACGTTTCGGTAATAATTATGACGTCGCATGGGCTCGAGTTGGCATCAATAAATAAGTTTTTTTATTTTGCCTCTAATGCCACCACAATTATGATAAAGAATTTTGAGAGGACTTGAATTTACAAAGGACTTACCCGAAAGGGATGTAGAATGACTTTTTTGCTGACTTGTGTTTAGGTTCACGAAAAAGCTTATCCTGATTTTCACGCAATTTTTGCGCATGTTGGAGTTGTGCAGTATGCTTTGAATTGAAATGAGACTCAAATGCAGCTAGATCCTGGTCAGTCTGAACGCTCGAGATTCCCAATTGTTCATGATATTTATAATACAAATATTTTAGTGCATTGAAATCAGTAGGTCAACCTTCTTTCTGAATTGAAACCAATGTGCTAGTCTTAGTTCTACCGTCCACACAAACATCTTGTGGTCATTTAAAAAAATTTCCGAAATGCCGACAACCCAATCGCCTGTAAGCTTCAAACATTTTTGCAGAGAATTTGTAAAATTAGATTGCAGATTATTCGAGTAAATATTGAGAGAGTTATTACTAAAAACTGTAACAAAAAAATCCGTATCCGACATGATGTATACAAGTGGTTAATTATAAAATAAAGCAAAGTAAATTCTTTTTTATATACATTTTTATTATTTACAACATTTATTTTTTCATATATACATGTCTACATATAAAATTATTTAATCTTACACCATGAAAAAATATTATTTCCCGTTTGTTTTTTAGATTTAGAACGAGAACGAGTTATACGCATTTCCCTAGTTTCCTCAGCTTTATTTTCATGTTCTGCTTTTTTAATCATTTCACGTAATTCTTCATCATAAATTTTTTTATTATCGTCACATAGAATAGTATAAACTGACCCATCTTTTTATATAATTTTCATATCATGCTTTCGTTCTTTTTTTTAGGCTCCATAGTATCATCTAAAACATTCCTATTTCTTTTTCTCGGTGCCTTGGGAGTTTTGAAGCGTTCATGATTATCTGAAAAATTTTCATCTTCAAAATATGTTTCCTTCATACTTTCATTTAACATTTCCTGTTTTTCTGGAACAGTTTGCGATGAAAAATCATTTTTAAATATAAACTTAGTTTGAGAAGAGTTGTCTTTCCAATTTTTAGTTTCATGGTTCATATCTTTATTCGCTTCACCCCTTCTTCTCAAAGTAGATAATTTCAAAAGATTTTGACGTAGCTCTACCCATTTTTGTTGATCGCTTTTTTCATTATCATAAATAATGGGCAATCATTTTTTAGAAATGATTTCAGCTTCAGGATTTTCTTGTAAGCAAATTTTTATACGATTATAAGCATTAGGAAATATTAGCAGCATTTTAGTCATTTTATTACTATGCATTTTCGATAATTTTACCGATTATTCCCGAAAAAATTTTTGCTAAAAGAGTTGGTAAAAATCCCCCTTTTTGAATTAGAAGTTTTCTTTTAGAAGTTAAACTTCGCTTTGGACATGATAAGCATCGCATTTTCTTTTTATACTTTCCGAAATATTTTTTATCTTTTTCATTAATTTTATTATTTCCATTTAATGTATTGTATTCTGTTCTATTAAAGCTTTAATTGCGTCAGTATTTGCATTTTGTAAAATAGCATTTCTAAATTTAGGTTTAGCTTTCTGTAGCACGTATAATAAATGCTTGTTGTCCGCCAATCTTTTCAACTTGAAGTTTTTCGTCATTTTCATTTATAATGCAAAAACAACAACAAAAATCTTTATTAAAAATTTCCGATCGGAATCTAAGACAATCGTTTATATTCTGAGTAAGGTCGATTAATAAATAACCATGAGGTTTTTCAGTTACCCCTTTGTATATTCTCAACAAATCTTTTGAATCTTGAGGGTATATTTGTCTGGCTAAATGTTGAAATTGAAGTTGATCACGAGGATTTTTAAACATTACAATGTATTTGGCATTTAATGATATATTTCTAGAATGTGAAGCTTTATGAAAAATATTTTGAGTTACTATCACTATTGATAAATTTCGATGATGAGAGCCTTTTGTAAATAGCTCACATATTTGCTTATTAAAACCTTCCATCATCAGATAATCTAAAATTATTAAAACAGGCTCATTTTCAAAATTTTCAAAATGTTTTGGCACACCTTTATGAAATTGAACATTTGAAATATTCGGCACTGAATTACTTTCAGCAAAAAAAAATTACTTTACTAGGTGCACTTTCTATTAAAAACTCCTTATTTAAAATTAGTTTTTCCGAAAATGTCGTTTTCCCGCAACTAGAAGGTCCACTTATTATCATAGTAAATGGATGCACAAATTGAAAAAAACATTTTTAAAATCGCACCCTTGACTCACGACCGCCTCTTCTTTAATGTCATGATTTTTATGGGGCAGACGTTTAAAAGTAATCGCATGAAAAGTCGAAAGTAGCTCTAAGCAATTCACTAAAAGCAATCGAATAATTTTTATACGTTTAAAAGTAATCCCATTAAACGTCAAAAGTAGCGCCGTTTAATTCACTAAAAGCAATCCCATGATTTTTAAACGTTTAAAAGTAATCGCATATAAAGTCAGAAGTACACGTTTAAAAGTAATCGCATACAAAGTCAAAAGCAGACGTTTAAAAATAATCGCATTCAAAGTCAAAAGCAGACGTTTAAAAGTAATCGCATACAAAGTCAAAAGCAGACGTTTAAAAATAATCGCATACAAAGTCAAAAGCAGACGTTTAAAAATAGTCGCATACAAAGTCGAAAGCAGACGTTTAAAAGTAATCGCATACAAAGTCAAAAGCAGACATTTAAAAGTAATCGCATACAAAGTCGAAAGCAGACGTTTAAAAGTAATCGCATACAAAGTCAAAAGCAGACGTTTAAAAATAATCGCATACAAAGTCGAAAGCACACGCTTAAAAGTTATCGCATACAAAGTCAAAAGCAGACGTTTAAAAATAATCGCATACAAAGTCAAAAGCAGACGGTTAAAAGTAATCGCATTCAAAGTCAAAAGTAGCTCGCTAAAAGTAATGCCATTATTTTTAGAAGTTTAAAAGTAATCGCATTCAAAGTCAAAAGTAGCGCCGCTTAATTCACTAAAAGTAATGCCGCATAAGTTGACTATTTTAAAGAATGATGTAATTTTTATTCTCACAAATACTTTCATATTTTTATTTACAATCAAAGTTTTAGCGATTCTACAAAAAAAAAGCAGCGTTAAATAAAGTTTAGTTTTTTGTAGAGTCTTAAACTGGAAAGATTAAAAAAATTAATTTAAAATGGTATTGTCAAAATCAAAATTAATTAAAAAAGCTAAAAAAAATATGAATAAGCGAAAGTCATATTATAAGAGTTTGAATTTACTTATGGATATTTCATATAATATTAATAACATAAAACTGAGACTGGGATATTCGCCATTATACAATTTTGAGCCGTTTCTTTGGATTCATGATGGTTCACATCATGTAGGATTTAACTATTCTAGTTGGAGCAAGTTAAATATGCATAAAAATATAGTGAGTCTTAAATTAGATGGAACAGCGGAAAATAAGGAGTGTCTAGATATAGTCGATGAAAACAATTTTAATTATGAATTTAAATTGAGAACTGACCCTGATAAAGTTTGTTTAAGTATTCAGCATAAAAAAAGCAAAGTAGAAAAGATAGAGTTATGCAATAAAGAATGGGCTGATTTATGTATAATTTCACCATTTATTTCCCAATTTTTATGCAGCTCTTTAACAAGAAATGCGATCCGCGAATACTACTATAATGTTTATATACCAAATTGTGTAAAACTCGGCAAGGTGAAACTAGAATTAAAAGACGTGCCGTTTAAGCAATATGATGATATAGAAATGGCTGACTATATGCGTCTTTGTTATGAAATTCCGACAGTTATGAAAAAAAAAAATTAAAGACGGATATCGAAAATTATAAGATTATATTTTAGCATATAACATATTTTCATTAATCAAACAACTTTAGTAGCTCTTTATATTGCCGAGAGATGAGTAAATTAGATATAGTAAATGAATTGCATAAACAAGTAAGAAAAAAATTTGTACGCAGAAGAGTAATTCAAAAAGGCCTAGATGACACATGGCAAATCGACCTGGTGGAAATGATACCGTATGCTAAATTCAATAATAATTACAAGTATTTGCTCACAGTGATTGATATTTTTTCCAAATATGCCTTTGCTATGCCTGTGAAATCGAAAAATGGAACTGATGTTACCGAAGCCATGAAAACAATGTTTGATAAATCAAAAAGAATGCCTAAAAACATACACTCCGATCAAGGCAAATAATTTTTCAAGTCCAAATTTAAAGAGCTTATGAATAAAAATAAAATTAACCACTACCATACTTTTACCGATTTGAAAGCTTCAATATGCGAAAGATTTAATCGAACGCTAAAAAATAAAATGTGGAAAATGTTTAGCTTTAATGGAAACTACAAATGGACGATATTTTTAGATGAGTTAGTTGAAAAATATAATAATATGAAACATAGAACGATAAAAGAAAAACCTGTAAATGTGACTTTAAAAAACGAAAAACATTTATTAAAAACAATTTATAATTATCCTAAAGTATTTTCTAATGGAAAATTTAATATAAACGATTTACAAATTATAAAGGAATATTAACTAAAGGCTATGAGCCAAACTGGTCAACTAAAATTTTTAAAATTTATAAAATAAGAAATACTTATACAGTTACATATTTATTAAAAGATTTCAATGATGAAATTATATCTGGAAGATTTTATGAATCAGAATTGCAGAACCTGAAACACAGTGATGCATATTTAATAGAAAAAATTCTTAAACGTAAGAAAAATGAAGTTCTTGTTAAATGGTTAGGTTTTGATGATAACTATAATTCATGGATAAATAAAAAACATATTTTAAAATAACAATACAGAAATGTGTTATTTATATTTTTTCACATAAATTTCTTAAATTAAGTTTACACAATTTATTTTTATTTTCTTATTTATAATTTTATTTTTTATTTTCTTATTTATTTTTTACATAAATTTCTTATATTTAATTTAAAAATAATCGGATTACAATATTTCAAAATCATTAGCAGAAAAATTTTCCAAGTCAATTCGATAGTGTCCCCATGCATAGGTACTAATACCGTCTTCTCTAATATACCGTTTATCATCGGAAGAACTTAAAGCTATTTTATTTAAATTTTGGGTGTATATGTTATGAAGTTTAGATCTTAAAACCATCATATCCCCGTAAAAGATTTTTTGTTTATATAAACAATCAAGAAAATTATTTTTAGTTAATTTATCAACAACATTTCGTTTTATACCTTTAACTTTTTTTGTTTGATCGTTATTGTCTGTTTCAATAAAATATACCTTACTTCTAAGTCCAATAAATTCTGTCATTATTTCTCCATTGTTTTCGTCTTTCATGAGACCTATAATTTTTTTATTTTTAGCGGAATGTCGAATCTATTATTTGGAGAGTAATCATACGTATCAAACTTAAGTTTTAATGGATCCTCTTCTCTAATATCGTCAAGAAGATCTGCATATAAATTTTCCGTAAAAATAGTATATATGAATGAATCGGTATCCATATAGTTTAATGTAATATTTTCCCCGAATTTCGGTTTCATGTAAGAATAATGAAAATCATACATTTTAAGTTTAGACAACTCTAGAACGGTGAAGCCAATATATAGAGGTTTATTGTAAATGATTCGCGATTTTTTTAATTGGATACCAGCCATATTTTCAGAAAAAATTGCAACGCTATGAAAATTCGATTTAGATATTAAAGAACGCGCATTGATGCTTCTACCATTTCCATTTTCCCAATCAGTTACGATTGTTACATCTGCTCTTTTCTCAACATTTTCCATAGTTTTACCATAAATAGCGTTATTCATCCGTTTGAAATTTTTTTTCTTGAAAACAGTTTTTGAAGCAGTTCTAAATGCCGTATTTATGGCTATATATTTTTCCAACCAGCGGGATTGATTGTACTTTAAAGCTCTATGAATATATATTAATTTTAAACCGTTTTTTATATATTGTTGGAGACAGTGGCGGTTCGTGCTGTAAAATTCTGGGTGGGCTAATTTTTTTTTTAAATTAAGAAAAGACATTGTGCAGGTTTCCACTTTAACATGAGGTACTACACTCAAAGCGTTAACTGGAATTTAGTGTCCAGGTTCCTCAACACAAAACAAAATCGATTGGCTGATGTAATCCTAATTCTTTAATTTTAACTTTAACCTCTAATTTAAATGGATGCTCCAATAAGTAATCTATTTCATTTATCATTAGAGCATATATTTAAAAATTCATATATATAGCAAAAAATAATATGACAATTATATACAATATATAGCATTTTCCGATCAAATTAGGCTTTTTACACATCAAGATAGTATTTTAAAAAATCAGTTCGATTAGTCTTTTTAAGTTTCAAGTTAGTCTTTTTAAATTTCAAATTAGTCTTTTAAAAATAAAATTTCTATGTGTTTCAAACCTATTATTTAAGTACAAACAATAAAAATTTTTTTTTTAAATTTTGTTCAAATTAAAATTTTATTAAGCGATAATATAATTTTAATGTAATTCTTCGCCAGCAATAGCATCTGGTATTTTTAGCATCATATTTAAAAAATAATTTCGACAATCCTGATCGGTCAATGTTGAAACACCTTGTGCAATTGCATTTAACAAGTTATGGTCTCTTGGTACACTTAACAGCTGCCGAACAAAACATTTATCTTTTGGAAAAAAAAAATTAAAAAATATCGTTAAGATTTTTGAGCGAATTTAAATGCTTCTTATTCATAAAATTTTAATTTGAACAAAATTAAAAAAAATAATATTATTTGTTTCTACTTAAATAATAGGTTTAAATCACAGAAATTTTAATTTTAAAAGACTAATTGAAAGTGTAAAAAGACTAATTTTAAATGTAAAAAGACTAATTTGAAATTTTAAAAGACTAACTTGAAATTTATAAAGACTAATTTGATTTTTTAAAAGACTATCTTTATGTGTAAAAAGACTAATTTGACCGGAAAATGCTATATATAATATGAAAACTATATTTACATGTAATATGAAAATTATAAATAAATATAATACATTATATATACGTGTATAATATAAAATATATATAATTTTAAAATTTAACTACAAAAATACAAAATACTAACTGACTGAAAATTTCTGGTTACCGTAAAAACAGCAAAACAGCGGATCAAACTAGCAATAACACTTAAAATGAAATTTTTTATAAATTATTTTATTACTAAACTCCGCACCATTAAATTCAAATTAGAATTATGAAAAGCTTTCAAATCTTTAAAACAATGCTATACGATAATACATACGTAATATTTTACGAATAGTATGAAATACTATGAAGTCTGGTGATGGGTTGGATGGTCAAAAAAAAAAGTTCGCTCAAAATTTTTTTCTAGGCGTTTCCGA
The DNA here is from genome assembly GCA_963920725.1 of Rhamphomyia laevipes. NCBI lineage: Eukaryota > Metazoa > Arthropoda > Insecta > Diptera > Empididae > Rhamphomyia > Rhamphomyia laevipes. Next base: position 76,176,800 of record OY987255.1, on the reverse strand, counting down.
GGTCGGGGAGTCCGAAAATGCAAAAAAAAAAGTGTCCGGGGGACGCGTACGCGTACGCTTTTTATGTGCGCAGCAACATCTCCTAGAACCGCTTGTCCGATTTTAATGAAATTTGGCACACAGGCTCTAACATACTTCGCGCAGGTGCCGGTACAAGATGAGATCGATCCTTTCAGTGGGACCATGTTAGATTTCCCCATTTATGTGGCAAACTACGTGTTTTTGTTCTACAGGAAAATGTAAAACAAAATTTCATGTCTCAGATTTGGATGAAATTTAAAACATAGGTTGGTATCATGATTGTCCACAAGTCTACCAAGATACAGGTCTGTAACTTCAGGGGGTCCATGGTAAAATTTCCGATTAAAATTTCGTATACTCTAGAGCATATAGTAATTTTTATCTAATTAGCATAAATTTTGGTACATATAATAGTTTCCGTATGTACTTGGTGTCTGTAAAATTTGAAGTCAATACTTCAGTGGGTCCATGTAAAAATCCGTAATTACTTTTCATAAGTTCAACTATCTATATCTACAGTACCTTTCACCCAATTTCAATGATATTGAACACACAGTTTCATTTAGTTATCTATTTGATACTCCACAAATTTGTAGTTGGTAGGTACAGTACGTTCATGGGAAACTAATATATGAGCAACTTAGTTTCCGAAGAATATTTTCTTTATGCTCTACAGCTTGTAATTATTATCCGATTTCAATGAAATTTGGTACACAGGTTGAGTTCATGATTCTGCATAGGTTGACCAAATTGCAGGTTAGTAGGATTAGGGGTCCATGTTAAATTTCCGATTTAATTTTTAATTTTTTTTTTTTCATATGTTCTACAGCATATAGTAATTGTTAACCGATTTCAAAGATATTTTATATATAGGCTAATTTTGTGATCTAGTTGGCTCTCCTGAAATTTGGAGACCTTCAGGGGGTTCCTAGAAAACAGTTTTAGTTTCCGAATTTTATATAATTACGTGTTTTATAGCATGTAATTATTATCTGATTTTAATGAAATTTGGTACAAAGGTAGACCTTCTATGATTATGCATGTGTTGGCCATGATAGAAGTTAATACCTTCAGGGGTCCATGATAAAATTTCCGATTAATATTTCATATGTTCTAGAACATATGGTAAATATTATTCAATTTCAATGAAATTTTGTACACATGTTGGATTCGTGATTACGCATGTGTAGACTAAGGTAGAAGTTAGTAGCCTGAGGGGGTCCATGCTTAAATTTCCGATTAATATTTCATATGTTCTAGAACATATGGTAAATATTATTCAATTTCAATGAAATTTTGTACACAGGTTGCATTCGTGATTACGCATGTGTAGACTAAGGTAGAAGTTAGTAGCTTGAGGGGGTCCATGCTAAAATTTCCGATTAATATTTCATATGTTCTAGAACATATGGTAAATATTATTCAATTTCAATGAAATTTTGTACACAGGTTGGACTCGTGATTACGCATATTTATACTTATTATTATTTTAATAATAGTATTTATTATTAAACAAATAAAAATATAAAATTAAATCAATAAATAATAAAGATGAGCAATTTTTGAAGAAACCACTGTTTGTTACAAAGATAATGTTAATTACAAAAAACTTTTGGACATAAATCGCTGTTAAACAACATACTATGAGTTATCTGCTCCCCCTAGTTAGCAGCTTTTTTTTTATACTTATGTATAGCAATAGTAAAACATATATTCGCATACACGATATACGCACTTGACTATATTCTTCTATTGCTTTTTCCATTTTTTTTTTTAACAGACAATGTATAAAAAAATACGCATTATGCTGTTAATTTTTTTTCAGGAAAAATATTATGTACTACGGGCTACTGTTAAATAGCCCCTAACATTAAAGTAACAGAAGCAAAACAGTATAGAAACATATTTATAACATTTTTGCTGTAAAAAAAATCCAATAAATCATTTCTCTCAGAGAATTTTTTTTTTAATTTTTGCTTTACTATATAAATTTATTCTCGCCTATAGATTAAAATTCTCAATAGAAAAAAAAATCGTCGTTCATGCATTTCTTTCAGAGATTTTTTTTTTATTTTTTATTTTTTATTTACCATATAAATTATTCTCGCCTACTATATGCAATATGCATATAAGAAAATTCTCAATACAAAAAATTTATATATAAAATCGTCGTGCATGCATATGGAAAATAAATGTTTGTATACATAAATACATTTAATAAATGTTTATATTCAAATTTTTATTCTATAGTGGAAACATATATGCAGTGGGCTACTATTTTTTAGCCCAACCGTGGTATATTAGAAAACAATACATATAAAAAAAGTTGCAAAGCAAATTTAATGTATTTTTCGGACTAAGTCCGCAAGAATTTTTTCGTTTTCTTTTCCTTCATTTCTATTACATAATTACTAAATGAAAATACGTATATTTTATAGGGTAGGCAGACCAAATATCGTACATAATATGAAAATATTTTTTTTATACGAAATATTTTTTTTTATATTGGAAGATATTTTGTGGAGTTTAAATTAAGATTTCTTAGGGTGGGCTTAGCTCACCTAGCCCATTAGGACGAGCCGCTGCTGGTTGGAGAACTCTATAATCAATAATGTATTTTTCTTTTTTATTTAAATCAGCGATTAACTTAATAGTTTTATTTTTAATGCACTGATTTTTCAGAGGGAAAGGCAAATCATTATGGTAATCATGAAGATTTTCGGGATATTCGAGATCCACTTCTAAAATATATCCTTCATCCGATTCATGCGGTAGACTATTTATTTTTGCAAGCAAAGCTTCATTAGCATTTTCTACCCATGCAAATCCTCCATAAGGTAGAGGTCATGACATAGCCCACCCATACAAATTATTAGCATCTAGATATGTCATATATTTACTTTTTTTGCTGCGATACCATTCTCCCATATGCTGATTATTAGCTCTAGAATGTCTAAGAGAGCATTGAGTTAAACCCCCGCGTATCCCTTTTTTAAAAAAGTTTAGCATATTAATGTCGGTAAGAAGTTCTAATTTCATTCCGGTTAGTTTTAACATTGCGTCCCACGAAAGACCTGGAGCTGTATAATAATGACACGTATCTAATTCATAATTTTCTAGACAGGTACGTCAGAAACTTTCGAAAATATCGGTTAAGAGTAGCACATCACTTTTAAGATATGTCATCATATATTCTCTGATATTTCTACAATCGAATTTTTCCCAAACGCATTGAGCTATTGCATATTCTTCAGAAGTACATGATTTTCCATTTAATTTGTTATTAAACGCATTAATAGGCGGCAATTTTTCCTCATTTAACACTTCAAAAGAAGTAAGGTACTCGTACGGGAATGGTATTTTTTTGCTTAGCAAATTAATTTTTTCCGCATCTCTTATAACCGATTTTGTTGTTATAAAGTCCGAGTCAGATAAATCTTTTGACAGAGTGTCTAGACTTTCAGGCATAAAACGCGTTGAATCTAAAAATCTTATAACATAGCTATGATTGCTATCCAAGTGAATTCTTACCGAAAATGATATATACCGTTCTTTAGTTTGAGGGATAATATCTATTCTAGAAGTTTGCTTGCCAAGAGCCACGATGAACAAATGATAGTCATATCCTGATAGATTATGAAAGAAAACTGGAAAGAAGTTTTGTACCCGATATGATAAATTACACGAGTTATGCGCAGGACCTCTAAATTTTCCCGAAAAATGACAATGATCTCTTACCTTATCTCTAGAACTTAAAATTATATGCTTACATATATGGCAAATATTATTCGTTGAAAAACTATTTTCTTCTTCAGCTGTTAGAGGGTTCATTTTCTTCGGGTTTTGATAAAACTTTTGATAAATTGCTTTAGTATCTTCTATTAAATCCGATATAAATTTGTCTGCACAATCTTCACCTAACCAAAAAAAAAAAAAATATAAATTAGCATTTCGATATAAAACTTTGTAAGCAATGTATATATATCTTTACCTGTATATGAAATAAATTTATTTTCATTCTCATCAAAAGAACTTTTCCGATAAAATCCGTATGCACATGGTTTGTGTAAATTAATATTTGTTGTTGATAAATTCTCAGGATTCTGGGCGCAAGTAGATATTTGTTCTAACACTGATTCGAAATTTGCATAATATGCGAAAAACGCAATTTGGGCTCTTTCATAATTTTTAAACTCGATAAATGCATCTTCTGAATTAGGTAATTTTGATATCACTTTTCCGCATTCTTCTTTATGAATTGTATAAGCACGTTCGTTATTAAAATGATGAAGGCAAGCGTTACAGAAAGAAAGTGTTGTAGTAAAATTAGTTAATTGACTTCGCAAAAGTCTTGATAAATTTTTAATCCACACGAAATGAGAGCGGCTATCTTTTTCTATAATCAGAAGATTAACATGAAATGATTTTTCCTCTTTTGTACAATAAAATGGACCTGTTATATCAAATTTATTGCCGGGTTTTGCCTCATATCCGAAAACATTAACACTTATTAATTGATTTAATTTTTCAAATATTTTTATATCTTGAAGTTTAATGGGGAAACAAATATAGCCAAAATTTAGTTCTTTTATTAATACATTTTCTTTCCCAATTTTAATTTGTGAATTTGATATGTCTTCGATACGATATGAGGTGGTACGACAAGGCATATCTCTATAATCGAGATTAAAAACAGCTGATATTATCGCCCATTTAAAGCAAAAATTATCAGCATTTTGCACATTAATACAAGCTTTTTTATTCTTTATAAAATCAGGCAGATCAATAAAACTAGATCCTTTTATAGGCTTATATTTATTTGTATTTATTTCTACGTGAGAAATTCTTATTAATGTCCATCCGGCATCGCGTTCTTGAAATTCCTCTGATTTGATAAAAATCATGTTTGAACATGTCGCTTGGAAAAAATGATATAAATAGAATATAAACTTCGAAATAATTATTAGTATTTCTAAAACGCTCCAAAGTTTAAGTTTTTTTAAAAAAAAAAAAAATGCCGTGTATATGTAACAATAAAGTCGAAAGAAATGAATTAAAAGCGCGGTGCACGGATTGCCAAAGTTTTTTTCATGCCAAATGTGTTAATCTCATGGAAAGTGACATAGATTACATGACAGCAAACAACAAGTTTTTTACGTGCGGCAGGTGTAGCGCTGAAAGAAGAAAATCACTACACACAATTTCTAATGAAAATTCAACAAAAATTAACGACAATTCTTCAAAACCATTAGCAGCATCAAATTCTAAATCAACATCAAATATAAAAAGAACTGGTAATAATAAAAATATTTCTTCGCCAACAGTTATCTCAGATAACGCGATTGTGAACAAAAATACTGATAACAAAATTGCTAACAAAAATATCGAGTTGGTAAATGATATACAGGTTGATGAATCATCAATATCAAATAATCTTTTATATCAAGAAATCACAGATTTAAAATTAATGTTATCAAATTTTATTTCTGAAATTAATACACTGCGGTAAGAAAAAAATATCATGCTAAACCAGATTAATGAGTTAGAACATAGAGTTAATATGTTGGAACAAGAAAAAATTAAAAACTGCATTGATATTGTAGGTATTCCTAATATTGAACCTGATAATGCAAAAGATAAAGTTCTAACATTAATTAATAATGGTTTGTGTGAGCAAATTTTGGATGCTGATATTGAGTATTGTTACGTTAAACAAAATAAGAACAAAAATATTAACAATAACATTAACAATACGTTTTCTGAGATTGTCTCTTCTGAGAATAAAAATGAAGCTTTGATTAGTATTGTCTGCGTTAAGTTTGCTTCATATGCGATTAAAGAGAGAATCATGAAGAAGAAGCTTTCGGTGAATAAAACAAAAAAATTGAATGCTGGTATTTTTGGTGAAGAGAATGATCTATTTATAAATGATAGTCTCACTGCGTTTTCGAGATCTCTTCTAAAAAAAAAACAAAAGAAGTAAAACTACAGAAAAATTATAAATATGTTTGGATGAGAAATTCTACAATATTATTAAGGAAAAAAGAAGGTGACAGGGTAATTAAAATTAAAACATTTGCTGATTTAGATAAAAATTTATAAATAAGGATCTTGTAATATTTGATGAATCCTTTAAATTTAAATAATGAAGTAAATTTTGATATTGTGCCTTCTGCAAATCTTGTAAATACTAATAGTTTTAGTAATAGTAATATTGTTGAATCTAATCATTCAAATCTCCCAAATTTCTCTGTAGTTCATCAGAATATAAGAAGTATGCGTAGTAATTTTGATTTTTGTTTAACAAACTTATTAACTCTTCATAATTTTCCTGATATTATTTTTTTGAGTGAGATCTGGATTTATGATTATGAAAAAACTAATTATAGCATTCCAGGTTACAATTTTTTTGCTTGTTGTAATAATAACTATGCATCTGGTGGTGTAGGTGCTTTTGTAAGAGATGACATTAGGTGTGACGTATCTTCTATTAATTTGAATACGGCTGATATATTAAAAGTAGTATGTGAAATTGATAAGATTAGCTATTGTTTTATATGTATATATAGATTGAATCAACATAGAATAAATGTTTTCTTAGATGATTTTTATAATTATCTAAATGATATAAAATCAAAGAATTGCATAATTATAGGTGATTTAAATATTGATCTGTTATCAAGAGATGTCGATGATTATAAACTTTTACTGGCATCTAATGGGTTTGTTTCATTAATTGATACTCCTACTAGGGTTACTTCGAACAGTTCAACATGTATTGATCATATTTTTTCTAGATCACATAAGAATACTGAACTTTGTGTGCATAGCTTTATAAATGATATTAGAGTTACTGATCATGTTATGACAGGTGTTGTTTTTAAAAATATTTATACAAAAGCAAAAGATAAATATGTTAGTATTTCTGCACAGCATGTTGATTATGCTAAATTGAATTCTATTTTAAATCTTGAATTTTGGAATGAAGTATACTTAGAGGCTGATCCTTCTTTGGCCTTTGATAAATTCATCTCAATTTTATCTACTCACATCACAGAAAGTACATTCAGTACGGAGCATGTATGTAAAAGATTAAAAAAACTTAAACCGTGGTTAACTAATAGGGTTCTAATTAAAATTAATAAACGAAATAAATTAAGATACAGTAGAAAAACATCCTAATAATATTCGTTTAAATAAATTATATGATAAACTTTGTAAAGAAATTAAAAGTGAAATTGAAAGTTGCAAATATAATTATTTTGGAGATAAATTTGAAACATATAAAGGTAATTCAAAAAAAGAGTGGGAGTTAGTAAATCATATTTTAAATAAAAATAGTACGAATAATAATTTAGTTTTAAACATTAATAATGATATAGTTTCAAATCCCAAAATTATTGCTAATCACTTCAATGAGTTTTTTGTAAATATTTCTCAACAATTTGCTTTGGATGATTCTTCATCAATTTATCATGATGAAACTATTATTAATGAACCTTATCAAGTTGAAAGTTTTTTCTTTGAACCTATGTCCGCGCTTGAACTACATAGAATTATAATGAGTTTGAAAAATTCTAATTCCAAGACTGCGGACTGCGTGTCTAGTAACATTCTTAAAAAAATTTCCTTCCAGGTAGTAGATGTTGTAACACACATATTCAATAAAAGTGTAATATATGGTAAATTCCCGGAAAAATTGAAAATTGCTGAAGTTCTTCCGTTATTCAAAAAAGGTAATTCTCTAGAATCCAATAACTATCGACCAATTTCAATATTATCATCTTTCTCAAAAATTTTCGAAAAAGCAATTAAAAGTAGAATTGTCAATTTCTTAGATAAAAATAATTTCTTTCATAATAGTCAATTTGGTTTTTTAAAAGGTAAATCTACAGAAGGTGCTTTAATGAAATTTTGCGAGGAAATATATGAATCTTTAAATAGTAATAATATTACATCTGCTTTATGCATTGATATTACTAAAGCTTTTGATTTGGTTAAACATGATATACTGCTAAGAAAACTTTACAATTCCGGTTTTAGAGGGTTTATTTACGAATGTTTTAATTCATATCTTACTAACCGCAAATAAAAAGTTAAAATATGAAAATATTTTTTTTATACGAAATATTTTTTTTTTATTTTGGAAGATATTTTGTGGAGTTTAAATTAAGATTTCTTAGGGTGGGCTTAGCTCACCTAGCCCATTAGGACGAGCCGCTGCTGGTTGGAGAACTCTATAATCAATAATGTATTTTTCTTTTTTATTTAAATCAGCGATTAACTTAGGAGTTTTATTTTTAATGCACTGATTTTTCAGAGGGAAAGGCAAATCATTATGGTAATCATGAAGATTTTCGGGATATTCGAGATCCACTTCTAAAATATATCCTTCATCCGATTCATGCGGTAGACTATTTATTTTTGCAAGCAAAGCTTCATTAGCATTTTCTACCCATGCAAATCCTCCATAAGGTAGAGGTCATGACATAGCCCACCCATACAAATTATTAGCATCTAGATATGTCATATATTTACTTTTTTTGCTGCGAAACCATTCTCCCATATGCTGATTATTAGCTCTAGAATGTCTAAGAGAGCATTGAGTTAAACCCCCGCGTATCCCTTTTTTAAAAAAGTTTAGCATATTAATGTCGGTAAGAAGTTCTAATTTCATTCCGGTTAGTTTTAACATTGCGTCCCACGAAAGACCTGGAGCTGTATAATAATGACACGTATCTAATTCATAATTTTCTAGACAGGTACGTCAGAAACTTTCGAAAATATCGGTTAAGAGTAGCACATCACTTTTAAGATATGTCATCATATATTCTCTGATATTTCTACAATCGAATTTTTCCCAAACGCATTGAGCTATTGCATATTCTTCAGAAGTACATGATTTTCCATTTAATTTGTTATTAAACGCATTAATAGGCGGCAATTTTTCCTCATTTAACACTTCAAAAGAAGTAAGGTACTCGTACGGGAATGGTATTTTTTTGCTTAGCAAATTAATTTTTTCCGCATCTCTTATAACCGATTTTGTTGTTATAAAGTCCGAGTCAGATAAATCTTTTGACAGAGTGTCTAGACTTTCAGGCATAAAACGCGTTGAATCTAAAAATCTTATAACATAGCTATGATTGCTATCCAAGTGAATTCTTACCGAAAATGATATATACCGTTCTTTAGTTTGAGGGATAATATCTATTCTAGAAGTTTGCTTGCCAAGAGCCACGATGAACAAATGATAGTCATATCCTGATAGATTATGAAAGAAAACTGGAAAGAAGTTTTGTACCCGATATGATAAATTACACGAGTTATGCGCAGGACCTCTAAATTTTCCCGAAAAATGACAATGATCTCTTACCTTATCTCTAGAACTTTAAATTATATGCTTACATATATGGCAAATATTATTCGTTGAAAAACTATTTTCTTCTTCAGCTGTTAGAGGGTTCATTTTCTTCAGGTTTTGATAAAACTTTTGATAAATTGCTTTAGTATCTTCTATTAAATCCGATATAAATTTGTCTGCACAATCTTCACCTAACCAAAAAAAAAAAAAATATAAATTAGCATTTCGATATAAAACTTTGTAAGCAATGTATATATATCTTTACCTGTATATGAAATAAATTTATTTTCATTCTCATCAAAAGAACTTTTCCGATAAAATCCGTATGCACATGGTTTGTGTAAATTAATATTTGTTGTTGATAAATTCTCAGGATTCTGGGCGCAAGTAGATATTTGTTCTAACACTGATTCGAAATTTGCATAATATGCGAAAAACGCAATTTGGGCTCTTTCATAATTTTTAAACTCGATAAATGCATCTTCTGAATTAGGTAATTTTGATATCACTTTTCCGCATTCTTCTTTATGAATTGTATAAGCACGTTCGTTATTAAAATGATGAAGGCAAGCGTTACAGAAAGAAAGTGTTGTAGTAAAATTAGTTAATTGACTTCGCGGCTATCTTTTTCTATAATCAGAAGATTAACATGAAATGATTTTTCCTCTTTTGTACAATAAAATGGACCTGTTATATCAAATTTATTGCCGGGTTTTGCCTCATATCCGAAAACATTAACACTTATTAATTGATTTAATTTTTCAAATATTTTTATATCTTGAAGTTTAATGGGGAAACAAATATAGCCAAAATTTAGTTCTTTTATTAATACATTTTCTTTCCCAATTTTAATTTGTGAATTTGATATGTCTTCGATACGATATGAGGTGGTACGACAAGGCATATCTCTATAATCGAGATTAAAAACAGCTGATATTATCGCCCATTTAAAGCAAAAATTATCAGCATTTTGCACATTAATACAAGCTTTTTTATTCTTTATAAAATCAGGCAGATCAATAAAACTAGATCCTTTTATAGGCTTATATTTATTTGTATTTATTTCTACGTGAGAAATTCTTATTAATGTCCATCCGGCATCGCGTTCTTGAAATTCCTCTGATTTGATAAAAATCATGTTTGAACATGTCGCTTGGAAAAAATGATATAAATAGAATATAAACTTCGAAATAATTATTAGTATTTCTAAAACGCTCCAAAGTTTAAGTTTTTTAAAAAAAAAAAAAAAAATGCCGTGTATATGTAACAATAAAGTCGAAAGAAATGAATTAAAAGCGCGGTGCACGGATTGCCAAAGTTTTTTTCATGCCAAATGTGTTAATCTCATGGAAAGTGACATAGATTACATGACAGCAAACAACAAGTTTTTTACGTGCGGCAGGTGTAGCGCTGAAAGAAGAAAATCACTACACACAATTTCTAATGAAAATTCAACAAAAATTAACGACAATTCTTCAAAACCATTAGCAGCATCAAATTCTAAATCAACATCAAATATAAAAAGAACTGGTAATAATAAAAATATTTCTTCGCCAACAGTTATCTCAGATAACGCGATTGTGAACAAAAATACTGATAACAAAATTGTTAACAAAAATATCGAGTTGGTAAATGATATACAGGTTGATGAATCATCAATATCAAATAATCTTTTATATCAAGAAATCACAGATTTAAAATTAATGTTATCAAATTTTATTTCTGAAATTAATACACTGCGGTAAGAAAAAAATATCATGCTAAACCAGATTAATGAGTTAGAACATAGAGTTAATATGTTGGAACAAGAAAAAATTAAAAACTGCATTGATATTGTAGGTATTCCTAATATTGAACCTGATAATGCAAAAGATAAAGTTCTAACATTAATTAATAATGGTTTGTGTGAGCAAATTTTGGATGCTGATATTGAGTATTGTTACGTTAAACAAAATAAGAACAAAAATATTAACAATAACATTAACAATACGTTTTCTGAGATTGTCTCTTCTGAGAATAAAAATGAAGCTTTGATTAGTATTGTCTGCGTTAAGTTTGCTTCATATGCGATTAAAGAGAGAATCATGAAGAAGAAGCTTTCGGTGAATAAAACAAAAAAATTGAATGCTGGTATTTTTGGTGAAGAGAATGATCTATTTATAAATGATAGTCTCACTGCGTTTTCGAGATCTCTTCTAAAAAAAAACAAAAGAAGTAAAACTACAGAAAAATTATAAATATGTTTGGATGAGAAATTCTACAATATTATTAAGGAAAAAAGAAGGTGACAGGGTAATTAAAATTAAAACATTTGCTGATTTAGATAAAAATTTATAAATAAGGATCTTGTAATATTTGATGAATCCTTTAAATTTAAATAATGAAGTAAATTTTGATATTGTGCCTTCTGCAAATCTTGTAAATACTAATAGTTTTAGTAATAGTAATATTGTTGAATCTAATCATTCAAATCTCCCAAATTTCTCTGTAGTTCATCAGAATATAAGAAGTATGCGTAGTAATTTTGATTTTTGTTTAACAAACTTATTAACTCTTCATAATTTTCCTGATATTATTTTTTTGAGTGAGATCTGGATTTATGATTATGAAAAAACTAATTATAGCATTCCAGGTTACAATTTTTTTGCTTGTTGTAATAATAACTATGCATCTGGTGGTGTAGGTGCTTTTGTAAGAGATGACATTAGGTGTGACGTATCTTCTATTAATTTGAATACGGCTGATATATTAAAAGTAGTATGTGAAATTGATAAGATTAGCTATTGTTTTATATGTATATATAGATTGAATCAACATAGAATAAATGTTTTCTTAGATGATTTTTATAATTATCTAAATGATATAAAATCAAAGAATTGCATAATTATAGGTGATTTAAATATTGATCTGTTATCAAAATCTAGAGATGTCGATGATTATAAACTTTTACTGGCATCTAATGGATTTGTTTCATTAATTGATACTCCTACTAGGGTTACTTCGAACAGTTCAACATGTATTGATCATATTTTTTCTAGATCACATAAGAATACTGAACTTTGTGTGCATAGCTTTATAAATGATATTAGAGTTACTGATCATGTTATGACAGGTGTTGTTTTTAAAAATATTTATACAAAAGCAAAAGATAAATATGTTAGTATTTCTGCACAGCATGTTGATTATGCTAAATTGAATTCTATTTTAAATCTTGAATTTTGGAATGAAGTATACTTAGAGGCTGATCCTTCTTTGGCCTTTGATAAATTCATCTCAATTTTATCTACTCACATCACAGAAAGTACATTCAGTACGGAGCATGTATGTAAAAGATTAAAAAAACTTAAACCGTGGTTAACTAATAGGGTTCTAATTAAAATTAATAAACGAAATAAATTAAGATACAGTAGAAAAACATCCTAATAATATTCGTTTAAATAAATTATATGATAAACTTTGTAAAGAAATTAAAAGTGAAATTGAAAGTTGCAAATATAATTATTTTGGAGATAAATTTGAAACATATAAAGGTAATTCAAAAAAAGAGTGGGAGTTAGTAAATCATATTTTAAATAAAAATAGTACGAATAATAATTTAGTTTTAAACATTAATAATGATATAGTTTCAAATCCCAAAATTATTGCTAATCACTTCAATGAGTTTTTTGTAAATGTTTCTCAACAATTTGCTTTGGATGATTCTTCATCAATTTATCATGATGAAACTATTATTAATGAACCTTATCAAGTTGAAAGTTTTTTCTTTGAACCTATGTCCGCGCTTGAACTACATAGAATTATAATGAGTTTGAAAAATTCTAATTCCAAGACTGCGGACTGCGTGTCTAGTAACATTCTTAAAAAAATTTCCTTCCAGGTAGTAGATGTTGTAACACACATATTCAATAAAAGTGTAATATATGGTAAATTCCCGGAAAAATTGAAAATTGCTGAAGTTCTTCCGTTATTCAAAAAAGGTAATTCTCTAGAATCCAATAACTATCGACCAATTTCAATATTATCATCTTTCTCAAAAATTTTCGAAAAAGCAATTAAAAGTAGAATTGTCAATTTCTTAGATAAAAATAATTTCTTTCATAATAGTCAATTTGGTTTTTTAAAAGGTAAATCTACAGAAGGTGCTTTAATGAAATTTTGCGAGGAAATATATGAATCTTTAAATAGTAATAATATTACATCTGCTTTATGCATTGATATTACTAAAGCTTTTGATTTGGTTAAACATGATATACTGCTAAGAAAACTTTACAATTCCGGTTTTAGAGGGTTTATTTACGAATGTTTTAATTCATATCTTACTAACCGCAAATAAAAAGTTAAAATAAAAAATGATTTCAGTAGTCTGTTGGAAGTATGTAGTGGTGTTCCTCAGGGTTCGGTACTTGGACCAATTTTATTTCTAGTTTTTATAAATTCATTATTTATGCAACCTTTCAAGGGTAATTCTACTGCCTGTGCTGATGACACTGCTTTCACTTACTCATGCAAAAATAACTTTGATATCGTCGTCAACATGAACTATGATATTGATTTATTACAACGTTGGTTTAGCAAGCATAAATTGATTATTAGCTATAAAACTAAGTACATGAGTTTTAACATATATAATAATACCACCGACGATTTTAATCTTTTTTATCATGCTCCGAACTGTGAAAAATATCCATTGATTTGTAATAACTTTGCAAATATTGGTAATTCTGGTACTTACTTCGGTCATTGTAATTCAAATTGCTTTAAAATAGAGAATGTTGCTTCATTTAAATATCTTGGACTTTATATAGATTCAAATTTAGCTTGGTCTAAGCATACCACATATTTAAAACAGTATTTCAATAATGTTATAAGACAACTGTATCATGTCAGTTTATATAGTTCTGTTAAAATATCTAAGATGGTTTACTATGCTCTGTTCCAGTCTAAACTTCAATATGGTATAGTTTGTTGGGGTGGTGCTTATTTCAATAAACTAATACAGATATTAATATCGCAAAAACATGCTGTCAGATTAGTATGTAAGAGAAGTCGACTCTCACCTAGTTTAAATTTATTTAATATGCTTGATATCCTTCCAGTTCGGCATTTGTATTTCTATAAAATAATGAATTTGTTTTTTAAAAAATCAGGTTTTCTTGACATCAGAAATATTATTAATGTTCTTCGTTTTAATAAATCACATTTTTGTCATTTCTACAAAATAGTTGCACTATTAAATAGTTAATAGTTTAATTTTAAATTAAAATATGGTTTTTAAATTTGAATTATGAAGATGTGGAAAGTTTGTTAAAAATTATAAATTAAAATAAATAACGAATTCTATAGTAAGTTTATAATTTGATCTGTTTAATATTTTTTACATTAGTATATTCTATTTATGTTAAACCCCAACCATTGCTCATGTATAATTTGGGAATTTTGAAAGGATAGTTCATTCGATACTTGCTAAATTAGCAAAAGAATGTTCTTAACTATTTTATTTATTTAATTTTTTTTATTTTTTTTTAATATGGTATTTACAATTCTTTAAAAATTTTTTTTATTGTACTTAAAGTTTGTATTTGAATTCATTTGAAGATATTATTGTTTTGTAGTTTAAAGAGAATTAATAAAGAAAATAAAGTAATAATGAAAAAAAAATTGTTTTAAAATTAATAAAATGGCAAATATTATGGAAAAGTTTCAAAATTCGGCAGCAGGAGCAGATAACGAAGCTCTAGCAGTAGATGAACTTATTGTAGACAAAGAATATGCAGTGGTTGACTTCGCTTTTAAGGAAATCAAGATTGGTGTAAAGCTAATAGTTAATTTGGAAGATCGAGAAACTGGACAACATATGTGGATTTTTTTACCAGACCGGATGATGAAAATTGCAAAAAGTGATGTAGAACTCGAATCATTAAACTCGCATAAATATAATATGATTTTTAAAGGTAGAATTCCAGACAAATAAAATATGGCTATTTTTGATTTTATTGAAAGAACCGAATAAGTAATGAATGAAAATAAATTGTAAAGTAAAAAAGCTAGAAAATAAAAATTATTATTATACAAATAAAAAACATGGTTCTATTATTTTTACAAAAAGTTTATTTATTTACAAGGTTTATATATTTGATTTGATATAGTAAATTTTCTTCCTCCATTCTGATTATATTTAAATAATTTTTTATATAATTGTAAAATCTTCTTATAATTTTTTTCTAAATTACTCGAAAATTCATTTAAAAACTCTTTAAGTTTTTTTTGTTTTGTTTTATAGCATAAATATACAGCATAATAATTTCCGCACGTTGTTGACAAAAACCCCTGCAATCTTTTCGAGCTTCCTGAAAATATTTTACTGTTGTTTTTCAAAAATTCTGAATGTTGCTATTTTGATCTATTTCGAGAATTGCATCATATTCGCAATATACAAGACATTGAAACGCCCCTCTATTTTCACAGTGCCCTGATTTAATAAACTCGAACAGTGTGAATTGTTTGAATGGTCTGAAGTAAGATCGAATGCAAGCAATAAATGGCTATTATCAAACAACTTTTTGCTAATTTGATGACTTCTATCATCATAATGAATTCCAATACCTCTGAATATTGTGTGATAGCCTCTAGTACTAATAATATTTTTATTATTACTATAATCAAATTCCAGAGGCTGAGAAGGTATGTGAACTTCATTAACAGCCAAGTTAAACCGTTGGAACTTGTAATGTTGAAAATTAAATGGATTTTCTGCTCTTTCATCAGAATAAACTTTATTAGAAACTGAAACTTTGAAACTAGAATTAAAAGACGTGCCGTTTAAGCAATATGATGATATAAAATGGCTGACTATATGCGTCTTTGTTATGAAATTCCGACAGTTATGAAAAAAAAATTAAAGACGAATATCGAAAATTATAAGATTATATTTTAGCATATAACATATTTTCATTAATCAAACAACTTTAGTAGCTCTTTATATTGCCGAGAGATGAGTAAATTAGATATAGTAAATGAATTGCATAAACAAGTAAGAAAAAAATTTGTACTTGGTGGAAATGATACCGTATGCTAAATTCAATAATAATTACAAGTATTTGCTCACAGTGATTGATATTTTTTCCAAATATGCCTTTGCTATGCCTGTGAAATCGAAAAATGGAACTGATGTTACCGAAGCCATGAAAACAATGTTTGATAAATCAAAAAGAATGCCTAAAAACATACACTCCGATCAAGGCAAATAATTTTTCAAGTCCAAATTTAAAGAGCTTATGAATAAAAATAAAATTAACCACTACCATACTTTTACCGATTTGAAAGCTTCAATATGCGAAAGATTTAATCGAACGCTAAAAAATAAAATGTGGAAAATGTTTAGCTTTAATGGAAACTACAAATGGACGATATTTTTAGATGAGTTAGTTGAAAAATATAATAATATGAAACATAGAACGATAAAAGAAAAACCTGTAAATGTGACTTTAAAAAACAAAAAACATTTATTAAAAACAATTTATAATTATCCTAAAGTATTTTCTAATGGAAAATTTAATATAAACGATTTACAAATTATAAAGGAATATTAACTAAAGGCTATGAGCCAAACTGGTCAACTAAAATTTTTAAAATTTATAAAATAAGAAATACTTATACAGTTACATATTTATTAAAAGATTTCAATGATGAAATTATATCTGGAAGATTTTATGAATCAGAATTGCAGAACCTGAAACACAGTGATGCATATTTAATAGAAAAAATTCTTAAACGTAAGAAAAATGAAGTTCTTGTTAAATGGTTAGGTTTTGATGATAACTATAATTCATGGATAAATAAAAAACATATTTTAAAATAACAATACAGAAATGTGTTATTTATATTTTTTCACATAAATTTCTTAAATTAAGTTTACACAATTTATTTTTATTTTCTTATTTATAATTTTATTTTTTATTTTCTTATTTATTTTTTACATAAATTTCTTATATTTAATTTAAAAATAATCGGATTACAATATTTCAAAATCATTAGCAGAAAAATTTTCCAAATCAATTCGATAGTGTCCCCATGCATAGGTACTAATACCGTCTTCTCTAATATACCGTTTATCATCGGAAGAACTTAAAGCTATTTTATTTAAATTTTGGGTGTATATGTTATGAAGTTTAGATCTTAAAACCATCATATCCCCGTAAAAGATTTTTTGTTTATATAAACAATCAAGAAAATTATTTTTAGTTAATTTATCAACAACATTTCGTTTTATACCTTTAACTTTTTTTGTTTGATCGTTATTGTCTGTTTCAATAAAATATACCTTACTTCTAAGTCCAATAAATTCTGTCATTATTTCTCCATTGTTTTCGTCTTTCATGAGACCTATAATTTTTTTATTTTTAGCGGAATGTCGAATCTATTATTTGGAGAGTAATCAGACGTATCAAACTTAAGTTTTAATGGATCCTCTTCTCTAATATCGTCAAGAAGATCTGCATATAAATTTTCCGTAAAAATATTATATATGAATGAATCGGTATCCATATAGTTTAAAGTAATATTTTCGCCGAATTTCGGTTTCATGTAAGAATAATGAAAATCATACATTTTAAGTTCAGACAACTCTAGAACGGTGAAGCCAATATATAGAGGTTTATTGTAAATGATTCGCGATTTTTTTTAATTGGATAGCAGCCATATTTTCAGAAAAAATTGCAACGCTATGAAAATTCGATTTAGATATTAAAGAACGCGCATTAATGCTCCTACCATTTCCATTTTCCCAATCAGTTACGATTTTTACATCTGCTCTTTTCTCAACATTTTCCATAGTTTTACCATAAATAGCGTTATTCATCCGTTTGAAATTTTTTTTCTTGAAAACAGTTTTTGAAGCAGTTCTAAATGCCGTATTTATGGCTATATATTTTTCCAACCAGCGGGAATGATTGTACTTTAAAGCTCTATGAATATATTTTAAACCGTTTTTTATACATTGTTGAAGAACTCTATAATCAAATTTTTCTTTTTTATTTAAATCAGCGATTAACTTAGGAGTTTTATTTTTAATGCACTGATTTTTTGGAGCGAAAGGCAAATCATTATGGTAATCACGAAGATTTTCGGGATATTCGAGATCCACTTCTAAAATATATCCTTCATCCGATTCATGCGGTAGACTATTTATTTTTGCAAGCAAAGCTTCATTAGCATTTTCTACCCATGCAAATCCTCCATAAGGTAGAGGTTGTGACATAGCCCACCCATATAAATTATTAGTATCTAGATATATCATATATTTATTTTTTTGCTGCGATCCCATTCTCCCATATGCTGATTATTAGCTCTAGAATGTCTAAGAGAGCATTGAAATATACCCCCGCGTATCCCTTTTTAAAAAAGTTTAGCATATTAATGTCGGTAAGAAGTTCTAATTTCATTCCGGTTAGTTTTAACATTGCGTCCTACGAAAGACCTGGAGCTGTATAATAATGACACGGATCTAACTCATAATTTTCTAGACAGGTACGTCTGAAACATTCGAAAATATCGGCTAAGAATAGCACATCACTTTTAAGATATGTCACCATATATTCTCTGATATTTCTACAATCGAATTTTTCCCAAACGCATTGAGCTATTGCATATTCTTCAGAAGTACATGATTTTCCATTTAATATGTAATTAAACGCATTAATAGGCGGCAATTTTTCCTCATTTAACACTTCAAAAGAAGTAAGGTACTCGTACGGGAATGGTATTTTTTTGCTTAGCAAATTAATTTTTTCCGCATCTCTTATAACCGATTTTGTTGTTATAAAGTCCGAGTCAGATAAATCTTTTGACAGAGTGTCTAGACTTTCAGGCATAAAACGCGTTGAATCTAAAAATCTTATAACATAGCTATGATTGCTATCCAAGTGAATTCTTACCGAAAATGATATATACCGTTCTTTAGTTTGAGGGATAATATCTATTCTAGAAGTTTGCTTGCCAAGAGCCACGATGAACAGATGATAGTCCTATCCTGATAGATTATGAAAGAAAACGGGAAAGAAGTTTTGTACCCGATATGATAAATTACACGAGTTATGCGCAGGACCTCTAAATTTTCCCGAAAAATGACAATGATCTCTTACCTTATCTCTAGAACTTAAAATTATATGCTTACATATATGGCAAATATTATTCGTTGAAAAACTATTTTCTTCTTCAGCTGTTAGAGGGTTCATTTTCTTCGGGTTTTGATAAAACTTTTGATAAATTGCTTTAGTATCTTCTATTAAATCCGATATAAATTTGTCTGCACAATCTTCACGTAACAAAAAAAAAATATATAAATTAGCATTTCGATATAAAATTTTGTAAGCAATGTATATATATTTTTACCCGTATATGAAATAAATTTATTTTCATTCTCATCAAAAGAACTTTTCCGATAAAATCCGTATGCACATGGTTTGTGTAAATTAATATTTGTTGTTGATAAATTCTCAGGATTCTGGGCGCAAGTAGATATTTGTTCTAACACTGATTCGAAATTTGCATAATATGCGAAAAGCGCAATTTGGGCTCTTTCATAATTTTTAAACTCGATAAATGCATCTTCTGAATTAGGTAATTTTGATATCACTTTTCCGCATTCTTCTTTATGAATTGAATAAGCACGTTCGTTATTAAAATTATGAAGGCAAGCGTTACAGAAAGAAAGTGTTGTAGTAAAATTAGTTAATTGACTTCGCAAAAGTCTTGATAAATTTTTAATCCACACGAAATGAGAGCGGCTATCTTTTTCTTTAATCAGAAGATTGACATGAAATGATTTTTCCTCTTATGCACAATAAAATAGACCTGTTATATCAAATTTATTGCCGGGTTTTTCCTCATATCCGAAAACATTAACACTTATTAATTGATTTAATTTTTCAAATATTTTTATATCTTGAAGTTTAATGAGTAGTGCATTTATATACGTTCTGTGGCAAAGGAAATGAGCAAAAATAATGAGCAAAATATTGAAAATAAATTCTATACTGCATACAAATAAATGAGTATTTAAAGAATTTTTGCACATTAATTATTAAGTAATTTTTACCTTAATGAAATTCGACACCGCTTTAATTTAATTAAAAATATTTATACTTAATTATAATTCCTTTTTTTTCAACTTCCGGTCAAGAATAATATGTAACATGATCTAAATTAATTTACTTTTCCAAAAGTATTGAGAATTTTAAGGGTCAATGAATTGATTCGGATGCACGTGCACTAATATTGTTTTTTCACGTTTAAAATTTAGCATAACCAGATAATTAATTAAAAAGGTCAAAATATTGGAAATAAAATCCATAGCGCATATAAAATAATGAACATTTTGCTCATTTTTGTGCATTTTAATTGTTTATATGAAATAAGTAATTCTTCGTAAATATGCAAAATATTGAAAATAAATCCCATACCCCATACAAAATAATCTACATTTTGTTCATTTTTGCACATTTTAATAGTTTATATGAATTAAGTAATTCTTCGCAAATGGGTAAAATATTGAAAATAAATACCATACCCCATACAAAATAATGTGCATTTTGCTCATTTTCACACATTCTAATAGTTTATATGAATTAAATAATTCTTTGCAAATGGGCAAAATATTGAAAATAAATACTTACCCCATACAAAATAACGAGCATTTTGCTCATTTTTGCACATTTTAATACCTTATATGAAATAATTAATTCTTCGCAAATGGGCAAAATATTAAAAATAAATCCTATACCCTATACAAAATAATGCGCATTTTGGCTATTTTCGCACATTTCAAGAGTTTATATGAATTACGTAATTCTTCGCAAATGGGCAAAATATTGAAAATAAATACCTACCCCATACAAAATAACGAGCATTTTGCCCATTTTTGAACATTTTAATAGTTTATATGAATGAAATGAGTAATTCTTCGAAAATTGACGAAAATAAATTCCATACTCCATACAAAATTATAAACATTTCTTTCATTAAGTTTAGATTAAAAATATTTATACTTAAGCATAATTTTAAATGTTTTTTTACTTCCGGCTAAGGCTAATATATCGGCTAATTTTATCGAATATGTTCTGCTACTTTTACATTTGACAATAGTATTATATTAAGATTTTTTATCCATTCAGAATTTCAAGTTTTACAATTAATTCTAAACTTCCTGACAACCCTTTTTTTGGTCCGCAATTAATTTTAGTAATTTGGCTTGGTTGATCAATGTAGAATTGTATAAAATATTACATTCAGATCGAGTTAGATGTTTTAGCTAAACTATTCGATTGTCATTGAACTTAGGCGAAGTATTTTTTTCAAAATCTGAATTAAATGGTTTTGCCCCGTAGTCTGAGATTTATACTTAAGCGTAATTTTAAATGTTTTTTTACTTCCGGCTAAGGCTAATATATAGCATGATCAAAATGGATTTTTTTTTTTACTTTTCCAAAAAGTTTTGAGAATTTTAAAGGTCAATTAATTCGGATTCAGTTGAAATGGTCAAATGAAATGGTTGAAATATTAAAAATAAATTCCATATAATGAACATTTTATTCATTTTTGCACATTTCATATAAATTATTGAAATTAATTCGTATAAAATATTGAAAATAAAAAAATTGACATTGCATTAATTTTTTATTAAAAATATTTCTCCGGCTGAGGGGCAAAATCACTTAAGTCATGATTTATAGTTTGTCAGAAAAGCGCTTTTATCGAATATGTTCTACTACTTTTACATTTGACAATTGTATTATATTAAGATTTTTTATCCATTCAGAATTTCAAGTAGTTTTACAATTAATTCTAAACTTCCTGGCAACCCTTTTTATTGGCCCGCAATTAATTTTAGTAATTTGGCTTGGGTGATCAATGTAGAATTGTATAAAATATTGCATTCAGATTGAGTTAGATGTTTTAGCTAAAATATTCGATTGTCATTGAACTTGGCTTAAGCGAAGTAATTTTTTTTGAAATTCTGAATTAAATGGTTTTGTTCCGTAGTCTGAAATTTATACTTAAGCGTAATATTCATTTTCTTTTCACTTCAGGCTAAGAATAATATATTATAACATGATCTAAATTGTTCTAATTTTTTTACTTTTCTAGAAGTTTTATGAATTTTATGAGTCCATAAATTGAATTGGTGCATTATATATTGTTTTTTTCTCACTTTTAAATTTCGCATAAGTCATTACTTAAATTTTTAAACTATCAATTTTAGAGATTTAATTTTAATTTAACGGGAATCAATTCGTTTTTTGTCAAATCAATTATTATCGGAACAATAATATGATGCGGCAAAGAATTTAATTATAAATACATTTTATTAAAATCCTGATTTTTTGTTAATTTTATTAATTAAGTAATAAGAAATTATTATTAACGTAAATTTGATAACCTATCGCAAATAATTTGAAAGATAAATATTTTATTTTTCTCAATTAAATTTGTTAGTTCATATTTATATGCTTAAGTTCAAGTTTAATTTTTTTTACTTCCTAAATTCAATCTAATAATTATTATTAATTATTAAGCATAATACATTATTTCATTAATAACAATTTCGATGGTCTGCATAATGAATCCAAAATTAAAATATAAATCCGAATCCTCAAAGTATAATATTTTTATTTAGGAAACTTCAGCGGGATCATTCTGAAATTTCATAGGAAAATGTTATAAGTTCAAAAAATCATTTAAAGTAAGTTTTACCCGTTTTCAAATAAATTTGTTACTAAGATTAGTTACGCGATATATCTGTTGATCTTAAATTAGCACTTTCACCAGATTCATGAGCCTGTATAAAGTACATTCATATATTTTTTTTAAAACTTATTGATACTTCTTTATAAAATTGATTGTTTTTCAATAAAACTAAATATATAATATTTTATAAGCAAATTCCAATACTTTTTTTTATTTTCTTTCCATCACACTTATGTTATTATTGCATTTATAATCCGCGTTTCATATTATTTAATGAATTT
The DNA here is from genome assembly GCA_963920725.1 of Rhamphomyia laevipes. Classification (NCBI taxonomy): domain Eukaryota; kingdom Metazoa; phylum Arthropoda; class Insecta; order Diptera; family Empididae; genus Rhamphomyia; species Rhamphomyia laevipes. The sequence continues at coordinate 76,153,391 of OY987255.1, read as the reverse complement.
TATTTTCTTTGCAATGGATTTTCTTGCGATGAATTTTCTGCGAGGAATTTTTTATGGGTACGAAGTTTTCTTGCGATGAAATTTACTTGCACGAATTTTGCTAACGATTAATTTTCTGCTATGACTTTTTCTTGGCTACGAATTTTTCTTGCGATAAATTTTCTGTAATGAAATTTTCTGCGATGAATTTTTTCAGCGATTAATTTTGTGCGACGAATTTTCCTAGTGATTAATTTTCTACAATGAATTTTTCTTAACTATAAATTTTTTCAGCGATTAATTTTCAGCGATGAAATTTCCTGCGACGAATTTTCCCAGCGATCAATTTTGTGCGATGAATTTTTCTTGACTATGAATTTTCTTGCTTTAGATTTTCTGTGATCAATTTTCCAAAAACCTTAAAAAAGACCTGAGTTAAAAATATTTGAGCCAATTAACGATAATAAAAATGTTTAATGATGAAAAATCTTTTGCAGATCATAAAATCGTTTTGCTTCTCGCGCTTAAAATTTTGCATAAACGTCTAAAAATCATGCCATACTTTTAGCGAATTAAGCGGCGCTACTTTTGACTTTGTATGCGATTACTTGCAAACGTCTAAAAATCATGGGATTGCTTTTAGCGAACTAATTTTGACTTTTAAACGTCTAAAAATTATGCCATTACTTTTAGTGAATTAAGCGGCGCTACTTTTGACTTTGAATGCGATTACTTTTAAACGTCTAAAAATAATGGCATTACTTTTAGTGAACTACTTTTGACTTTGTATGCGATTACTTTTAAACGTCTGCTTTTGACTTTCTATGGTCTATGCGATTACTTTTAAACGTCTAAAAATAATGGCATTACTTTTAGTGAACTACTTTTGACTTTGAATGCGATTACTTTTAAACGTCTAAAAATAATGGCGTTACTTTTAATGAACTGCTTTTGACTTTGAATGCGATTACTTTTAAACGTCTAAAAATAATGGCGTTACTTTTAGTGAACTACTTTTGGCTTTGAATGCGATTTTTTTTTATACGTC